>SJXQ01001468.1:0-172646 GCA_006408695.1 Aepyceros melampus
AAAAAAAAAAAAAAAAAAAGAAAAGATGTAGAAAAATTAGAATGCTTTGGATTATAAAATATTGCAAATGCTGTATGAAAACAGTATGAAGCTTATTCAAAAAATTAAAAAGAAACTTATGCTGTTTTACAACAATCCCATTTCTGGTTTTATAGCCAAAATAATTGAAAGTAGAGTCTTGAAGAAATATTTGCATATCTTTATTCATAGCAGCATTATTCACAATAGCCAAGAGGTGGAGGCAACCAAAATATCCACCATGTATGAATAAATTTAATTTAAAATGATACGATATATTCAAAATGGAATATTATACAGCCTTAAAAAGGAAAGAAATTCAACATATGCTACTACACAGATGAACCTTGAGAACATTATGCTAAATGTAATATGCCAGTCACAAAAATACAAATACTATATGATTCTACTTATGTGAAGTATACAAATAGTCAAATTCATTGAAACAGAGAGTTATTGGTTATTATTTAATGGTTATTAGGGATGAGAGGAGAGTGGGAAAAGGGGAGTTATTTAATATTCAAATTTACAAACTGAGAAAGTTCTGAAGATCTGAGTATAATAAATATTACTAATATTTACATTTAAAAATGATTAAGATGGCAAACTCTGTGTTTTGGGGTTTTGGGTTTGTTTGTTTGGTTTTTTTACCATACTGTAAATAATATGCTCAGACCAGTAAGTTGGTTCAAGGATAAAGAGAAGTAGGGCATAAACTAGGGCAGCCTCAGTTGAGGGAGCTGAGATCAGCTGTCCTCAGCCAACCTGTTAGCTAGCTGGGAGTTATAAATGTCTTAATCTGCTGAATTTTGGGATGATTGCTTATGAAAAAATTGTAATTCAATCCAGAATTAAACAAAATTGTGGGACTTATAACACAATTGTATACAACCTTAAGAATGGAAAAGAAGTGATTAGGCAGAAAAGTCATATGTTGTATAAATATTTTTTTTTCTACTAAACTATCCTAAAACTGATCACTTTTAGTAGTTTCTATACCTCTTTTTATTCACTTTATTATAAAATATTAAATTGTAACATACAAGTTATTCACATCTCAGTATTATTATCAAGGTAGATTGGTAGATTTATGAATTCCTTGAATTTTTGTGGCTACCTAAGTTTAATGCATATGATTCTATCACATATACTTCTTAAGAACTCAGTAGAGACTGTAAGGCATTGGTGATATATTAATATTTTTGACAAAAATAAATAGGATTAATGATTGTATGGGTCTCTCAATATTTTTTGCAAGACAGTAAATAGTTGATGTATGTAATATGTAATTAGAATGGTGATAAGTACTTCAGAGAAAAAGTATATTATTTTTGGAGATGATATAAGAAGACATGACCAAGCCTTGAAGTAGATAGAAAACCATAATAAAAAATAAGTATTGTGCTTTCATCATCATATAATAGCCATTATTTATTGAGCACTGAACACCTACTAGACATCATTTTAAACACATTACATAAAACTAGTAGGTATGTTACTGGCCACATTTTACATATAAATGAGGTAACAGCCTAAACTTTCATAGCTAGAAAGTGATGGAGCATGGTTTTGAACCTAGGAAACTGGATATAAAAACCTAGGAAACTAGATTTTTAAAGATTAATTGGTATTTTTGATCACTGAAAAGTGTATAGATACATATATACATATATGTATATATTTTTACACATACATATACACAAATATTGGAAATGTCAACGCACTCCAGTGTTCTTGCCTGGTAAATCCCATGGACAGAGAAGCCTGGTGGGCTAGAGTCCATCAGGTTGCAAAGAGTCAGACATGATTTAGGGACTATCAGCAATAGCATACGCAAATATACTATTTATTTGTTTAACATAGACTTCATGAGAACTTAGCAAGCATTGTACTAAGTACTACAGGTACATAAATACATTTTATTAGCTAAGCAAAGAAGAAATGGTGATCAATGGAGTAATAGAATTCCACTAAAAGATGACAATATGGGCAAATTCCTGATAAGGGAAGAATCCTGGGGTAAATTTAAAGTGAAATAGGCTGGCCTAACTAGAAACACATGGGATGGAGAGAAACACATGGGGTGGGACTGTGAGGTAAGGCAGAAATACAGACACTTGCAGTACCATCAGGTCCTTTTAAGATATGGTCCTATTTTTGATTTTCATATTGGACAAAACTGAAGCCACTGAAAGATTTTTAATAAAATAGTGACAGTAATATTTGTACTTCTATAAAACTTCATTTTATATGACAGATGTTTTAGTTTAGGAAGTCTCTTTATACTTAAATTCATCTTTAATACACAAATGTGATAACTTCTAAGTATTTACCACATCACGCTGTTTTCAGTATAGACATATAAACCATTTTATAGTAATTTGTATCTTCTATCTTATGTCTTGCTTTTTAAATTATGACATGTGGGCTGTTCTAAGTCATTTCAGTCATGTCCGAATCCTTGCACTTCTATGGAATGTAGACCACCAGGCTCCTCTGTCCATGGGATTCTCTAGGCAAGAATACTGGGGTGGGTTGCCATGCCCTCCTCCAAGAGGTCCTCCTGGCCTAGGGATTGTCTCCTGCATTGGCAGGTGCGTACTTTATCACTAGCTGGAAAGCCCCAAATTATGACATAAAATTGATTATATGTGATGTATGACAAAATTTTCATGATTTGACTCTGAAAGTTTTGTATTTTCTGAAAAGCCAGGATTATATCATACTGGAAATATTTTCCCTTTTATTTTGTTCTTGGATATATCCCAGTGGACTCTGAGCACAGCATGACAAATTGATTTGACTCCTACATTTTTTAGGGAGGGGGTAGGGGCACCACCTTAAAGCACCTACTCTCCTATTCTGTTCACAAAAATAGGGAAGAAGAAAAGTAATATGCAAATCACAAAGTCAGCATAGACAACCTTCTGCTCAGACTTTCCAAGAGTTAAGGGCAAAGCAGCCTCTACTCACCAAGGTTTCTCACTCCACTTCAGGGTCTGAAATCTAGGAGATTATCAGTGCTGAACTAATGTTTGCAGAACACAAGATTATACTAAACCCAAGCTTGAAGGCTCATCTCACCTATTTCCATTGTTTTCTCTTTCCCCAGATGAAGCCCAAGTTGGGACAAACTAACTCTCAAGAACATATATTCTACAACATGCTCTCCAAAGTTAAACTAGTCTCAAAAACACAATTTGCAAATGGTCAGATCAAAGAAGAACTAGTCTGACCCATTTAAAAAATGTAATATGAGAAAGAGTTCTTTTTTTTTTTTTTTAATGGCAACAGAAAGGACTTTGAATGGTCTTATAACAGCGGTTAAATGGTTTAGTTCAAATATGACCAAAACTTTTCTAAGAATTAGCAGTTAGTTGGAATTAGTCATGTGTTTCTGCCTAAAAAACAGCAGACTGTTAAACTGTAGTCTTCGCTTTTGCCCCTGGAAACAATTGGTTAATTGAGGTTAAGAAGCATGATGTCCTACTGTGTTATTCATCCATGTGTACTCAACTGTGTATATTGCAGACTGGCAGGAAATAGACACTCATGAAATCTGGGTAGACTGAATAAATGAATTTATGAAAGAATAAAAGAATAAATCAGTCTAGACTTGACTCAGGTTAGAGGCAAATTGTCCTTGTTTTCCTCAGGTCTTAGAGTGATTTATGAATGATTAAATTGATGTATTAGAATTTCCCTGTCCAGCATAATAGAAAGATGTGTGGCTGGGTAATAGAAAAGTCAGAGCTTTCCAATTTGATAGTGAAAAAAAGTGCTGAATAATTGAGTTGGAGTTGAAATGGTGTTATACATAACTAGAGAAGTGGCACATTTAAAGAGCTCTTTCTTGGAAATTTAAGTGATCCCTTGGTCAGTACAAACCTTAATAGCTTTTAAGAAACCTGCTGTGGCTGAGAATGAGTTGGCCATCCATGAGCAGTTACTAGTGGTCTTTCTCACAACTATATTGCACTGACATTAGCTACACCCTGTGATGGTAGATTCTGCAGAGAGCCTGTGGATGGAGCACATTTGGTAACTGAAAAACCCTGCCACCTGCGGAGCAGTCTCTACAGCGCAGGTTTAGTTGTTAGATTGGCCTTTCTTTTACAATACTCATCTTACAAACTGAATGATCATCCTTGTTTCAATATCTTTTTCTCACACACTTATTGTTCACGTTAATTTTATTTAAAAATCCTATAATAAACATAAAATAACTGTAACCAAGTATCTCATTTCAGTTTTAATATCTAAACACAAAGCCTGTATACTTAAAAAAAATCATTTCCTAATGCAACTTAATTTACTTTTCTTATGTTATGTTAGAAATATGACATACATAAAGCAATGTTTTTATCTTACCTATTTAACTTAATTTCTTTTCTTACCCAAAGATGTTGAAGACATGAAAAACATTAATTCTAATTAACTCACATTCAGATACTATATATTTTTTTCATTTTCCTTCTTATAGTGTCAGATTACTTAAGTAATGTCAGTATCTGTGATTTTACTGGGAATGTTTATTTCAACAAGGCCTTAGAACAATTGGTACTTACAGCTTAAGACATCACAGCTCCAAGAGTACTCCTAGCACCAGCAGTACCAATATCAACCAAAATTTTTAGATGTACAAATTACTGGGCCACACCCCAGACCAAATGAATCAAAACATCTCAGGGTAACATCCTTCGAAACATGAAAGTCTGAGAACTGCCACTCAAGGAAAATATAATTTTAGAATATTCTGTTCCAGCAAAATGTAGCAAAAAAATTTTGTCAGATTTTTTTTCCTTCTTTTGTTGTGCTTCTATGTAATGCTACTTTATGTGCTTTTAAGTAATATTACTAAAAGCCCAAACTGGAATTCTTAAAACCACATGAACAGTATTTAAATTGTTAACATTTAACTTCAAGATTCTAAAAATATTTTTTACTGCCTAAAAGGTAACATATGTACATTTATACCTCTGTCAGAACAAAATCCTTAATTGTATATTCTAAAAGATCAACTAATTCACTACTTTAATTATCTGTAAACAAATAAACATATGCTAATGCATATTTGGAAGGAAATGTCGCAGCACCAATAGGGCAATTGTAATTTGGCCTTTGATGGCATATATTTTTTTTTTTAAGAGTGATGTGTGCCACAACCTGAGAATAGTCAGATATTAAATCAGTCACACAAAAGAAGGAGACAGATTAGTTATTTATCTTCATTTTTGCTTTAGGTGTTTCTGTTGCCCTTTATGGCATTCATCTAGTGGATATTCTATAAATAGGAAATGATTGTGACAAATTCTGTCTGACATCACTGTGGAGAGCTGAGACCATGCAATAATATTAATATCATGAAAATAAAAGGTGTTCATTTGAAGGTAACTCTATTCACAAATGAATAGGACACACACACACACAGACATATATATATATACCTATATATATGTGTGTGCGTAACATATATATATACATATATGTAACATATATATATATACATGTTATTACTAAGGGTGAAGAAGTAACCAGCCAGAGAGAATATTTAGAAAAAAAAATTGGTGGCACTGGTAAGGTACCCTAAGGAACTGTTATTAAGCATTTTCTTTACCTCTAGACCTTAAATCAATTTTATTTTCATATAAAAAGATATAGAGCTCATAAAAAATTAAATTTTTAATAATTTTACAGTGGCATACCTGACAGTTCTGACAGCCACATGTGGAAGCTTAGAACTATATTCCTTTGCCAGCTAAAATATTAATAGAACATTGACTATCTTTTTCATAGTCTATAAGGCCCTGAAATTATTATGAAATCTGGGTTTGCCGTCAGGCAATTTGGTTTAGCTACTGTACCAGCAGGCAGTTTTTGTGTATTTGCATTCTGAAGGATGGGTAATTTTTGAAGCAAAGGCAGAGGAGTCCTAATAAATCAAATCTCTATGAAATATTCATTATATTGGAATATTCTTTACAAGGTTTCTGTCAGAGGAATTAAAATAAAGAATGATTAAAAAATAAAGAATGAATTAAAATAAAGAATGATTAAAAAAATTAAAAATTGACAAAGCATTTCATAAGCTAGAAGAGTTTTGGGGTCTAAGTAAAAAGTTTTCAAAAGAGATTCTGCCCACTCTTATTAGACAAGTATGAGTAAAAATGAAATCAAAAGGCAAAGGAGCCCAGGTATTGCCTTTTTCAGAAGTATATTATTTCCTATTACTCTCTTCTGGACATTATCATTTTTAACCAGATAATTCATAATGTTTACTTCTTAGAACTGATGATTTGCTGGACACAAAAGACTGGCAAAGTGGTCCTTAGGTCCAAAGATCCTCAGTGAACTGCCCTCCTAAGGCAAGTAGCTGTGCCATGATATATCCTTGTGTGACGTTAAAAACAGATTCTAGAGCCTAACTGCCTGGGTCTAAAATTTCAGCTCTGATAGATAAATTTGCTTCTCTCTGCTATAATTTTCTCACTTGTTAAATGGAAGCTTTATTAGATACCTAGCTCCTGTGATCATTTTTAGTATTACATGAATTAATATACGCTAAGTGTTAATAACAGGACAAAAATTAAGTACTACAAATCTTGATTAGTCTAAAGGATAAAAAAGACACTATCCAAGAATCCCAGGTAAATTGATGAGTGTGCTTGCTTTGTGTATTTTAAATCTTTTATTTAATCTCATATGTACACAGACAATACCACTCACAGCTTTTGGTTAGACAGATATTAAACGCATTACACATGTGTCACTCCCACCCTTTACTCTAAGATCACCTTAAATGGCTAACCTATGGCCAAAAGTCCCTGGCTGTGTCAAAGAATACTTTTTTTTTTCCCTAGCTGGTGCTGGTACATCATGGTCTAGCTTTTAGCCAACCCCTCTCAAAGGATATGGACTCTCATGAAGGCAATTTTCACATTCTTAAGATTCATTTCTGGATAATTAATGACTTTCTTAACACCACTTCAGTTTAAATAGCTCATGTGCAACCTGCTGAGAAACTCTTTATTTGGGCATAGAAATTAATGATGCAGACCATTTTATTTCTCCCAAGTGCAAGGGTTTATGAGAAATAAAAGAATGGTGCTGACAGACAAAGTCAGTAATAGTATCACCTGCTGTGGAGTATTTCATAAAGCTTCAGTTGTCTTAGTAGTGTATTTGGTTTTGACAGTTCATGGTAATTGTGGTGGAAAACTTAAAAGCAGGAAAATAGAATCATTCTGGATCTGAAAATGAAGAATGTATTTATTTAAAGCAGAATTTTATATTATATGTGGAATTTGGCAAACATATAAAAGAAATTCTCATCTTCTTAGAAAAATGGAAGGTAACATTGATAAAGATAAGATCCTGTATTTCATGTTATTTTTCCAAAGCAGCTTTTTTGACCCAAAGTTATCTTAAGTTAAACCAGAGATATGAATGCCACAGATAGAAAATTCTTCCTCTAGTTCACAGCAAGCTCAAAACACTGGGCTTAATATACAACCCTATGATGTTAGTTGTCACTCTGAGTTGCAAACAATATTTAAACTGAAGCAAATGAAAATATTACGCCCTCTATGCTCTTTCAATCTTCTGGTCTTCATTTAGGTCTAAAGTAACAGTTAAATGAAATGGGATTTATTAGGGGCCATTATCAATCTAAATTATAGGGATGTATGATTGAGTGAAAAAACACTGTAGGTAGGAAATCTCAGCTCTATGCCATTATTCCAAACTCACTACACTGTATTAGACAAAAAACTTTCAGCCATGTTATTTTAGCTGTAAATGGTGATTATATAATCTACAATATTGAATCAGCAACCTTTATGTGGCTCTATTTATTGGGAATTATCTGAAATCCTTCTTAGGATTATATGGTGGTGGTGGTGGTGGTTTAGTCACTAAATTGTGTCTGACACTTGTGACACCATGGACTGTAGTCAGTCTCCTTTGACCATGGGATTTCCCAAATAAGGATACTTGAGTGGGTTGCCATTTCTTTCTATAGGGGATCTTCCTGACCCAGGGATTGAACCTGAGTCTCCTGTACTGCAGGCAGTTTTTTCACCACTGAGACCCCAGGAAAGCACTCTTAGGATTATGGTGAGTGTTAAATAACTTATATGTGCAACTTTTAATAACCATAGGTTTATGCATTTGTTAGCTGGCACAGGTGATTATCATCCTTCACCCCTCTCCCCACATTATCATATCTAGGTTTGTTTACTGCTGCTGCTGCTAAGTCGCTTCAGTCGTGTCCAACTCTGTGCGACCACATAGACGGCAGCCCATCAGACTCCCCCGTCCCTGGTATTCTCAAAACAAGAACACTGGAGTGGGTTGTCATTTCCTTCTCCAATGCATGAAAGTGAAAAGTGAAAGGGAAATCGCTCAGTCGTGTCAAACTCTTCGCGACCCCATGGACTGCAGCCCACCAGTCTCCTCCATCCATGGGATTTTCCAGGCAAGAGAATTGGAGTGGGGTGCCATTGCCTTCTCCAAGTTTTCTTTACTAATTAGAACCTAATTAGAATAGATAATGAAGAAAGTATTTGGCTGTAGGAAATCAGTATTTTTAAGATTTTGTTCATACCAACTCTCACACACAAATTTCTACCAACATTCCTAAGACATCATTAGACTTTTCTCACATGTTAACCCTATGGCTTGTTCAAGAGACCATTTAACAAAATTTGTCTCAACGTTTTTTGCCATCTTTTTAACATTGTGTTTTAATTTGCAGAGCAAGTTATGGCTAGAACAGAATTTCCATATGAATAAAATATTATTCATTTGTTATTAAAAAGAGCATCTATTTGACAACATAAATGCAAAACATGAAGAATATTGACAAAAATGAAATTAAATTGTCATTCAGCTGTTAATCAGCACTTTCATATTTTTTTCCTTAAAAAGTGGTGGATACATGTTGATATATGGCAAAACCAATACAATATTGTAAAGTAATTAACCTCCAATTAAAATAAATAAATTTATATTTAAAAAATTTAAAAAGTATAAAAAAAGAAAAAAAATGAACACAGATTCTAACTTTATAAGAAAATACTCTGTTTTATATCTTAGCCTATGCCAGTGTGAATGGTTTTCTTTTTACATCTCTAAACTTAAGATGGAAATAAATAAAGAAATAAATACAAATATGTATAATTTCCTAGTTAAACAGAAGATTGCTAATACGTGCTTACATTGCAGGTAACTTATCACTCCTGCTTTTTTTGATGGACAAAATGAAAATATTTTCATTCACCTCTTCCTCTCAAAATATTGATTAACAACTTTTTGACAACTCTGTTTTCTTAGGTTAATTTTACATGTCAAATATTTAATAAATAATATGGCCCAGCCCTCCATATCCATGGACTCAACCCACAAATTCAACTAACCTCAGACAGAAAATATTATTAAAAAAAAAAAAAGCAAGACGTGAATTTGCCATGAACTGGCAGTATTTACAAAGCATTTACATTATATTAGGTATTATAAATAATCTAGAGGTAATTTAAAATATACAGGAGGGTATGCATAGCTTATGTGCAAATACTATGTCATTTTACATAAGGGATTTTAGTATCTATGGGCATCCTGGAATAAATCCACTAAAGATACTGAGGATAACTCTAGGAAATTTTCAGAGTTATAGAGTTCTGTTTAAGATATATGTGTGTGTATATATATATATACACACACACACACATATACATATATATATATATACATACACACACACACATATATATATACACATACATACATACACACACATGCATATATATATATATAATTGTTGGGGCTTCTCTGGTAGCTCAGATGGTAAAGAATCTATCTGGATTCAATCCCTGTGACAGGAAGATCCTCTGGAGAAGGACAATGCAACCCACCCCAGCATTCTTGCCTGGAGAATTCCATGGAAAGAGAACAGCCTGGTGGGCTACAGAGTCCATGAGGTCACAAAGAGTCAGACATGACCGAGAGACTAACACATACACGTGATTATTGACAATCAACATATTTTATTTTTTAGGTAAAATAAAAAAGTATTCTACTCCTAGTCTTTAATGTGAAAGAGCAATCAGGAGCAAGTACTATATACAATGTTAATTTTCCTTCTCTTTAGTAGCTTATCTTTTAAAAATATGCCCATTGATGAAGTCATTAATTGCTCAACATAAAATAATTTCAATTCAAGGCAAACTATGTTTTTGGAATATCAATTATCACTTATTATAGGAAGAGGCAATGTAAAATGGCAGCTTTCTCATTTATTTGTTTTTCTTCAGTGACTTTCAGCCTTACTTTTAAAGCACAGTGTGCGTTTTAAGCATAAGGCTAGACAACATCCAGCACAACGTTTGGTTTAAAACCCAGGTAATAATGACATTATCTTTCAAGCAGCCAAAGGCTAGTTGCTGGGGTCTGCCATTGTGCGTATGTTCTCCTCAGCTCCCGACTGAGAAAACATGAATGAAAGCATTTTCCTGCCTGAGATTATATTAAAAACCTGTACCTGTGCTAGCAGCATGAATTCAAGTTGATTATTGTTCTAAATCTGTGACTTCCCATTTATTCTCCTGAAGATATAAATGCTTGAGTTTCAAGAGGCCACGTAGTTAGACATTATTATGAAGGCAAGATTTAGTAACAATAATATGCATAGCAATCTGCTGAGATGAAACTGGAACACCCACATTAAGTGCTCTTAAAATACGTGGAGCAGAACACATAAGAGAAACCCAAAGCATAACTGCACACTAGCACTGCTACGGTTCCACACCCCATCTATTCCAATACCGTTGACATCAATGTTACTGAACTTTCTGGGGAAGATTCCCCACATTTTGTCATTATGTGCATTTGGTTTTATATTTTACTTTAAAAGGTTAAATAACCCTCTCTGTGGTAACAAATGGAAGCATGGGGGGAAATTCTCAAAAATAGTGAAAGTGCTTAAAGTTAATTCAAATAAAGGATTTTTTAAAAGATACCTGCATAACACTTTAGGTTGGAAAAGCACTTTGGAAATTCATGAAAGCCACATCTATGTTACTTGAATTGTGATCTTGTCCTAAAATGCCCATGTTGACACACATTTTTCATGTAGGAGGCCTATTCAGTTATTGAGAAACATAATTTTTAGAAAGTTCAGATTCTGTACAAAATTAAGATCTGAATGTCTATCCATAGGTTTTAATAGCAATCTCCATATCCAATTGTTCTATCACAAAACATGCTTTCGAATGCTATACGACTAATATCATGTCACTGCACCTATGTTTTTTCAAAGCAAAGTGTCTCTAATGCCCATCTTTCAAGACTTCTAGATCTTTTGCCAAACATCAGTGCACTTAATAAACTACATTTGTCAAAATTCATATTTATGTTTCAAAAGTTGGATTTTTCCCTCTTTGCATTGGGAGATAATTATTCCATTCTATTATGAGGTAATTCATTTTTATTTAACATCACTATATGTGTTTCAAGTGGCTCAGAAGGTAAAGAATCTGCCTGCAATGCAGGAGACCTGGATTCAGTCCTTGGGTTGGGAAGATCTCTTGGAGAAGGAAATGGCTACTCACTTCAATATTCTTGCCTGGAGAATTCCATGGACAGAGGAGCCTGTCCGGCTATAGTCCATAGGGTCACATAGAGTTGGACACAACTGAGCAACTAACACTTTCACTTTTCACTTCATGTGTTTCAAAATACCATCAGAATCAATGAGTTCTCCAATATTAGAAGTACTCATATAGAAACTTGACATGAGGCTAAGTAAAATATTCAAATATGGAATAGATAGCATGTTACCAAGTTGGAATCAAGATTGCTGGGAGAAATATCAATAACCTCAGATATGCAGATGACACCACCCTTATGGCAGAAAGTGAAGAGGAACTAAAAAGCCTCTTGATGAAAGTAAAAGAGGAGAGTGAAAAAGTTAGCTTAAAGCTCAACATTCAGAAAACGAAGATCATGGTATCTGGTCCCATCACTTCATGGGGAATAGATTGGGAAACAGTGGAAACAGTGTCAGACTTTATTTTTCTGGGCTCCAAAATCACTGCAGATGGTGATTGCAGCCATGAAATTAAAAGACGCTTACTCCTTGGAAGAAAAGTTATGACCAACCTAGATAGCATATTCAAAAGCAGAGATATTACTTTACTGACCAAGGTCCGTCTAGTCAAGGCTATGGTTTTTCCTGTGGTCATGTATGGAGTGAGAGTTGGACTGTGAAGAAGGCTGAGCGCCGAAGAATTGATGCTTTTGAACTGTGGTGTTGGAGAAGACTCTTGAGAGTCCCTTGGACTGCAAGAAGATCCAACCAGTCCATTCTGAAGGAGATCAGCCCTGGGATTTCTTCAGAAGGAATGATGCTAAAGCTGAAACTCCAGTACTTTGGCCACCTCATGCGAAGAGTTGACTCATTGGAAAAGATTCTGATGCTGGGAGGGATTGGGGGCAGGAGGAGAAGGGGACGACAGAGGATGAGATGGTTGGATGGCATCACGGACTCAGTGGACGTGTCTGGGTGAACTCCGGGAGTTGGAGATGGACAAGGAGGCCTGGTGTGCTGCGATTCATGGGGTCGCAAAGAGTTGGACACAACTGAGCGACTGAACTGAAGATCTTATTACTAATAGAAACTTATGTATGTATTTTTTTATATATGGCCTTTTCATTAAATATTATATTTTTGAACTATGTCTGAACATAGTTTTTCTGTAGTATAAGGTCATTATTTCTCATGCATTTTATGAATATACAAATTTTATTTATCCTTTCTATTTTTAATGAGCATATGGGATGTTATTAATTTAATTCTGGTATAAATAGTGTTTCCATGAGTAATTAAAGCTGGTATAAATAATACTTCTATGAGTATTTATTTACATGCTTTGTGTATAGATTTAAGACTAGAATTTCTGTTGGCTGCATATCTAGAAGTAGAATTGTTGAATCACATGGTATAGATATACTGCCCAAGAGTTTTCCAAAGTAACTGAACAAATTTATACTCCCTACAGGGTAGGGCTAAGGTGTTATATTAGTTTTGATAGCAATGACCTCAAGCATATAATGTCTCATATCAAATTTTATTTTTTGCCCATCTAAACATACTTCATAAATAATCGGGAAAATGGAACAAAACTTCTCTAGCAAGGCCCTCAGGTGGATGAAGTATCTGTTAGCTTCCACAAATGGTTTTTAGGGTATCCCTGAGTATCTGGTATTGTCTAACTACATATAATAACAAAACAGTAAAATGACAGAGCATGAGCAACATTTGGTTTCAATTAAATGACATAATATAGATTCCATAATGTTTTATTGTCTCCAGCATTTCAGAGCAAAACTCTTTTCAGAATCAGATAAACCAAATTGATGTCCAGTCTCAGTACTTACAAGCTAAACTTGAGCTCTTTGGTTTTTTCCAGTTCAAAAATTATAGGCAAATAAGTTTTCTTAGATATTATTCCAGATGATAATATTTAGTTAAAATTATTATAATAAATAATGAAATAATATACATGGACTACTTTTTGAAATTTTATAATCATAGACAGATGATTTTTCATATTCCATGTGGAATCAAGGAATCATTCCTGTATAATACAATACTGTAAGTATCATAGTTTCTCATGCTTTTATTTTCTGCTTTAGAAAAGAATGGGGGAATATGTTAATCTGCCTGAAAACATAGTTTTCAACAGATTTGTCAACAGATTATTCAGAAATGTAAAAAATATTAAAATCAATGATTTAGTGCAATTCATGAGATGATATAGCCCATATTCATTTTCCATGATTTAAAAATTTCTTTTTGTAACATCAGGGGAAAGTTAAACTTAATAAAGAAAGGTAAATGGTCTATAAGGATATACACACCAGGGATTTACAGACCTGTACCTGGTTAAGTATGTCCACAGGTGAACAGTGTGAAGGATAAAGGGGAGAGAAAGACATTAGAGACTTACTCTTCCTGCTTTCTTCACACTTTAGGAGTCTAATTGAGAATGATTTTCTCTAAGGTAAATTTTGAGTGGAAATCAGTTTAGAATTGTGTTACTAATCACTTCACCAAGAGCATTTGAAGCTCTGTCTGAAATGTTTTAAAGCTCAAAATATAAGATGCTATTGTTATAGCTTAATCTCATGAGGTCAATTAATGCCTTCCCTCCAGACTGACACTTTGAACATTAGTATTAACGCTTCTGTCCTTAAAGCATCAACATTAGCCTGCAGTGCAGCAAATTGTTGAGGCTAATAAAGCACAATGTTCAGCTGCTGCCTGAGGGCAGGATTCAGAATTGCCATCTCAACTCATAACCACATTTCAACTTTTGGGAACAAGTTGCATTACTTAAACATTAAAATACTTCCATTTCTGTCACTTTAACATCTAGACTAAATTTATGGCTTCAAAACTAAATATATTATTCTTTCCCCTAGGAGAATACCACAAATGGAGTCTTCTATCATCACACACAGTTCAGTTGAGTTGCTCAGTCATGTCAGACTCTTTGTGAACCCCTGGGCCGCAGCATGCCAGGCCTCCCTGTCCATCACCACCTCCCAGAGTTTACCCAAACTCATCTCCATTGACTCAGTGCTGCCATCCAACCATCTCATCCTCTGCCATCCCCTTCTCCTCCTTCCTTCAATCTTTCCCAGCATCAGGGTCTTTTCAAATGAGTCAGTTCTTTGCATCTGGTGGCCAAAGTATTGGAGTTTCAGCTTCGGCATCAGTCCTTCCAGTGAATATTCAGGACTGATTTTCTTTAGAATAGACTGGTTGGATCTCCTTGGGGTCCAAGGGATTCTCAACAGTCTTGTCCACTGTCACAGCTCAAAAGCATCAACTCTTCGGTGCTCAGCTTTCTTTATAGTCCAACTCTCACAGCCACACACGACTACTGCAAACACCATAGCTTTGATTAGCAGAACTTTGTTGGCAAAGTAATGTCTCTGCTTTTTAATATGTTGTCTAGGTTGGTCATAGCTTTTCTTCCAAGGAGCAAGCTTCTTTTAATTGCATGGCTGCAGTCACCATCTACAGTGATTTTGAAGCTCCCCCAAAATAAAATCTCTCACTGTTTCCACTGTCTCCCCATCTATTTGCCATGAAGTGATAGGACCAGATGCCATGATCTTAGTTTTCTGATGTTGAGGTTTAGGCCAACATTTTCATCTCCTCTTTCACTTTCATCAAGAGGCTTTTTAGTTCCTCTTCACTTTCTGCCATAAGGGTGGTGTCATCTGCATATCTGAGATTACTGATATTCTCCTGGCAATCTTGATTGCAGCTTGCACTTCATCTGGCATGGCATTTCTCATGATGTACTCTGCATATAAGTTAAATAAGCAGTGTGACAATATACAGCCTTGACATACTCCTTTCCTGATTTGGAAGCAGTCTGTTGATACATTTCTAGTTCTAACTGTTGCTTCTGACCTGCATACAGATTTCTCAGGAGGCAGGTCAGGTGGTCTGGTATTCCCATCTTTAAGAATTTTCCACAGTATGTTTTGATCCACACAGTCAAAGGCTTTGGTGTAGTCAATAAAGTAGAAGTAGATGTTTTTTCTGGAACTCTTTTGCTTTTTTGATGATTCAACGGATGTTGGCAATTTGATCTCCAGTTCCTCTGCCTTTTCTAAATCCAGCTTTAACATCTTGGACATTCGTCACACACAGAGGATAGCTATAGATAAGTAGATAGTAAGATAGAAAGATATATAAATATATGCAGAGCCTGGTAGGCTGCAGTCCGTGGGGTCCCAAACAGTCGGACACAACTAAGCGACTTCACTTTCACTTTTCACTTTCATACACTGGAGAGGGAAATGGCAACCCACTCCAGTGTTCTTGCCTAGAGAATCCCAGGGACGGGGGAGCCTGGTGAGCTGCCATCTTTGGGGTCGCACAGAGTTGGACATGACTGAAGCGACTTAGCAGTAGCAGCAGCAGAGATGTTGTTCATTTGCCATGTCTGACTCTTTGCCATCTCATGGACTGCAGCACACCAAGCTTCCCTGTCCATTCACCATCTCCTGGAGTTTGCCCAAACTCATCCATTGATTCAGTGATGCCATCCAACTATCTCATCCTCTGTCACCCACTTATCCTCCTGCCTACAATCTTTCTCAGCGTCAGGGTCTTTCCCAATGCATTGGCTGTTTGCATGAGATGGCCAAAGTACTGGAGCTTCAACTTCAGCACCAGTCCTTCCAATGAATATTCAGGACTTATTTCCTTTAGGATTGACTTGTTAGATCTCCTTGTAGTTAAAGAGACTCTCAAGGTCTTCTCCAACACCACAGTTCTTCAGAAAACATCAGTTCTTTGTTGCTCAGCCTTCTTTATGGTCCAATTATCACATCTATACATGACTACTGGAAAAACCATAGGTCTGAGTATACAGACCTTTGTATAGTCTGTCACTGTTTCTGGTTTTTCCCCATCTGTTTGGAATGAAATGATGGTACCAGATGCCGTGATCTTAGTTTTTTGAATGTTGAGTTTAAGCCAGCTTTTTCACTCTCCTCTTTCACCTTCATCAAAAAGCTCTTTAGTTCCTTTTCACTTTCTGCCATTAGGGTCATCTGCATATTTGAGATTACGGATACAATTTCTTTACAGTGTTAAAAATTCATGTTCCATATTTTTCATTATGAGATGCCTTTTCTCTGAAGGTGCAAATATGTTTTTCTCATAGTTCCCATGAAATCTATTTAAAATATTTTTATATTGATGATAAACTTAATCAATAAATAATTAATGCCCTCTGAACACTCTTTCAATGTGTCATTGTTTTTGGAAATAGGCATTACATATGGCTTTCTAAAAAAGCAACTTTAGTGTGATATTTTAGGAGGTAGAAGCCATAAATAGGCAGACACAATAAGTAAGGACAGACACAATATCATAATGCAAAGTCCATAGCAAGAGGAAAGCCATCCCTGGAAAAGAAACATGAAGAAACCGTGTCTGGATGGAAAGTAGCAATAGCAGATACAGCAACATAGAGAGTAAATAGTTTTTCTCTTCTAACTGGAATATTTTGTCCATTTAAATTCATTGCAATTGTTAATACATTAGGATTCTGATTTGACATTAATATCGTGCGGTTTCTGTTTTTCTAACTTTGTCTATTTTTTTCTTCTCTCTCTCCTTTCTTGTCTCCTTTGGGTTAAAGTCCAGTGTTTTTTATTATTTCATTTTACTTTCCTTTCTACAGCATATCAATATTCTTTTACTATCCTTTTGGTGGTTCTATTATTATGGAGCCTTGCATTATTAAATCTAATATAAATTAATAAGCTTTCTCTTCTTGAAAGTAACAATATGCAGTTAACAGAAGATATTTTAAAAATAAAGATACAGAAGATTTAAAAGTAAAGGATGGAATAAATATTTCTTGAAAACAACAACAAAAAAGAAAGTTGGTGTTGCTGTACTAATTTCAGAATATCAGTTATTCTGTGAAGAGGAGTGAATACTGGAGGGCACAAATGGGCTTCTGAAGTACTAATAATGTTCTGTTTATTGAGCTGGATGCTATTTATATGAATGTGCCAACTCTGGCAAAATGCATGGAGTTCTCCTCTTATAAGTTGTAGAGTTTTAACATAGATATAAAGCATATATCCCTATATAAATATATATAGTATAATACATAATTATAAATCTATATGTAAGATATAGATCTATTTTATAATTCAATAAAATATACTTTTGAAATGAAATGAATGGCCTTTAGCACCCATTAGAATGGAAAAAATTTTCATATAATACAAGGTCTATAAAAGGTATAGATCAAGTGGAGATCTTCTACACTGTAGTGTAAATGTAATTTGGTATACCACATGAAAAAAGTCTTCAGTAATATCTCTAGTACAAAGCTTGACATACATATATGATGACCCAGCAAGTCCATTCCTAGGTATGCCTGCACTTACACAGCAGGACATGCATAGGAGTATGCATGATGGCACTCCTTTTTCTCTTGTTAATTTACTTTTTCATTGAGGTTACATTGGTTTAGGGCATTCTGTAAGTTTCACATGTACAGTCTTATACAGCATTGCTTTCAATTCTATCAAAGTATAGAATCCACTCCAAAAAGCAACAATATAACACATAAACTGTGGTATATTCATAAATGTAATAACTATGTAAGAGTATAAATAAAAGAAATACATCTGCTCTACTCTAATCTTCTGCTCTGTGAGTGGAGTTTAGAGATGATGAATGTCTTGCCCAAGTTCACAGTTAATATGCACAGGGACAACTTTTGAATCCAGCTATTTTTGACACCATAGACTAAGTTTTGATTTACTGTATTTTATGTGCCTATTTTACACCTGGAACATTATTTCCTAATTTTTTTTTTCACAAGATCTCAAATATTTAAGATATTCCATGAAAAAAGAGTCTTCAAACTAATGCTGAGAGATGCTGCATACTACAAATTCTCCATTTTCATAGCCATGGTACACCTTATCATATTAATGGTTCAGCCCTATACTTAGTAAAAATGCCTCTTGAACAGTGTCTAACTCAGACTTCCCAAAATTATTTGACTGTAGAATTATTTGCATTTATTTTATACAATTACAATGTAAAACCCTAATACAAGGGGAAATCTGTGTTGTAGAAATTAAGGTAAAATGATTAAGCAATACATTTAACCAGAAATGTATATTTTCAGATATTATTTATACTCCTATCCAAATTATTAAAAAAGCAAAAACATATATAATGTATATGATATATAGTCACTATACACATATAAATAAATGTATATACACCCACACTTATTTAATGGTAAAAATATACAGAATTTTATATGAATTTTACAGAATTTTAAATTTACAGTATTAATATATGCTGGCCATTATTTTTATAGATATTTATATAAATATATTAATATTTACAACATTTCTATAAGGTTGTTTATTATTCCAACTTTATTCTGAATCATTATTATCCCTATTTTATAAATGAAGAAAATAAGTAGCAGAGACAATTTGAACATTATCTAGCACCAAAGCTATACCCTTAACGTAAAACAAATCTTTACACCTTATTGATATAGTCTATCTATATATGAAACAAATCTTTACACCTTATTGATATAGTCTATCTATATAAATATATCAAATTTATATATATGGAAAAAACTAGAAAAAATGGTTGTGAAGAAAAGTTAATAATAAATACACTGTAATAAATAAATTTACAAAAGAAGAAATTAAAATATAATTAATCTCTTTATAATAAAATATAGACAAAATGTACCAGATTTTGAACAAATTTTTAAAATTCAAATCAACAGGAAAGTACACAAATATTGTTTTTTAAATTATTTATTTTAATTGGAGGATAATTACTTTACAATATTGTGGTGGTTTTTGCCATACATCAACATGTATCAGCCACATGATTCATTAACATGAATCAGTGCAAATGTGACCCCCTTATATGTTCATATACTTGAAGGGGATCAGGATATACCACTCCAAAGTATTCCTCTTGGGCCTAAGGATTATTTTGATTTGGTTATTTCAAAGAGACTGCAGAAATAGAAGACACTCAGAAAACTGAGTAGATGTCCTTTCATGAAAGTGAAAGACAGTGAAGTCGCTCAATCGTGTCTGACTCTTTGCGATACCACGGACTGACTGTAGCCCACCAGGCTCCTTCATCCATGGGATTTTCCAGGCAAGAGTATTGGAGTGGGTTGCCATTTCCTTCTCTAGGACATCTTCCCAACCCAGGGATTGAACCCAGGTCTCCCTCATTGTAGGCAGACGCTTTACTGTCTGAGCCACCAGGGAAGTCTCTGTCCTTTCGTAACACATTTATTTTAAAAATCTCTCTTTGCAAGGATGTCGCCCTGGTGGCACAGCAGTAAAGAATCCACCTGCCAATGCAGGAGACACGGCTTGATCTCTGGGTAGGGAAGATTCCCCTGGGGAAGGGAATGGCTACCTACTTGGGTGTTCTTGCCTGGGAAAAATCCCATGGACAGAAGAGCCTGGAAGGCTACAGCCTGTTGGGTTGCAAAGAGTCAGACACAACTGGGCCACCAAACAACTCAGTCTCTATACCAGGAAGACAATTCTAACTTAAATCTGTATAATAATAATATCAGGAAAAGAGTAGTAAAAAAAGATAACTTCCCATAACTGGATCCCCCCCACCCTCAAATCCTTGTCTTTAGCTGGAGATGGTATTTGAGGTGGTGGCCTGGGCCATTTGTTTATTCATTTAGTTTGCCTGGGTCAACCAGTCCATCCTAAAGGAGATCAGTCCTGGGTGTTCATTGGAAGGACTGATACTGAAGCTCAAACTCCAATACTTTGGCCACCTGATGCGAAGAGCTGATCACTGGAAAAGACCCTGATGCTGGGAAAGATTGAGGCAGGAGGAGAAGTGGACAACAGAGGATGAGATGGTTGGATGGCATCACTGACTCAATGGACATGGGTTTGGGTGGACTCCAGGAGTTGGTGATGGACAGAGAGGCCTGGCATGCTGCGGTTCATGGGGTCTCAAAGAGCCGGACACGACTGAGTGACTGAACTGAACTGAATTGAACTTGCCTGGGTAGCTCCTATGTATATAATAGAAGGTATGTGGTGTTAGTTGCTCAGTCACGTCCGACTCTTTGCGATCGCATGTACTGTAGCCTGCCAGGCTCCTCTCTCCATGGGATTCTCCAGGCAAGAATACTGGAGTGGACCTTCATTCCCTTCTCCAGAGGATTCCCTGACTCAGGGATTGAACCCGGGTCTCATGAGTTGCAGGCAGATTGTTTACCATTTGAGCTACAGGAAAGATTGAGGCAGGAGGAGAAGTGGACAACAGAGGATGAGATGGTTGGATGGCATCACTGACTCAATGGACATGGGTTTGGGTGGACTCCAGGAGTTGGTGATGGACAGAGAGGCCTGGCATGCTGCGGTTCATGGGGTCTCAAAGAGCCGGACACGACTGAGTGACTGAACTGAACTGAATTGAACTTGCCTGGGTAGCTCCTATGTATATAATAGAAGGTATGTGGTGTTAGTTGCTCAGTCACGTCCGACTCTTTGCGATCGCATGTACTGTAGCCTGCCAGGCTCCTCTCTCCATGGGATTCTCCAGGCAAGAATACTGGAGTGGACCTTCATTCCCTTCTCCAGAGGATTCCCTGACTCAGGGATTGAACCCGGGTCTCATGAGTTGCAGGCAGATTGTTTACCATTTGAGCTACAGGGAAGACCCTAATAGGAGGTATACATGTTATTAAACTTCTGTTTCTTTTTTTCCTATTTAAACTGTCATTCATCACAGGGGAGTTTCAACCAAGAATCTAGAATGGTAGAGGGAAAATTACTTTTCCTCACCAACTTACAAAACCCCCGTATAGTTAGAGAGCATTATCATTACCATAAATAGTTCCCTTGCATCTTCTCCCAGTCCTTTCTCTCCCTGACTACAGGCACCCACCATCCACTTTACCATCTTATGGTATAGTTTCGCCTGTTAATAAACTTCATATGAACGGAATTATTAACTGTGTACTATTTGGGGTCTGACTTATTTTGTTTGATGTGATTTTTTTTAAGTGCTTCCATGTGGTTGATTGTGTCAGTACCTTGCTACATTGTATTGAAGGGACCTATTCCTTGTATGAATAAACCACAATTTGCTGATTCATTCCCTGGTTAATAGACATTTGGGTTGTTTCTAGATTTTTAACAATGTGACAGTTTCAGGTGAACAGCAAAGGGCACAGCCATACATATACATGTATCCATTCTTCCCCAAATTCCCCTCCCATCCAGTCTGCCATGTAACACTGAGCAGAGTTCCATGTGCTATACTGATCTTTTTTTTTAATTAATTTATTTATTTTACTTTACAATATTGTATTGGTTTTGCCATACATTGACAAGAATCTGCCATGAGTGTACATGTGTTCCCCATCCTGAACCCCCCTCCCACCTCCCTCCCCATCCCAACCTTCTGGGTCTTCCCAGTGCACCAGCCCCAAGCACCCTGTATCATGCATCAAACCTAGACTGGCGATTTGTTTCACATATGATATTTCCCATGTTTCAATGCCATTCTCCCATATCATCCTGCCCTTTCCCTCTCCCACAGAGTCCAAAAGAGGGTTCAATACATCTGTGTCTCTTTTGCTTTCTCACATACAGGGTTATCATTACCTTCTTTCTAAATTCCATATATATGCGTTAGTATACCATATTGGCATTTTTCTTTCTGGCTTGCTTCACTCTGTATAATCAACTCGT
Organism: Aepyceros melampus; assembly: GCA_006408695.1. NCBI lineage: Eukaryota > Metazoa > Chordata > Mammalia > Artiodactyla > Bovidae > Aepyceros > Aepyceros melampus. The sequence goes on from SJXQ01001468.1 coordinate 22,357, forward strand.
TTCATCTACCTCATTAGAACTGATTCAAATGTATTCTTTTTAATGGCTGTGTAATACTCCATTGTATATATGTACCACAGCTTTCTTATCCATTCATCTGCTGATGGACATCTAGGTTGCTTCTATGTCCTGGCTATTATAAACAGTGCTGCGATGAACATTGGGGTACACATGTCTCTTTCGATTCTGGTTTCCTCAGTGTGTATGCCCAGCAGTGGGATTGCTGGGGCTTATGGGCTTCTCTGGTGGCTCAGACGGTAAAACGTCTGCCTGCAATGCTGGAGACCCAGGTTCGATTCCTGGGTCGGGAAAATCCCCTGGAGAAGGAAATGGCAATCCACTCCAGCACTCTTGCCTGGAAAATCCCATGGACAGAGGAGCCTGATAGGCTATAGTCCATGGGGTTGCAAAGAGTAGGACACAACTGAGCAACTTCAGTCAGTCATGGCAGTTCTATTTCCAGTTTTTTAAGGAATCTCCACACTGTTCTCCATAGTGGCTGTACTAATTTGCATTCCCACCAACAGTGTAAGAGGGTTCCCTTTTCTCCACACCCTCTCCAGCATTTATTGCTTGTTGACTTTTGGATCGCAGCCATTCTGACTGGCGTGAAATGGTACCTCATGGTGGTTTTGATTTGCATTTCTCTGATAATGAGTGATGTTGAGCATCTTTTCATGTGTTTGTTAGCCATCTGTATGTCTTCTTTGGAAAATGTCTGTTTAGTTCTGTGGCCCATTTTTTGATTCAGTCATTTATTTTTCTGAAATTGAGCTGCAGGAGTTGCTTGCATATTTTTGAGATTAATTCTTTGTCAGTTGCTTCATTTGCTATTATTTTCTCAGCTGGGGCTTATGGGCTTCTCTGGTGGCTCAGACGGTAAAACGTCTGCCTGCAATGCTGGAGACCCAGGTTCGATTCCTGGGTCGGGAAAATCCCCTGGAGAAGGAAATGGCAATCCACTCCAGCACTCTTGCCTGGAAAATCCCATGGACAGAGGAGCCTGATAGGCTATAGTCCATGGGGTTGCAAAGAGTAGGACACAACTGAGCAACTTCAGTCAGTCATGGCAGTTCTATTTCCAGTTTTTTAAGGAATCTCCACACTGTTCTCCATAGTGGCTGTACTAATTTGCATTCCCACCAACAGTGTAAGAGGGTTCCCTTTTCTCCACACCCTCTCCAGCATTTATTGCTTGTTGACTTTTGGATCGCAGCCATTCTGACTGGCGTGAAATGGTACCTCATGGTGGTTTTGATTTGCATTTCTCTGATAATGAGTGATGTTGAGCATCTTTTCATGTGTTTGTTAGCCATCTGTATGTCTTCTTTGGAAAATGTCTGTTTAGTTCTGTGGCCCATTTTTTGATTCAGTCATTTATTTTTCTGAAATTGAGCTGCAGGAGTTGCTTGCATATTTTTGAGATTAATTCTTTGTCAGTTGCTTCATTTGCTATTATTTTCTCGTATTCTAAAGGCTGTCTTTTCACCTTGCTTATAGTTTCCTTTGTGGTGCAAAAGCTTTTAAGTTTAATTAGGTCCCATTTGTTTATTTTTGCTTTTATTTCCAATATTCTGGGAGGTGGGTCATAGAGGATCCTGCTGTGATTTCTGTCAGAGAGTGTTTTGCCTATGTTTTCCTCTAGGAGTTTAATAGTTTCTGGTCTTACATTTAGATCTTTAATCCATTTTGAGTTATTTTTGTGTATGGTGTTCGAAAGTGATCTAGTTTCATTCTTTTACAAGTCGTTGACCAGTTTTCCCAGCACGACTTGATAAAGAGATTGTCTTTAATCCATTGTATATTCTTGCCTCCTTTGTCAAAGATAAGATGTCCATAGGTGAGTGGATTTATCTTCTGGGTTTCTATTTTTTTCCATTGATCTATATTTCTGTGTTTGTGCCGGTACCATACTGTCTTGATGACTGTGGCTTTGTAGTAGAGCCTGAAGTCAGGCAGCTTGATTCCTCCAGTTCCATTCTTCCTCCTCAAGACTGCTTTGGCTAGTCCAGGTTTTTTGTATTTCCATACAAATTGTGAAATTATTTGTTCTAGTTCTCTGAAAAATACTGTTGGTAGCTTGATAGGGATTGCATTGAATCTGTAGATTGCTTTGGGTAGTATACTCATTTTCACTATATTGATTCTTCTGATCATGGTATATTTCTCCATCTATTTGTGTCCTCTTTGATTTCTTTAACCAGTGTTTTATAATTTTCTATATATAGGTCTTTTGTTTCTTTAGGTAGATATATTCCTAAGTATTTTATTCTTTTCATTGCAATGTGAATAGAATTGTTTCCTTAATTTCTCTTTCTGTTTTCTCATTGTTGGTGTATAGGAATGCAAGAAATTTCTGTGTGTTAATTTCATATTCTGTAACTTTACTATATTCATTGATTAGCTCTAGAAATCTTATCATGAGCTCATTGACTATTTTAATATCATTTGTGTGTGTGTGTGAAGTGTCCAAATTTTTCCCTTTTAATTACTGGGTGATGTGCCAATTTATCACTGAGAATTAACAATTTTAGATGGGACATACACAGTATTTTATCATTAAGTATGATGTTTGCTTAAGGTTTTATATATCTTCTATTAAGTGGAAGCAATCTTCTATTTCTAATTTGATGAGAATTTTAGGATTTACTATTTTTGAATTTTTTTTCTCTGTCTACTGTAGACCATATCTTTGTTTTTGCTTTTCTGGCTACACACACTGCGCAGTATGTAGGATCATAGTTCCTTGACCAGGAAACCAGAGATCAAACATGGGTCTCCTGAATTGGAAGCACAGACTCCTAACCAGCGGACCACTAAGGAAGTACCAGCACTGGAGTTTTTTTCCTTTATTCTATCAATGAGTCAAAATTATGATAACTGGTTTTTAATACAAAGTAAAACTTGCATTCTTGTAATTAAACTCAGTTAGTTGAAATTCTTCTTTACTTCTGTTTCTTACCAGTAAGATAATGCTAACACATGCTAATATATTCTTAGGAGTTCTTGTGTCTATGTTCATGAAAATCTATGATTTTTGTTTTTCAGAAATTGTTGGAAATATCTAGTATTAGTCTTATGATAACTCATTAATAATTCATAAATGGTCCCTCCCCAACTTTCTGAAATAAATAACAAGCATTTCTTAATAAATATTTATTTAAAATATTTTTAGTGAAGATGGCTGGAGTGAGGTTATCAATGTTTTTGTAAATATTTATGTTGTTTTTCTATTTAGATTAATTACAATTTTGTACTTTAATAAAATGTTGTAAACATTGCAAAAAAAATATTTTTAGTGAAGATGCTTGGCCTGGTGTGTTGTTTTTACAACCACTTTCAAAGGAATTGGGAGATTGTGATTGATGTGTATATGCACTACTGATACTATGTAGAAAATAGGCAACGAATGAGAACCCATTGTATAGCACAAGGAACTTTAACTCAATGCTCTGTGGTGACCTAAATGGGAAAGAAATCCAAGAAAGAGGGGATATATGCATGTAGATAGCTGATTCACTTCGCTGTTCAGTAGAAATTAACACAACATTGTAAAGGAACTTCAATAAAAACTAGAAGTGAAGCCTAATCCATTTCTGTCTCCTACCTTCTTCTGCATTTAACATTCACACACACACAATCCTGCAACCAATCCATAGTGCATTTATGTTTCCTTTTGCTCTTCTATAATTTCAAATATCTCAACCAAATTACTCTTAAATTTTTTTCAATTCTTTTTCCATATTTCAATATTGATATTTTAAATATTGAATTTTCCATTCATGTCAACACTCTTAATAGATATATAATATAGTATAATCTTTATATATCTTCTCAAAGCAATGTAAGAGTCCAGATATGTAAATCTAGACTCTAATAATTGAAATAGAATTGCCATTACAATCCTCTAAAAATCATTTGATTGTATTAAAGATTGAAGCTACTGTTTATTCTGTTCATCAAATTTTGCTTCTTTTCAGAATGCCTATACATTTACCCATGTGAATGTTCAAGGAGAAGTTTCGGATAACAATTTTTTTCACAACAAAGGGTGAATTTTCCACTCAGAAATATGTTGATTATGATAAACAATCATAAAAAACATTAACAGTTCAGGAGTTTTTAAAAACTGCATTTCAAAAATATTCAAAATCATTTTACTTATAAATTGCATTCTTCTAGGATATTTATATTATCTGATAGTTATGTGTTTTTGAGTGAAATTTTGACTGAGTAAAAATGGAAGCAGAGAAAATCAAAACAAAAAAAAAAAATCACAGAATCAACTTCACAATTTTACAAGGTTCCACATTTTTATATAGCTTATATTAACATCTACTTCTGCTTTATTGACTATGCAAAAGCCTTTGACTTTGTGGATCACAATAAACTGTGGAAAATTCTTAAGAGATGGGAATACCAGATTGTCTCACCTGCCTTCTGCGAAATCTGTATGCAGGTCAAGAAGCATCAGTTAGAACTGGACATGGGACAAAAGACTGGTTCCAAATTTGGAAAGGAGTATCAAGGTTGTATATTGTCACCTGCTTATTTATATTGAGTACATCATGCAAAATGCCAGGCTGGATGAGTCACAGGCTGGAATCAAGATTGCCGAGAGAAATATCAAAAACCTCAGATATGCAGATGACATCACCCTATGGCAGAAAGTGAAGAACTAAAAAGCCTCTTGATGAAAGTGAAAGAGGAGATGAAAAAGTTGGCTTAAAACTCAACATTCAACAAACGAAGATCATGGCATCTGGTCCCATCACTTCATGGCAAATAGATGGGGAAACAATGGAAATTGTGAGAGATTTTATTTGGGGGGGTGCTCCAAAATCACTGCAGATGGTGACTGCAGCCATGAAATTAAAAGATGCTTGCACCTTGGAAGAAAAGTTATGACCAATCTAGACAGAATATTAAAAAGCAAAGCCATTAATTTGCCAACAGAGGTCCATCTAGTCAAAGCTAGACTTTTTTTCAGTGGTCATATATGGATATTAGAGTTGGACTATAAAGAAAGCTGAGCCCTGAAAACACCACCATAACACCACAACTGTGGTGCTAGAGAAGACTCTTGAGAGTCCCTTGGACTGCAAGGAGATCAAACCTGTCAATCCTAAAGGAAATGAGTCCTGAATATTCATTGGAAGGACTGATGCTGAAGCTAAAACTCCAATACTTTGGCCACCTGATGCAAAGAACTGACTCATTTGAAAAGACCCTGATTCTGGGGAAGATTGAAGGTGGGAGGAGAAAGGAATGACAGAGGATGAGATGGTTGGATGGCATCACCAACTTGATGGGCATGAGTTTCAGCTTTGGGAGTTGGTGATGGACAGGGAGCCTGGCGTGCTACAGTCCATGGGGTCGCAAAGAGCCAGACATGACTGAGCAACTGAACTGAACTGAACTGAACTTTAAAGATATTTTTAGCAGCTGATTTTCTTATTAAAAAAAAAAATTGTTCTATATTCTGATAGGACAACAACCCAAATAATTGTCTTTCTCTTTCTTCCCAAAGATCATCTCCCTTGTGTTCATGAAGAAATAAACACATATTTGAATGACTGAGAGAAAGATAGGGATGGTCAGGGACAATGCTACCATCTTAGACACTGGCTCTGTGTTTAGTAGCTTGATTGTCCAACTCTTTGGGACTCCGTGGACTGTCACCCGCTAGGTTCCTCTGTCCATGGGGATTCTCCAGGGAAGAATCCTGGAGTGGGTTGCCATGCCCTCCCCCAGGGGATCTTCTCAACTCAGGGATTGAACCCAGGTCTCCCACATTGCAGGTAGATTCTTTACCACCAGGGAATAAATACTGGCTGTAGACACCTGCAATAAGCCCTTCTTATGAGATGTACACCACTTTTTAAATAAATAAATTGGCTGAATACACTTCTTAACTGATACAAATATTTTAAAACACTGATGAATTAAACATACAAATATTGAAAAATTTTTTATCAGTTTGTCTACTGTAAAATTTTAAATTGTGTCTTTATGGATCAGTAGGTTATTCAGTGTTCTTTCACTCTTGAGTCCACATTGTAAATTAAAATTATGTCAGCTTTGAGGAATAAGCAATTTAAAACTATGATCTAAATTTACACTTGGATTTTGACTAACAGGATGATCTCTCATTACCTACTCTATCTAAAGGAATAATATTTATGCAACTTCAAACTGTACAGAATAACCTCTTCTCATGCATGTGAAATATCTAGAATATGTTTAATGCATTTCATTTTTTGAGGAAAAGGAGATCCTTCATAACATAGCCTCAAATATTTAGTTTAAAAAATGAGAGAATAGCTATATTATAGAAGGTTGTTTGGATTTATTCCCAACATGCAAAGTCCTTGAAGTCATCTATTTTATTCTTAAAATTAAAAAAAAAAAAGCTAAAAAGTTGGAAATCAATGACTTTTCTTAGACACATCAGAGAATTGAGAATGCAGAGCATATATTACTGCCAAAAAAAAAAAAAAGAGGGAGGTAAATTTGTCAAGATCTACTTCTTGGGGTAGACATTGCTAAAGCCAAACCTTGTAGGATCACTAAATTGGTGATTTTGACTAATTCTTGGAGGCTGAGTATGGATTATAATATGTGAAGGGAGAAACTTCTGTGGGGAAGTTTTATGGATACCTTTCAATTTTCATGGGTTCTATCTCCAAGAACCCCACAGAGTTCTTATGGTAAAGACCAAGAATGACCATTTAGGACTCTGTCAGGGCAAGGATAATAGTAATCATATGAAATATAACAAATGCCTTCTTCACACACAAGAGAGACAGTCCAGGATAAGAGACATGACCAGAGCTTTATTATTTCTGGGGAGGGCATTCCTCCCCATTGAATATTCTTGTCTCACTAGCAAGGGACAGCTAAAAAAAAAATTACCACTGGAGAAACAATTTTAAAAGTCATAAAAGTACATTAGATTCACTGAAACATTGAGATTAAATTATGATATCATAGAATGGTTTCCCGTCCTCATACTTTAAAACTTAAGTCAGCTAGAACTCCAATGTTAACAACTGGGGGTTTACAGCTGAAATAAGTAAAAGAAGCAGACACTCTTTGAGGAAGAGTACTTAGGAAAGCCCAAAGTTAAGAGAGGGGATATAAACAAGGACTCCAGAAGACTTTGAAGCCTCTGACATCCAGAACTATAGCAAACATTAAATATAGCTCAACTCCTGCCAGATTAGCATATAGCCTCACATTGATAGTCTTATCTCAGTACATATTACTGATGCAACGTATCTGGCTTTCAACAACAAAAACTTACAAGGCATGGCAAATGCAAGAAATATATATATATATATACAGTCTGAAAAGATAACGAGATCAGCAGAACAAGACTCATGACGATGCAGATTTGTAAGGGCCAGACAGGCAATTTAAAATTACTATGATTAAGATGTTAAGGGCACTAATGAAAAAAATAGACAACATGCAAGAACAGATGGGTAATGCAAGCAGAGAGATGGAAACTCTAAGAAAGAATCAAAAGGAAAAGCTACAAATCAAAAGAAGTATAATAGAAATAGGGAATGTCTTTGATGGGTTCATTAGCAGACCAGACACGGCTTAAGACTCAGTGAGATTTAAGATAGTTCAAGAAAAATATTTCAAACTAAAATGCCAAGAGCAAAAAGAAGAGAAATACCAAACAGAACATCCTAGAATGTGGGACAATTTTCAAAGTTGTAACACACACATAATTGGAATACCAAAAGGAGGAGAGAGAGAGAGAGAGAGAGAAAGAGAGGTAAAAAAAAAAATTCTGAAGCAGTAATGATCAATAAATTTAAAAATCTGATGACACGAAACAAATCACAGACCCAAGAAGCTCAGAAAATATCCAGCATGATTATCATGCCAAAAATGCAACAACTAGGCATAACTTATTCCATCTGTACAAAATCAAAGGTGGGAAAAACTTGAGAGAAGCCTGAGGAAAAAATGCATTACCTGCAGGAGGGTAGCCCACTTCTCACAAGAAATCACACAAGCAAGAAGAGAGTGGGATGAAATATTTAGAGTGTTGAAAGAATAAAAGCATCAACTGAAAATTCTTTATCTAGAAAAAGTATCCTTTAAATGAAGGAAATATAAAACTTACCAGACAGCCAAAAATTAAGGAAATTCATTGCCACCAATCCCATCTTATAAATGTGTATGAAAGAGGTTCAGCTCCTTAGAAGCAACTAGCAAACCTGTCATGTGTATCTTATTAATACAATTCTCCAATAAAAGGTAATACATTAATCAAATATTAGTCAAAATCACAATGCTATATTTCATATTGCGAACATTCTTATAAAAATGATTTAAGGTTTTAAAAATATACTTTTCAAGGATAAAAAGATCTTTTGGGGGTTTTTCCTGAAATGGTTCCAAAAGCTACTAATCTTTAGAAATAGGTCCATATTCTCATACTTCTCAGTTTGCTACCATGAGCTATTGAAAAAAAAAAAAAAAAAATATATATATATATATGTGTAGTGCTAATGAGGAAACTTAATTTGCAGTGAGATAATTTTTATTTAATAAAAATACATGTAAATATCTTATTAAGTATACTGTAAGGAATAACAGTGAATATTTTCTTTGAGTAAAATATGACTTATTCATTAAGCAATATTCAATGTTACTTATAATCCTTTATATAAATTTTTCAGAATTTTTAGGAGAAATGCTTCCTCTCAAATTTGGGAACCCTTCTTATCTGACAGTTGGGTTCTAGCTAGATTCTGGTCCTTACCAAAATAGTTCAAGTCAAACGGAAAAATCTTGCACAATATATAGGCATATGGTATTAATATTAGGATTTGAGTGTGGAGAGGACTGAAAGATATTCTTTTCAAGTTCTGTTTTAGACAAACTTGTACACAAATCAATCAATAATTAATGACTACACATGAATAAAACGTAACTCCCCTAGGCTTATGAAGAAAATCTTATTACCCCTAATATTCAAGGTGTATTTTTTCACAACTCTCTTGAAAAACTTCTTACTTACCAATACAGATTGAAAAGTTTGGTACGACAGATTAGAACCCTGAATATCTGTCATAAACTGATAGAGCTCATGTCTCATGATAGTGCTAGACTACCCAGAGACTGATAAACTGAGACGAAGGGAGTGAGCCAGAGCTAGGCATAACAGAAAGATCTACCCTTAGTCTGTTCGTGCACGCATGCATACTCAGTCATGTCCGACTCTTTGCAATCCCATGGACTGCACCAGGGTGCAATCCCACCAGGCTCCTCCACCAACTGTACTTTCTAGGGAAGAAAACTGGAATAGGTTTCCGTTTCCTCCTTTAGTGGATTTTCCCGAACCAGGAATTGAACCTGTGTATCCAGTATCTCCTGCACTGGCAGGAGAATTCCTTCCTACTGGGAAGCATTTAATTGCTCACCATATACAAAGTAGAAGCAGAAATCAAGTCCATAGCCTGAAACCTAGCACACCAAGGATACAGCTTACCATGTACAGATATATATAGAAAAATAGGTTTTTATTGAATCTATTGCAAAAAATTAGGAGTTCCTTTTCTCACAGGTAAAGTTGTTAGAGGCTATTAAGGACACTACAAAAAATACTTCCTTTGAAGTGAAGTAAAATTTCCACTCAGGAAATAACACAATGGAAAATAAATTGTCTTTCCTACCTCTTAGTACATCAAACCTAAATATGAAAGGTTATGGTCAGTGTGTGCCATCTATTTGGGGGTGAAGGAGATTTCCAAAGGTCAATCCATATGCACTTTCACAAGGCACCTTCACTGATACTTTTGTTTTTGCATATCCTCCTTGGTCCCTTGATCTTAGAGGATAAGAAAGAAGTGAAGTCGTTCGGTCGTGTCCAACTCTTTGCGACCCTATGGACTGTAGCCCATACCCGGCTCCTCTGTCCAAAGGATTCTCCAGGCAAGACTACTGGTGTGGGTTGCCATTTCCTTCTCCAGGGGATTTTCCTGACCCAGGGACCGAACCTAGGTGTCCTGCGTTGCAGGCAGACGCTTTACCCTCTAAGCCACCAGGGAAGCCAGGACTGCCATAGGAGGTTCTTAAAAGTGCTAGATCCAGATCGAGGCTACCCTGCCTCTCAAGACAAAAATGCTTCCCTTGTTCAATATTCCAGTCAAGTTTAAATACCTTTATTTGCATTTCTCTTCTAAGTCAAGTGTATGTCATTGCTGAATTTAGAATAGAATATGTTTAGTGAAAGAACCTTCATCTCTTGTGGACAATTAAATTTATAGTCGTTTCTTCTAACTCTACCCAACTTATGGTCTTTCTGTCTTTATATCCTAGGGCCCTTATGTTGTTGCTGCTGTCTTTTTAGTAAGTCGTATCTGACTCCTTGTGATCCCATGGCCAGTAGTCCACCAGGCTCCTCTGCTCGGGATTTCCCAGGCAAGAATACTAGAGGGGTTGCCATTGCCTCCTCCGGGAGATCCTCCTGACCCAGGGATTGAATCTGCACCTCCTGCACTGGCAGGCTGATTCTTTACCCCTGAGCCACCTGGGAAGGGCCCTCATATCCCAAAGGAAATTGGTCTCTCCTTTTCTCCATGCAGTCAGAAATAGAGAACACTTGTAGAATTTTGGGCCTAAACATGTTGTTAATAAATTCTGCAACCTGGTCCATAGGAGCCCAAAGAAAACTAATATTTCCAATGACCCTCAAAATCTTTCCTGCTCTCAAATATTCCTTGTTTTAGTTTTTTTTTTTTTAGTAGTAGTATTTATTTATTTATTTTCTTTATTTTTTAATTGATTTTTATTTTTTAGTTTGTTTTGCTTTACAATACTGTATTCGTTTTGCTATACATTGACATGAATCAGCCACGAGTGTACATGAACTAAAAAACTTGTTTTAGTTTTGAATAACTTGTTATCACTACCAAGACAGAAGGGATACTTCTATCTTATTATCTTTCCCTGAAGCACTGGAATAGACTTTCTCTGTTGTCTTCAAGATCTTCAATTATTTTGTATCTCATTCTTTCTCATGTACATGTATGTCTCACAGTTTTTACTGGCTTGAAATATTTTCTTCTCTTTTTTTTCCGATCTATGTTTGGGCCTTTTTTTCCCCCTACTTATTTAATTATATCTTATGAAGTCTCACACAGTGAGAACTTGGAGGTCAGTGGATTCTGAGTCTGTGTAAGTGTCCATTTCTACCCTACCTTACTTACAGGTACTTCTTTTCCTATTCATATATGCCAAGCCTCAAACACAAATTCTCCCTGAAAAAGCTGTCTATCAAGCTCCATCACTATGTCTTTGTTTCACTTTAATCTTTCTGATCACTGCCTGAAGACCAAAAAGTGTCTTATAAAACTCCCTATGTGTGCTACATAGAGACAGTGAGTTCCAAATATTATAAACATCTTACTATCTGACTTATGATTATTCAGAATTTGATTTTTATTTCAACCCAAGAAAGGTATATATATGCTCTTTCAGAAGGATTCAGATTTATCTTTAGTTGTTTATGGATTAAAATATACCAGTCCACAGTGTTTCTATAACACTATATTTCTGAAAGACATAATTACTATCAGGGTTTATTTAATAATCAAACTTTAAACCCTAGTTTGTTTTGGTAAGGGGAAAGAGGAGATAATAACAGGAGTGTGATGAGATGGTTAATATATCCAACGCCTGTTTTGGCTGGAAATGTAGTTTGGAACAAGATAAACAGAATAAAAATCTAAGTTTGCTGATTGAATACCTAGATAATAGTGTACAGACCTAATAAGAAAACATCAAAAACCTCTATACTCTCCTTGGTTAAAACTTACTGTTTGACCTGCGATTTTGACTGAAAAAAAGTAATAAGGACAAGAAGTAATCTGATGTAGCACAAACTACCACACCAACACATGCTGAAATCTGGTATACAGCACTGTGCATATTTGAACTTCAAAAATTTTCCTTGAAAACATATTTACTTACTTCTACCAGAACAGGACAGAGTCACACACAGGAGGTTCACAAACAGCCTTCATATGGGGCACTCTTTGACTCACATGCCAGCTCTATTCACACACAGCATTAGTTCTCAGCCAATATGATGACGTCTGCTGGTTTTACATGCTTACTTGCGCTTTGCCCTCTCCTGGTTTCAGCCTGTGTAGCGGAACCAAGGGAAATCAAAGGGAATCAGTTGCTGGCTTTACCAATGGTTCTCTAGCAACACATTTGATATTATAACTTACTATTAAGGCTAAAGAAAGGTCTTCACACTACTTTTAGCAATACACACCTGAACGTGTCAACGTGTATTCATATATCATGGTCATGGTTCAAGCCTGAAACACCAGTGAGACATTCTTAGTGTCCTGAGCTTGGACAGGTTCCACCACATAAGGAGACAACTGTATTTATGTTACTCTGAATATTGTCAAAGAATGAACTTAACCACTTTAAAAAGACAATAGTGTTGTTTTTTAAATTTTTATTTAACAAAGCTAAATTTTATCAATGCAATTTCAGTTCAGTTCAGTCATTCAGTGGTGTCTGATTCTTTGTGACTCCATGGACTGCAGCATGTCAGGCTTCCATATCACCAACTCCCAGAGCTTGCTCAAACTCATGTCCATCGAGTAGATGATGCCATCCAACCATCTCATCCTCTGTCATCCACTCCTACTGCCCCCAATCTTTCCCAGCATCAGAGTCTTTTCTAATGAGTCATGCTTCATTCTATAAATCAGTTCTGCATTTTTTTGAACACAGTATATTCCTAGTTTAATATCAAGAACTGTGGTGTTGAAGAAGACTCTTGAGAGTCCCTTGGACTGCAAGGAGATCCAACCAGTCCATTCTGAAGGAGATCAGCCCTGGGATTTCTTTGGAAGGAATGATGCTAAAGCTGAAAACTCCAGTACTTTGGCCACCTCATGCAAAGAGTTGACTCACTGGAAATGACTCTGATGCTGGGAGGGATTGGGGGCAGGAGGAGAAGGGGACGACAGAGGATGAGATGGCTGGATGGCATCACTGACTTGATGGACGTGAGTCTGAGTGAACTCCGGGAGTTGGTGATGGACAGGGAGGCCTGGCGTGCTGTGATTCATGGGGTCGCAAAGAGTCGGACACGACTGAGCGACTGAATTGAACTGAAGTGTTTATTAGTCATGTCCAATGCTTTCTAACTCCATGGACTAGCCAACTAGGCTCCTTTGTCCATGGAATTCTCCACGCAAGAATACTGCATGGGTAGCCATTTCTTTCTCCAGGGGATTTTCCTGACCCCGGGATCAAACTTGGGTCTCCTGCATTGCAGGCAGATTTTTTACTCTCTGAGCCACCAGGGAATACCGAAATATAAAATGTTTTTTTTATTATTATTTTAATTGGTAATGGAAAAAAGATGATAACAATAAGATAAAAATACATCCTGCAATTGAAAGAAAGTGATTTATCCATTATTTTAAAGCTGTTCATAAAGAAACAAATTTGAATTCTTTTTAATAAATACTACTTAAATAAGGTTATTTTAAAATCAAAATTAAAACTACATGATATTTTAAAATTTCAACTAAATATTTATTAAATTCTTAAAGATATTGTTTACTCCTTGCTTCTATATTTTATCTTTGTATGTTTTTGACTAATGTCATGTTCCCTAAGATTTACATTCATGAATAGATGTGAACTTTTCTCTTCATGGTAGGATAGCCAATGTCTAATAACATACTAGTTACTCTAAATAAATACGCCCTCCAAAATTTTTTGAATAAATTATAAAAATGTTAGCAAGTCTCTAATGGACTTTAGTGTCTGTTGAATGAGATAAATACATACACAAAGTATTATTAATGGCATGAAAAGATAAGATGCTTACTGTTATTACTAACAAAGGGCTACACGAGTACAGAACAAATGGTAATGAATTTCAACTTGTTTTCACAAATTTCTTGGAAGTGTTGGTATTTTCACCTTTCCTGAAATAATAACCAGGAGTTAGGCATGGAGGCTTAATATTTTCAGACTACAAAGTGAATATAGTTGCAAATAATGTAGGTCACTGAGGGAGGGAAATATGAAGCAAGACCTCTGAAGATGTGAAGAACTAAGAATTTTATTCTCTATTATATGTACTATGGAGAGCACAAACAGCAGTATCAGCCTCTCTCAACCTTTGAGAGAGAAATCATAGAAATTATCACACTGAGATTAAGAATTAAACAGGATAATGAACACAAACTATGTTACATTTTTCCTAGAAAATAACAGGTTTCTAATAACTGATTATTTTTTTTAAAAGTAGATCTTAATTTTGTATCATTCATATCATTATTGAACAAAAAGAATAGAAAAAAAAATAGCTTCATGGCTCTCCAAGAATATATGTATATATTCTCTATATACAGGCAAGTTTCCAGCACATTCAGATAACAGCAAGAAGAGCTACAAAAATATAATCCCCAAAACTAAGAGGAGGAAGAATGCCATCTGAGATTTAAGCATCTTAAAGTAACCTAAAGGGTCTAAAGCCAAGAGATTTTGTAGTGTTGAGAATGAATTCATTAACACAGCTAAAGAATGCCTGTCAATCACAGGACAGTTAGTCACCTTTTGAAACACAGATGCAGATGACTCTCTAAGGTATAAATCTGCATTCTCTTCAAGTAAAATTCCAAATCATGAGATAGGAAGGAAGTCTGGGCTGGTAAAATTGCCAATTTCACTGGCAAGACTTCCTATCATGAAAATACATGTGTCCATTTAACTTTATAGTATTGAATTTTCTAATTATTGCACTTTTGCTCCTGATATGATATAATATAACATAATATATATCCAGGTATCACAAGTCTGTATTTTGTTTTTCCATACAGATGTGCCTTTAGGGGGAAATATGTACTGGCCATGCTGAAGTAAGAATTTTATTTTGTATAGCATAATTCTTGTTATAAATTAACCAATTAATATTCTGATTGTTCTTATTATATTTTGGTTGTTATGGTTGAGTTACGTCCCCAAAAAGATATGTTGAAATCCCAACCCCAGCACTTGAGAGTGTATGTGCTTAGTTGCTCAGTCATGTCTGACTCTTTGCGACCCCATGGGCTGTAGCCCACCAGGCTCCTCTGTCCATGGGATTCTCCAGACAAGAACACTGGAGTGGATTGCTGTTCATTTCTCCAGGGGATCTTCCTGATCTAGGGTGTGAACCTGGGTCTCCTGCATTGCAGGCAGATTCTTTGCTATCTGAGCAACCAGGGAAGACTTCTCTGGCAGAGCTTGGGAATGTAACCTTATTTGGAAATGAAAAGTAGGGTCTTTGCAGATATAATCAATGATGAGGGCATGGGGGATCATGGTGGGACCTCCTTCAATGATTAGTGTCCTTACAAAAAGTAGAAATTTGGACACAAAGAAACACAAGAGTTACAACTCCATAGACTGACAGATGCAGAGATGAAAGTAATACATGCTGGGGAAGACTGAGGTCAAGAGGAGAAGAGGACAACAGAAGATGAGATGGTTAGATGGCATCACCGACTCAATGGACTTGAGTTGAGCAAATTCCAGGAGAGATTGAAGGACTGGGAAGCCCAGCATGCTGCAGTTCATGTGTGCTAAGCCGCTTCAGTCATGTCCAACTCTTTGCAACCCCAGGGATTGTAGCTGACCAGGCTCCTCTGCCCATGGGATTCTGCAAGCAAGAGTTCTGGAGTGGGTCGCTATGCCCTTCTCTAGGACATCTTCCCCACCCAGGGTAAAATCTGCATCTCTTATAAGTCTCCTGCATTGATAAGAGGGTTCTTTCACCATTAGTGCCACCTGGGAATCCCATGGGGTTGCACAGTCAGACGGGACTTAGATATTGAACAACAATCGACAAAGCCAAAAACAAACAAACAAACAAACAAAAACAACAGGGATTGCTGGTAACTACCAGAAACTGGGTGAGAGGGAACAGACACGCCCTCAGAGCCTCCAGAAGCAACCAAGCCTGCCAACACCTTGATTTTGAACTTCTAGTATCCAGAACCACGAGACAATAAATTTTTGTTGTTTGAAGCTGTCCACGTTACACGTCTTTACTATGGTAGTAGTGTAGTGTTAGTCACTCAGCTGTGTCCGATTCTTTGTGACCCCATGGACTGTAGCCTACCAGACTCCTCTGTCCATGGGGCTCTCCAGGCAAGAATACTGGACTGGGTTGCCATTTCTTTCTCCTTTATTATAGTAGCTCTAGGAAATTAATACAGTAATTAAAGGAAATAATTTGCTTCCCCATGCCCTGCAACTTAATTTTTTTTTTATAGACCACTTTTCTGATTTGCTAGTTTGGGCTTTACATATACTGAATCGAACATCTTTTAGTGTTATTTTTCTTAGACATTACTCCTGGAGACCTTTTAAAGAAGATTCATGGAAATCAATCTGTGCTGATTGAATTCTCCTATTTAAAGAATCGGACATTTTTCATAGTTGATCCTGTGTGGCTGCTTTGTGATTGTCTTGGATGCCATCTATGTATAGCACTTGCAAAACAATCTCAGCTCTTGTTGAAGTAGGAAATGACTCTTCCACGTTGCCCTCATATCAGATTCCTTTCCTTAGCACAAAAGAGTAATAAGTGTGTCTGTGGGTGTTGTAGAAGCTATTAATTAAGAAATGTTCAATTATATTTCTTATTTTGATTCTTTAGCTGCTAATCAAATTCAAGTTCTGTTATTATTTTAGTGAGAAATGATGAAACATATCAATAAAAGTTAAAGGAACAAGGTGAATCAATCTAATGGGAGAATCTAAATCTTTTTCAGGGATCTATCTAAGTCCATAAAAAAAGCACCCTGATAGGTAACAGCAGGGGATTAAAGACTGAAGCAGTTTACTGCAGGCTATGAATGACCTGATCCCTTAATCCATCTGTCTTTTTATATGAGAATGCTATGCTAATTAGCTGTGTAAATTGTTTCCTGATGACATTAATTTTGTGCCTTTTTGTTATTCTAGGCTTTGACTTTCACTGTGATAAAAATATACTAGGGGACATTTCCAATTGAGACAGTTCTGATCCTGATAAATTCCAACACAGAAGCAATGTTGTGGGGAAATATGCATAAATAGCAAACTTAATCAATCCTGGGGATAGACATAGAGGACTTTGGCTTCCTATATAATCATTCCCTTTAGCTTCTAAAGCATTACATTAACACACTTGAAATGTTGAAACATAATTCAAGGAGAACTTTTAGCAAATGCAATTTTCATTGCTCCATTTTCCTTGGAGAAAATCAAGACTTGAATATTAACATGGAGAAAGTAATGGAACAGAGAGTCGTGATGTGAAATCTTATTAGTAAACAAGAGCTGCATCTGAAAAAATATTGTCATTAAAAGCTATGTAGTAGTTAATTGAGTTTGATATGAAATTTAGTGCTGGAAAGTTAATGACTAATGCAGCTATTTCACAGAGCTTGGTTACTGCAGACTCCATAATGATCTCCTTTTGCTTCAGAGCAACAATGAAATTAACCTCTCTTTTGTCCTGCAGGTGTTGTGTTCTGATAATGCATATCCCTTACAAGTTTGGGTAAATTATTTGCTTTCATATAAATTAACCCTAAAGCTGAATCAATATTAGAATAATGAAAATGTAGAGAATATTTTTATTCCAAGAATAAAAACTAGATAGATAGCAAAGTATATCAAAATCGTAGGTATAGATCCAATTTCAGAAGAATGAATTTAAAAATTATTTACAATGCTCAGCTGAGGAAGAGAGAGAAGAGACTGAGGGGAAGGAAGAACGGGTTTTGGAAAATAAAATAGTTCACTATTTTTTACATTACTCAGGATGAAATAAATGAGAATCAATACATGTTGTTTTTCAGTATAAAGACAGTAAGATGGCACTTGTTTAACAATTCTTATCTCTGAGTTTCACATTATTGGGCACATATTATCCTTTAGTTAAACTTTAACTTCAAAATGTTAAGCACTACAGCTATAAGGTAGAGACCCACTTTTCACTTATATGCAGTGGATTCGTAGTTATATTTCACTGCCAATAAAACATTTCCTTTTATTCTTTTGTACGTCTAGACACTTTTTTCCCCACATATTTTCCTCTTTCTTCTTTACTATTTCTTGCTTCAAAAATGTGTGTGTGTGTAAATTATTTATAAATGTGACTTTTTTCTTCTTTGAAATGATGCCTAAATTCAAATTGTTTTTTCTGACTCAAAATTCAGAGGTGAATTCAGCACTGATCTGCTAAATGTTTGATACTGTGTCATACTGCATAATATACAGAAATTCCTGTAAATTGGAGGAGAAAAGTTAGCACTTTCTCTGACTTTCTATGTTGAAAGAATACGTTAACTCGTGGATATTGATCAAAAGATTAATGGGTACTACTTTGATGGTAAAAAGGGAATAAATGATAGTAAGAGCATTTAGTCAAGTGATAACTTTATGTTTACTTTTGTTTATTTAAACTGCTATAGAAATAATCCTGCTTTGTTTACTCCAAAACATTCTTTAATCTCCTCCTTTACAGTTAAGCATTGGGTATAGCTTTGATATTCTTGGTTATTACCCATTGGGTCCAGTGTTCACTCTTTGTTTCAAATTCCAAAAGCCAAGTGGAATCAAAGGATAATAATAATCATTAATAATTTATAGAATGCCCATTTCCAAAACAAAATCAGAGACACTATAGACAATAATAAGCACACATTAAACCAACTGGGCACTGTGCCCAGAAAACCTGCCAAGTACACACAATAGGCAAGAAAATAGCTTGTGTGTGTGTGAGGAGAAAAAGGTAAGAGAAAATAACGCATGAAAGACTTGCAACAGATTCAAGCTTCCACAGGAAACAAAAATATTTTGAAGTCCTTTTTGTTGGGTCTACTAACTGTCTTTCAGCGTATGATAAGATATGAACCCCATTAAAAGAAGTGGAGTATATTCTAAAATTTTCAAATCTGCTACGTGTAGGTGTAGTAGATTATTATACGTTTTGCAAGCTGCCAAGTAAGAAGATCCAGGGCCATCCGATAGCTACAGGCTGTGATACTTTTCATTGTTGGCTATGATGTAAACCAGTCTTTTTCTCCTATGACTTATTGAAGCTATCGCACTCTACTTGGGATGGCATATGATTATGACAAACAGGAACAAAGAGTCTCATGTAGGTTGTTTTCTCACCTCATAAAACGGTAATTGTCCTTTCTTAGGTCAAGTCTCTCCTGACAAGTTAAAGCAGGAAAATGCTCCCATGAGCTGAAGAAATCTATGAACGTTAACTTACAGAAATGTTCCCTCTGACCTCCTTTAGATGGGCTTTCACAGATTAAAGATCCGAAGAGTAATAGCAAATACAAAATGCGAAAAGTTTTTTGTTTTTCTTTTTTCCTGAGGGAAAGGTACTTCAAAATTCTATTCTGTGTAAGCTTGAGAATTGAACACTAATGTGCTTAAATATGCACTTATTATGAAATACTATTTGAGTAGGTGCAACCCAGTTGCTATTGGCAAGAGAGCAACCTGTTGCTATTACATCCAAACCAGAACAGGACATGGGAAAAGTGTGTAACTAGGACTAAAAAGTTAACACATCAATTACATTTAATTTCACTCAGTACAATAATATTTAATAGAGTTTTTAGGAACTTGCAATAATCTTCTAATTCTGAACTTATAACCAAGATTACTGACAGTAAAGATTTGGGGATAAACCAGGTAAATAAATTACTTTTCTTGGAATATTAATTTTTTTTGTGGATATTATTCAGTGAACTGATAAATCTTTGTTAAATTGAAACCTTGATTTCAGGGATAATATACTCAATAGGATGAACTATTTACATTGAGAAAATGCATTTTACTCCATGAAACATTGTTATTTATCAGGAATGATGGTCATTAATTATTTTCATGCCATGCAAAAGAGAATGAGGGTGTATCAGTCTCAATCCTGTTGACCATGCCAATTGTCTTGCTGTTCACATTGTCCACTGAAACCAGGGCAGGCAAAGCACAGGCTAAGAGGCTGGAAGAAGACACAAGGAGCTGTAGGAACTAGACATGTTTATTCTCTCCTAGGTAACATGGTAGCCATAACAGTCTCTCTCCTGGCTGACACAGTAGCTATAGCAGCAGCCATAAGATAACCATAACATAGTCAAAACATGGCCATAACCTAACCTCATATAACATAACCATGATGTTGCTCCAGTGTAGCCCCAGTGTAGCAGCAACCAGGGCTCTCACGGTGAAGCTCATACAGGTGTACTGCACACACTCATAACCAAGCGAGTACCATGTGACATACACGTACAAGGCTATAAGTGATCTCATCCACTATATAACCATGCAGAGTCATTGTTTCAGTACATGGGGTGAGAGGATGTGAGGGTGGGGTGAGAGAACCTGACTGGCACCATCTTGACTAATTTTCTCTCTTCCTACAGGGTGCTTCCTAGGTGGCTCAGTGGTAAAAAATCTGCTTGCCAACATAGAAAATGTAGGTTCTATCCCTGGGTAAGGAAGATCTCCTGGAGAAAGAAATGGCAGCTTGATACAGTGTTCTTGCCTGGGAAATCCCATGGACAGAGGAGTCTGGCAGTCTACAGTCCATGGGGTTGCAAAAGAATTAGCAACTTTTTTTAGGCTGTGAAATTTTATACTGGCAAAAGTATTTAGATATGAAATTCTAGAAGTCTTTGAATATAAAGTTTTTAATTAGTTACACCATAATTAAATGTTTTCTCTAACATGTGGGTGTTTTAGAAGTAGAGAAGCAAAAGGGCTGAAGGTAAACGTCTAATAGGATGCTATGCCCATTGTGTAAAATTTACTACTCTTAGTTGATTCTGTTAATTGAGCTGATTATATTAATTGAGCTGTTTAGATAATGCTGAATGAGAGTAGAAAACAATAGAACTATTGTTTCTAAAGAAAATTATGGGAAGAGGTGCAAACTTATGCAGAGGTTGCTAAAGGAGGAACTTCTTTTTTTACTATTAAAATGCTTAGCTTGACCAGTCAAATTTAGTAGTATTTCATGGAGAAACCTAAACATTCAAGTTCTATAAATGGATTCAGTTATGACTGAGTCAAAGAAATTTATTTTTTGTAACTGTTTTACCAAGTGGCTAATAAGATTTACTCGATGCCTTTTTCTAATAGCTCTACTGGCCCACTATTTAGTGCTGGACATATACAACACAAAGAGTTAAGTTCTGAGGATGATTGTTGCAAATTGTGGTCAGTAAATGACTTTATATGACATTATTTTGAAAGGAAACAGCAAAATATTTTATAACTGAATGTTCTTTCAAGCTTATATATACTGCTTATTTGTTGATCTGT
This sequence comes from Aepyceros melampus, assembly GCA_006408695.1. NCBI lineage: Eukaryota > Metazoa > Chordata > Mammalia > Artiodactyla > Bovidae > Aepyceros > Aepyceros melampus. Next base: position 43,744 of record SJXQ01001468.1, read on the forward strand.
TTCTACCCAGTGTCAAATTTTCTCATCCATCCATTCAGCAAACACTGATTGAATACTAGCTGTGTCCCAAGAATTAATGACAAATAAGATTCTTAACCTCAACAAGCATATGGCCAGAGACTAAAGAACACAGACCAACATAATTATAGTAGAGTGCTGTTAAGAATAGGGAGCTATTAAAAAAAAACCCTGAAAGAACATCTAACTGTATCTTTAGAGAGTTAAAAGCTTTTTTTAAAAAAAATAACCTCTAACGAGAGTTTTAAAGGACAAATAGGAATTAACCAGAAAAAGGCAAAAGAACATTTCAGGTGTCAAAGGTCTTTTTCATGGGCCAAGAAGCAGATTATTAAAATGCTCATTAATATATGTGGTTGATTTTGTTCAACATTTTGAAGCTAATATCATGTAGTCTACATCACAGTTCAGATCAGAAACTCTGGTACATGTAACCATGGTTCTGTGAGGTTTTATTTGAATAAAAATAGATGTTTTCAGTGTCTACATGCATTTAGGGGAAAAAAATGTTTCCTAAAAATTTTGTATTTTTTTCTGTATGATTTTCTTTAATAAATTAAAGCACAATGTGAATTTCTAGAAAGTCTTAGTAGTAACCAGTACTTTTCAGAATTATGTGACCAAGAAACTGTATACTTATACAACAGCTCTTAGAAGTTGTTTCATGAGGATCATGCTTTGAGAAATGCTGTTATGTACAGATATGAAAATTTCCAAATCTAAATTCTTTATAGTAGAGACAACTAAAAGCATGGAGGGAAATTATAAAGTCTGATAGCAAACTCTAAGGTTTTGAATGCCTCTCCTCCTCCCCCAAATTATGTCTACCTGGAACCTCAAAATGTGACTTTACTTGGAATAAGGATCTTTGAAGATAATTAAGGTAAGGGTCTAAGCTAAAATCATCCTGGATTATGATGAGCACTAAATCCAATGATGATCATTCTTGTAAGAGGATAAACAGAGACAGAAAGAGAAGTCCATGTCAAGACAGAGGCAGAGATTGAAGCAGCATGTCTAAAAACCAAGGAACACCAAGAACGCCTCATAGTGTGGAATGGGTTTTTCTCTCAGAGTGTCCAGTAGGAATCAACACTACAAACACTTGCACTTAAGACCTCTGACTTTCAGAAGTGCAAGAGAATGAATTTCTGTTATTTTAAGCTGCCTAGTTTGTTGTGATTTGTTAGGACAACAGTAGGAAACAAATGCAAGGATATATTGCTTTTCCACACAGGTTATAGTTTAACAAATTGTAACCTTAACACATATTATGACCAAGTGATCAATGACTCATAATGCCATTTTAATTCCTGTCCTGCAGTGTCCTCCCAACCTGAACACAGATTAACCTCAGGACTTTCTTGAACCAAAATAATACAACAGAAATGACATTATACAAGTTTTTCTCCTAGGCCTAAAGAGGGTTTGTTGTTTTCACTTATTCCATCTTAGCCTTGAGCCTCTGTGCAGAGATGTCCAGGTTAGGTTTCTTGAGGCTGAGTGCCCCCATGGTGGAAAGGCCCAGGAGAATGCAGGACCAGGAAGACAGAAAGGCTGGTCATCTCCTAGTCTCTCCTGTCCAACACATAAATGGGGCCATCCTGGAATCTCTAGTTCCAGAAAAGCCGCCCCCTGAATACAAACACATGCGAGGACCTAGCCAGCACCATCTGGAAAGGCAAACCACACAGCTGAGTCCAGCCCAGACTGCAGATCCATGAACAGATAAATGCTTGTTGCTAAATTGTTTTAAGTTGTTATGTTTGGAAGTGATTTGTTGTACATCCACATAAAACTGTAATCAGCTAGTATTATCTTCAAGTATTTATTTTTAAAACAAGGATAGACGAAACAGACTATGGGTAGAATGCCAGTCAGTATGCTATAGCAAAGGCAGGACTGACTTCTATCAATTAAGAATTTTGATCCACTCCCCTGTATCTTTTTCAATCCTATCATCATTAACTTAAATCTCGGGAGAAAAAAATGCATGCCACCCTAAGGTAAACAAGGACTACTTTTCATGAATACCCAGAGAGAGTTTTACTAAAATTCTGCATAATTATAGTCAGAATACAAAGAATTTTAGCCAAAATTAGCACTAGAATTTTAGCATGTTTAACATTCAGCTTTTATGAGAAACAGACAATGACAACCTAATCTCTAGGATTTATTTTAAAAGGTTGCATCATAATTACAGCATGGACATTTCTTATAATTTCTATCTTCCAATCACTGCAGACAGCTGATATTCAATGTGACCACGCATGATCTTGAAATGGCTTCTGGACATTAACACTTAAATTCTGGTCAGCTGTAGTTTTAAACATTTTGATATATTTGATATTTCTTAAAAATACATATATTTCCAATCCATATAAGGTGCATAATTAATCATCAGGTGATCAGACATTAAATTAATATATATCCTGTTTTTTCAGCAATTACCAGATAAAATTAGCTTAAAGACAGAGTGACAACTGACTATTGCTACAAATGAATTCTTATAAAAACTAGTTATTTAAATCACACACACGCACACATTTACTTACACATGTCTGTGGAGTGTGACAGAAGTCCACAAATACAAAATTGCATTAGAATTCTTATAGCAAATAAATTAACAAAAGAACAGAGCCAATTTGCTAATTCAATCTTGGTCTTACGAAGGATGTATTCTGTTTTTCTGACCTAGTCCTTTTATAAAATGAAGGTGGGCACACAATGACCACAGGTCATTTTCCATGGACACATAAATTGTGTATTAAACGGGGAAATGAGAAAATAATCCTGATTTTAATCTTTATACTAGAAAGCTTAAAAGACTGGTATAAAATTCATGTTTTGAACCCATTTATTTACAGTATTGCTGCTTCTCCCCCAACAGCTTTCTTTCCCCTGTGCATATATGGCTTTATTTCTCTTTTCTTCCTCCCAGTTTTTCTTCTTCCTTCCCTTTTTTCCTTCTCTTTTTCCTCCTTTGTTTTTATTATGAAATATAATATGCATTCAGAAAGGCCATACAGATATTATTACTGATCTCAAGGAACCTAGATTTAACTTAGTGCTATTTCTACTTCCTCCTTTTCTTCTCTTTCTTGGTTTCTATTTTGCTTTATTTTTCTTCTTAATAGATGCTACAACTATGAGTTTTGCTCTGATTGTATAGATGATTTTTAAGGCTAAAAATCAATTTTAATGGTAATTTTTCATAAGAAGGAAATGGCAAAATATTTTGCAAATAGAAATTACTATATGTAAGTTAAAAATAACTATTTTTACTGACATAATATTGCTACTGGTGTTCTTTCATCCCCGGCAACATTTTTATCTGAAATAGTCTTTGCTGTTTCTAAGTTCACGTCCTGCAGCAAACGTTGCCAGTAATACAAAATACTTTCAATTAGTAGTTCTCTACTTTGGTCGCTAAGCAACTGACCTATGGTGAGGAATACATAATGATCTGTATAGACACCTTAAAGTGGTGGAAAGTATAGGCTTCATAACTTTCATTTACACTCCTGTGTTGATGTTACACTAAATAGTTAAACACATGGCAATATTTTTTATCGGTTTGCTAAAATAAACTTAAAGGCTACCTTAAGCTCTGGACAAAGGTAGGACTAAACATGACACAGAATATCATATTTTTCTTTCATATATGTTATCATATTGTTTATACAGAGGACAAGTAACTAGGTTAATATACAATTAAATGCATATATGCTAACCATCAGTGAAGGCAGAATTCAGCACATAGCAGAAATAGTAAGAGAGCTGAGAAGAAAGTTAGACAAAAATGGAGACACTAAATGGCAAATACAATGAAAACCATTATGTCTGATATATATGTAAGTGTCTTCCTGTGTGTTAGAAAAGAAAAATAGAAATAGCCAGATCTAGCAGAAAAAAAAATAGGCACTTGAACCCTGGATACTTTTATTCTATCATTCTAACATATTTTTATTGCTTTTTTTATTCCATTGACTACTGCATGCACTGACCCTCACTAAATCAAATCAACAGAGAAGAGAGATTATATCTCCCTTTTATCAGTAGAGCAGTTTAGACAGATTATTTTTTCCCTGTTTCTTATACGTATTCTGTTCAGTTTTTACATTGCATTTTATAAGCTGCTTTAGAACAATGGAATAACTTTCCTTCATTTGATATAGAGCTTTTGATATAATTTGAACAAATAAAAAATAAATTATTGAAATTTATGTCCTTATAAACACAGTATCAGTGGAACCAGGAAAAAAATAGAATGGGAAAGACTAGAGATCTCTTCAAGAAAATTAGAGCTATCAAGGAAAGATTTCATGCAAAGATGGGCACAATAAAGGACAGAAAGAGTATGTCCCTAACAGAAGCAGAAGATATGAGAGGTGGCAAGAACACACAGAACTAAACAAAAAAGGTCTTAATGACCAGGATAACCATGATAGTATGGTTTCTACCTAGACCAATATATTCTGGAATGTGAAGTCAAGTGGGTCTTAGGAAGCATTACTATGAGCAAAGCTAGTGGAGGTGATAGAATTCCAGTTGAGCTTTGTCAAACTCTAGAAAATGATGTTGTTAAAGTGCTGCAAGCAATATGTTAGCAAATTTGGAAAACTCATCAGTGACCACAGGACTGAAAATGTCAGTTTTCATTCCAATCCCAAAGAAGGGCAACGCCAAAGAATGTTCAAACTCCTGCACAATTGTGCTTATGTCACATGCTAGCAAGGTAATGCTAAAAATCCTTCAAGATAGGCTCCACAGGTCAAGAAGCAACAATTAGAATGGGATGTGGAACAATGAACTGATTAAAAATTGGGAAGGAGTACATAGAGGCTATATATTGTCACCCTGCTTATTTAACTTATATGCAAATTAATCAAATGAAATGCCAGGCAGGGTGAAACTCAAGCTGGAATCAAGATTGCCAGGAGAAATATCAACAACCTCACATATGCAGATGATAGCACTCTAATAGCAGAAAGTGAAGAGGAGCAAAAGAGCCTCCTGATGAAGGTGAAAGAGAACAGTGAAAAAGCCAGCTTAAAATTCAACATTCAAAAAACTAAGATCGTGACATCTGGTCCTATCACTTTTTGGCAGATAGATGGGGAAAAAAAATGGAAACAATGAAAGACTTTATTTTCTTGGGCTCCAAAATCACTGTGGATGGTGACTGCAACTGTGAAATTAAAAGATGCTTGCTCCTTGGAAGAAAAGCTATGATCAAATTAGACAGCATATTAAAAAGCAGAGACATCACTTTGCCAACAAAGGTTCATACAATCAAAGCTATAGTTTTTCCAGTATTCATGTACAGATGTGAGAGTTGGACCATAAAGAAAGCTAAGACCGAAGAATTGATGCTTTTGAACGATGGTGCTGGAGAAGACTCTCAAAGTCCCTTGGACAGCAAGAAGACCAAACCAGTCAATCCTAAAGGAAATCAATACTGAATATTCACTAGGACTGATGCTGAAGCTGAAGTTCCAATATTTTGGTTTTGGTTAGTGGTAACAATGACCAAGTTTTCCTAATACCTGCCCTCCCTTTGTGAAGGCCACATAGGGAGCAAAAAGAAGAAGCCTCTTCTATTCTCCTATCGACTTTGAGTGGGGACCCTGCACTTTTACTCCAAACTTGAAGTAAAAAGGCAGCCTCCACTATCACTCTGTGTCATGTTAGGCAAGGTTTACTTGCTAAAATTTAAATAAAATAGTCTTATAAAGTTCAAAGTACCTAGATAAATTGAAAATAGGTTAGCAGAGCAAGAAACAGACAAACCATATCTTCAATGACAAGTTAGCACATGTCAACATAAAAGTTGACACAAATTCTAGACTTATTAAACAAGAATTTGAAAGGTATCTGTATAAAAATATTTTAATATGCTCAAAACAAATGAAACAAATAGAAAGCTTTACCAATAAATAGTAGATACAAAGGATGAAGTAGAATTTTGGAACTGACAATTACTATAGCTAAAAATTTTTCTAAAAATTCCTCTGAAAAAATGATCAATACAAATTACCCAATCTGGAGAACAAAGAAAAAAGAGACTGAAAACAAAGAAATGAACAAAAACCTCACAACTTTAAGGACCTGTGGGACTGAAACAAACAAACAAAAAATCTAATACTTATTACTTATGTCAACAGAATTTCACAAAGGAGACAAATGGCAGGGCTAAACGTATATTATAAAAAATAATGGCTAAAACATTTTCAACTTTGGCAAAAAAAAAAAAGAAGTCAAGATTCAGACTGAGCAAATCTCAAAATGATAAACTCAGAGACAATCGCTCCCAAACAGCAACCAAACAAACATACAACTTCAGAAAACAAGAAAAAAATATTGAAGGCAGTAAAACAATACTTTACTTACAGGGGAAAAGTAATTTTATTGAAAGTTGATTTCTCATAGAAACTATGAAGTCAAGAAGAATAAGTGACATATTTTTCAGATATTCAAAGGCAAAAATTGTTGACCCAGAATTCAGTATTGGGCAAAACTCTCTTTCAGAAACTAAGGGAAATTAAAAACATTTTCAAAAGAAGGGAAATTAAAAAGTTATCACCAGCAGACTGCCACCAAAAAAATAGCCAAAGGAAACTCTTGAAACAGAAATAACATGATTAATTGTGTCTTAAATCACCAGGAAGGAAGAATTGAATGGAACACTCAGTTCAGTTCAGTAGCTCAGTCATGTCTGACTCTTTGCAACCCCATGGACTGCAACATGCCAGGCCTCCCTGTTCATCACCAGCTCCTGGAGCTTGCTCAAACTCATGTCCATCTAGTCAGTGATACCATCCAACCATTTCATCCTTGGTCGTCCCCTTCTACTCCCGTCTTCAGTCTTTTCCAATGAATCAGTTTTTCATATCAGGTGGTCAAAGTATTGGAGTTTCAGCTTCAGCATCAGTCCTTCCGATGAATATTCAGGACTGATTTCCTTTAAGATTGCGTGGTTGAATCTCCTTGCAGTCCAAGGGACTCTCAAAAGTCTTCTCCAACACCACAATTCAAAAGCATCAATTCTTTGGCACCCAGTTTTCTTTATGGTCCAGCTCTCACATCCATACATGACTACTGGAAAAACCATAGCTTTGACCAGAAGGACCTTTCAGTTCAGTTCAGTTCAGTCGCTCAGTCATGTCTGACTCTTTGTGACCCCATGAACTGCAGCACGCCAGGCCTCCCTGTTCATCACCAACTCCTGGAGTTCACTCAAACTCACATCCATCAAGTCGGTAATGCCATCCAGCCATCTCATCCTCTGTCATCCCCTTCTCCTCCTGCTCCCAATCCCTCCCAGCATTAGAGTCTTTTCCAATGAGTCAACTTGTCACATGAGGTGGCCAAAGTACTTGAGTTTCAGCTTTAGCATCATTCCCTCAGCAAATTAATGTCTCTGCTTTTTAATATGCTGTCTAGGTCAGTCATAGCTTTTTTTCCAAGGAGCAAGCATCTTTTAATTTCATGGCTTCAGTCACCATTTGCAGCGACTTTGGAGCCCCCCAAAATAAAGTCTCTCCCTGAAGTAGATGTGACATAGTGGTAAAGAATTCGTGGGCAATACTTCAAGAGAAGCAGGTTCAATTCCTGGGTTGGGAAGATCCCCCAGAGTAGGAAATGACAGCTGGCTCCAATATTCCTACCTGGAAAATTTCGTGTTCAGAGAAGCCTGGTGAGCTAGAGCCCCTGGTGTCACAAAGAGCTGGACACAAATGAATGAAAGTGCAGGTGCATGGACAGGTGGATACACACACACACACACACACACACACACACACACACATGTGTTTTGTGTTTTTACAGCAGTGGGTGGTAATAGGAATTTACGTGTTTGTGTGAATATTCAGTCATGTCCGACTCTTTGCTACTCTTCAGACTGTAGCCTTCCCAACTCGTGTGTTCATGGAATCTCTCAGGCAAGAATACTAGAACAGGTTGCCATTTCCTCCAACAGGGGATTTTCCTGACTCAGGGATGGAACCCATTCTTTACCTCTGAGCCATTGAGGTAAACCCATAGGAATCCATATGTGTGATAAGATTACATAGAGCTATACGCATACCTTTTATAAATGTCAGTCTCCTGGTTATGATTTTGTACTATAGTTACAAAAAATGTAACCACTAGGAAACTGGATAAAGGGGTAGGAGTGAGTTCTCTGCACTATATTGCAACTTTTTATAAATCTTTAGTTTAAAATTGACAGGTAACAAAAAAAACTTAATAGATCAATAGACTAATAGTTTCATATGGAGTATAGAATGATAAAGATATTTATTTATATAAATAATGAAAGCATCCATGAAAGAGATGAGCTTTGGAGTTGAATAAGTCCAATGATAAAAGAGCATGGGGGATAGTGCAGAATTTATGACAGATACTTTAGAAGGCCAAAGTATCATTTCTAGTTGAAAATTTCTACATTCATGATGCAAAGAAATCTAAAAGAGTTCTTGATCTACAAAATTATCTATTTCCAAAATATAAGGGAATATTCTCTTTATCCTAAACCATTCAGACATTAAGACTATCATTGATAATCATTAACTGCAGGGGAAATGGAGATGAAAAGAAATAAGATATGGGAAAAATAAAAAGAAGAATATCAAACTTCAGAAGCTTCCTTAGAAAGTTTCATGTAGATACATTTTAACAGCAACTCTGCCATAATTTTTTCCCTCTTCTTCTAGTACAGAGTGCTATTTTGCTGAGTGAGTCTACTTTAAGATCATAAGTAAAAAGATTTCTACTCACTATATATAAAAAATTATTTTAAAATGTCTATATTTATATAGACTTTCAAATCAAATTCTATTCTTCTGCTCACAGGGAGATGGTTCTTTATAAATAATCATTTTAGCTAAAGTCTGTTAGCTAATATTTATTAGATAATGTTGCTGCATTATCTGCTACACAGAGAATGTGGAAATACTTAGAAAATGGCCTTCAAGATATCTGTAGAATTATCCAGAATTTTCCAAATCAAATTTGCTTTGGATCCTTTTGTCTATATTTTAATTCCATAGAAGTCATTTTCAATAAAATATTTTCATGATTTCCATATCCCTTTCAAGGAATCTTGAAATACTGTTTGTAATGTTTAGCTCCGATCAAATTCCAATGGTGAGATTTTTAGATGTTCATCGAGAATTAGACTGACATAAAACAGAAAATCAGAAATTTTTTAAAAAGTAGAAATTGAAAACACAAGCTTGTGAAAGACTTCTACTGTAATAAACATGCATATTATTAAAAATAATAGACTAAATTGGTTGCTGAAAACTAAAAATGGGCAATCTACTTTATTAACATGCCAATAAGAAACGTCATTTAAAATTTTTTATTACTGTATTTTATTTGTTCTTTCCATATACATTCTTAAAAGCATGTATGTGTACAAGAAAAAATGTAACTTTTATTTCACTTTTAGAACACTTTCAGCTTTACCGTTTCTTTATTGCCATGTAAGATTATACAAGTTTCATGCTCTAACATTATTTCAAAGATGATTTCTGTACACGATTGGGCTTCCTTGGTAAATTAGCAAAGAATCTGCCTGCAATGTAGGAAACCTGGATTCATTCCCTGGGTCAGGAAGATTCCCTGGAGAAAGGAATGGCTACCCATTCCACTATTCTTGCCTGTAGAATACCATGGACAGAAGAGCCTGGTGGGCTACAGTCCATGGGTTGCAAACAGTTGGGCACAACTGAGCAACTCAACACATACACACACTGTACATGAATCAGTGAGTCCAGTTCAGGCGCTCAGTCGTGTCCGACTCTTTGCGACCCCATGAATCCCAGCACGCCAGGCCTCCCTATCCATCACCATCTCCCGGAGATCACTCAGACTCACGTCCATCGAGTCAGTGATGCCATCCAGCCATCTTATCCTCGGTCGTCCCCTTCTCCTCCTGCCCACAATCCCTCCCAGCATTAGGGTCTTTTCCAATGAGTCAACACTTTGCATGACGTGGCCAAAGTACTGGAGCTTCAGCTTTAGCATCATTCCTTCCAAAGAACACCCAGGGCTGATCTCCTTCAGAATGGACTNTTCCAGCTTGTGCTTCATCCAGCTCAGCATTTCTCATGATGTACTCTGCATATAAGTTAAATAAGCAAGGTGACAATATACAGCGCTGATGTACTTCTTTTCCTATTTGGAACCAGTCTGTTTTTCCATGTCCGGTTCTAACTGTTGATTCTTGACTGGCATACAGATTTCTGAGCAGGCAGGTAAGGTGGTCTGGTATTCTCATCTCTTGAAGAATTTTCCACAGTTTGTTGTGATCCACACAGTCAAAAGTTTTGGTGTAATCAATAAAGCAGAAGTAGATGTTTTTTGGAGCTCTCTTGCTTTTGCGATGATCCAGCAGATGTTGGCAGTTTGATCTCTGGTTCCTCTGGTTTTTCTAAATCCAGCTTGAACATCTGAAAGTTGACAGGTCATGTACTAAAGCCTGGCTTGGAGAATTTTGAGTGTTATTTTGCTAGCACGTGAGATGAGTACAACTGTGCGATAGTTTGAACAATGTTTGGCATTGCCTTTCTTTGGATTGGAATGAAAACTCACCTTTTCCAGTCCTGTAGCCATTGCTGAGTTTTCCAAATTTGCTGGCATATTGAGTGCAGCACCTTCACATCATCATCTTTTAGGATTTGAAATGGCTCAACAGGAATTCCATCACCTCCACCAACTTTGTTCATAGTGATGCTTCCTAAGGCCCCCTTGACTTCACACTGCAGGATGTCTGGCTCTAGGTGAGTGCTCACACTATTATTTGGATGGGAAGTTCTGAAGATATCAATTAGGTCCAATTGGTCTAATGTTTCATTAGATTTGGTCTAAAGTTTCCTTCTTGATTCTCTGTTTTGATGATCTGTCTTTTGGTGTAAGTGAGGTGTTAAAGTCCCCTGCTATTATTGTCTTACTGTTAATTTCCCCTCTTATACCTGTTAGTGTTTGCCTTATGTATTGCTATGCTTCTATGTGGGGTGCATCAGTTCCATTCAATCGCTCAGTCGTGTCTGACTCTTTGTGACCCCATGAATTGCAGTATGCCAGGCCTCCCTGTCATCACCAACTCCTGGAGTTCACTCAGACTCATGTCCATCGAGTTGGTGATGCCATCCAGCCATCTCATCCTCTGTTGTTCCCTTTTCCTCCTGCCCCCAATCCCTCCCAGCATCAGAATCTTTTCCAATGAGTCAACTCTTCGCATGAGGTGGCCAAAGTACTGGAGTTTCAGCTTTAGCATCATTCCTTCCAAAGAAACCCCAAGGCTGATCTCCTTTAGGATGGACTGGTTGGATCTCCTTGCAGTCCAAGGGACTCTCAAGAGTCCTCTCCAACACCACAGTTCAAAAGCATCAATTCTTCAGTGCTCAGCCTTCTTCACAGTCCAACTTTCACATCCATACATGACCACAGGAAAAACCATAGCCTTGACTAGATGGACCTTAAGTATTTGCAATTTTTATGTCTTCTTCTTGGATTGATTCTCTTGATCATTATGTAGTGTCCTTCTTTGTCTCATAAATTCTTTATATTAAAGTCTATTTTGTCTGAAACAAGGATTGCCACTCCAGCTTTCTCTTGGTTTCCATCACATGGAATATCTTTTGCTTCCTTTTACTTTCAGTCTGTATGTATCTGTAGGTCTGAAGTGGGTGTCTTGTAGGCAGGATATATATGGGTCTTGTTTTTGTATGCATTAAGTCAGTCTGTATCTTTTTGTTGGTGCATTTAATCCATTTATATTTAAGGTAATTATTGATATACATGTTCTAATATTGACATTTTCTTAGTTGCTTTGCGTTTAATTTTATAGGTATTTTCTTTCTCTTGTGTTTGTTTACTGGCTATGTAAGTCCCTTTAGTACTTGCTGTAAGGATGGTTTGATCATGCTAAGCTCTTTAACTTTTGCTTGTCTGTGAAGCTTTTTATTTCTCCATCAATTTTGAATGGGCTTCCCTTGTAGCTTAGTTGGTAAAGAATCTGCCTGCAGTGCAGGTGAGCTGCGTTCAGTTACTGGGTTGGGAAAATCCTCTGGAGAAGGAACTGGCAACTCACTCCAGTATTCTTGCCTAGAGAATCCCATAGACAGAGGAGGCTGGCAGGCTACAGTCCATGGGGTAGCAAGAGTTGGACATGACTTAGTGATTAAACCACCACCAGTATCAATTTTCAATGATATCTTTGCTGGGTAAATAATCTTGGTTATAGATTTTTTTCTTTCAGTACTTTAAATATATTCTTTAATGATATGTGTGTATGGAAGTGTATATGTATGTTCCATTATTTCTGTAATTACCAGCTTGATCTGCTGGGAATGAAAAATATATCATTTCATTCCCTTCTGGCTTGCAGAGTTTCTGCTCAAAGATCCACTATTAATCATACGGGTTTTCCCTTGTATGTTGCTGCTGCTGCTGCTAAGTCGCTTCAGTCGTGTCCGACTCTGCGCGACCCCAAAGACGGCAGCCCAACAGGCTCCCCCGTCCCTGGGATTCTCCAGGCAAGAACACTGGAGTGGGTTGCCATTTCCTTCTCCAATGCATGAAAGTGAAAAGTGAAAGGGAAGTCGCTCAGCTCTGTCCGACTAGTAGCGATCCCATGGACTGCAGCCCACCAGGCTCCTCTGTCCATGGGATTTTCCAGGCAAGAGTACTGGAGTGGGGTGCCATTGTTACTTGTTGCTTTTCCCTTGCTTTTTAAAATAATCTTTCTTTGTGTTTATTCTGTTAGCTTGCGTAATATGTCTCGATGTGTTTCTCCTTGGGTTTCTCCTGTAAGGAACTCTCTGTTCTTCTTGGACTTGATCAAATATTTCTTTTCCCATGTTGGGGGAGTTTTCAACTATAATTTCTTCAAGAATTTTCATAGTGCCTTTCTTTTTTCTTCTTCCTCTGAGTTTCCTATAACTTGAATGTTGGTGCATTTAATATTGTCCTCAAAGTCTATGAGGCCATCCTCAATTCTTTTCATTCTTTTCCCTTTATTCTGCTCTTCAGCATTATCTCCACTATTCTATCTTCCAGCTCACTTATCCATTCTTCTCCTTTAGTTATTCTGCTATTGGTTCCTTCTAGAGTATTTTTAATTTCAGTAGTTTTGTTTTTATCTCTGCTTGCTTATTCTTTATTTCTTCTATGTCCTTGGTGTTTTATTAACTCTGTTAATTATTTATTGCATTTTTTCCACTCTATTTTAAGTTTTTGGAACATAATTAGTATCATTATTCTGAATTCTCTTTCAAATAGATTGCTTATATCCTCTTTATTTATTTGGTCTTGTGAATTTCTAACTTTTTCATTTGTGATGTATTTCTCTATCTTTTCATTTTTTTTCTAACTTGCTCCAAAAGGTTTCCTTTTCCCAGGCTTCAGGGCTGTATTTTTTCTTCCTTTTGGGTTTTGACCTTGGAGGTAAAAGTTGGTTGAGTGATTTGTGTTGACTGCTTGTTAAGAGGTGACTTGTTCCTGTGTTCTAGTGGGAGGAGATCAAGCAGATCAAGCTGGTAATTACAGAAATAATGGCACATATACATCCACTTCCCTACACAGAGTTATAACCAAAGTGTTGTAAAGAAAAGAGTACAGGAGATTGACTTGGTGAACAAGGGAAACCAAAAGTGATATCACCCAGTTAAAAGCAGAGCTAACTAATGTTCAATCTGGAAAACTGAGCCTGAGCAGATTGCCAACTGGGGAATATAGCAAAGAGAGCACAACAATTTAACTTACATGGATAAAAAAGAGAGTGAAGGAAAAAAAGGAGAAGAGAAAGAAAGAAAAAAAGAGGAGAAGGGAGAGAAAAGAGCAAAGAAAGGGGTGTGTAAGAGGGTAAAATAAAGAGAGAAAAGAAAAATAGAAAAGAAAAGATAAATAGACATATGTGAAAAAGATTTATATATATTCAGGAGTAGCTACAACTGGTAAAGAACTATAAAAAAGGTGGTCAAATACATCAAAAGCAAAATCAGAAAAATCACAAAAAAAGAATGAAAGAAAGAAAAATATCTTGAAAAGAGTTTTCTTTTTTTTTTAAATAACAAGAGATAACAAAAAAGAAAACTCCACAGCATCACAAAAAGCTAATGTGAAGATAGAAATATGTAGGGGGAATATACAGTGTGATTATAAAAAAAAAAACAAAAAGTTCTCAATATCATAGTTCTTGTTGTGGAGTCTGCCCCCATGGATGGGGTTGGATTAGTGTCCTGTGATGTTTTTCTGGTTGGGAGAGCTTAAGTCTGTGTTCTGGTTGATGGAGCTGGATCTCGTCTTTCTGAAGGGCAGTGCAGTGTTCAGTAGTAGATTTTGGGGTGTCTATGGGTTCAGTATGTCTTTGGGTAGTCCTTCTGGCTTTGGCAGTGTTAGACATGTCTATTTCCACACCCACGTTGAAGTGACCCTCTTAGCATATCTTCATTGCCCCCTGCCCCCTACCTGTCCTGGATTCTTTATCAGTGCTTCTGTTCCCCCATCCTGCCCTGCACTGAAGGCTGATACTTGCTAGGTAGGGGCTTCTGTGGCTCTTTTCTTAGCCCCCCGGAACCTGCCTTCTGCATCACAGAGACTTGTGTGAAGTTCCTTCAGCCCCCTGAGCGCGCCCTCTATGTTACAGATCTTGTGTGCACTTCCCTGGGTCTTCCCTGTATGTCACAGGGCTTGTGTGTTCTTCTTTTGGCTCCCTGGCCCTGCCCTCTGCACCACGAGGGCTGTGTGCACTGGAGAGGTTTTTATGCCATGCCTCTCTTAGCACCCCAGGCCCACCCTCTGCACCACCGGGCTTCTGTGTGCTTCTCTTCATTCCCCAAGACTGCCATCTGGTCGGGGCCATAGTCTGTGAGCTGTTTATAGATTGAGAAGTACAGCTTTCTCTGTTTTCTGCCCTCTTAAGTCCCTGCTTTGCCTGGCTTTCTGAGATTATGCAGTTCCCTTCTGGGCCCCTCTGTTAGGGAGCTTCCCAGTGCATAGGAACTCTTCCTGCTTCACAACTCCCTGTCTCCCTCAATGCACAAGTTCCTGTCCAGAAGTTCTCCATCTTTTCCCTTTTTATGTATTCATCCTCTCTCCTACCTCATTCCAGGGAGCTTAGCCTGCCCCACTGGAAGCCCGGGGTCTTTCTGCTGTCCCCTAGAGACTGCTTTGAAGGAATGTTCCATATCTTGATGCATTTCTGATGTGTTTGTGGGGAAGCTGGTGATATCCCCATCTTACTCCTTCACCATCTTATTCTGTCCCCTCCTCCTGGGTTTGTTTTTGTTGGTCTTTTTTTTTCTCTTCCTCTTTTGTTTTCTTCTCTTGTGTTTTCTACCTGGAGAAGTTCCTTTAGCTCTTGTTGTAAAGCTGATGTGGAGGTGCTGAATTCGCTTAGCTTTTGCTGTTTGTAAACCTTTTGATTTCTGTTGAATCTGAATGAAATCTTGCTGGGTAAGCATTCTTGGATATAGATATTTTCTTTTATCACTTTAAATATATCATGCCATGTATTCATGTAAGATCATAGTTCCTCTTGCTTCTGATGTCTGCCCTCTGGTTAGTGAGGTTGGCCCAGAGGCTTGTACTTTTATCCCCTTGATACAGGGATTGACTGGTGCTGTGGTGACCAGAGTCTGCTCTGGAGATTGATTGAGTCCTTCCCTTTCTCTGTGATTGTCACTTCCCTGTCAAAGTTGGGGTCTACTCCCTAGTTGTTGGACTAGATGCCTAGATTTGTTTCTTAGCTGTGTTTCTGATTTGCGGTGTGAGGTAGATGAGATTAGAGCACTCCCAGTGAGAGAAAATCTTCTGAGTATTCCTCCTCTGGAGCTGTTCACCTGTGAGTATACTCTGTTGTGTCCCCTTTTGCCCATTGTGTGGGCTCATAAAGTAAACTGTCGTTGGCACTGCTCTCAGTCCCAACTCAACTGTGGATGTGCTAGCAATCGGCCCCGGTGACTCTCAGGTGCTGTTTTCATTAGGCCACTGGTGCTGATTCATTAAGATCAGGTCCCAGGACTGCAGTAGCTGTGCACCTGGACCTGCTAATGGAGCCATGGAGGCAGTTCAGACTCTTGCCTGGCCCAGTCCCTGTGCGTATGTGCCCACGAAGCCCACAGTTCCTTAAGCCAGACCCATCTCAGTGCAGGAACACTTGTCCTTTTGGATGTTTTGCAGGCACTGAATTTAGGGAGCTGCAGTGAGGAGAGAGTCCCTGTCTTTTACAGGTCACTCAACAATGGTGATTTGCTCCTGTGATGGTTGAGGCTTCCTCCACGAGCATTCTTACTTACAGAACTCCTCACTCTCATCCCCTCAGACTGTCTCTTCACAGCCAACAGTAGTCCCCTCCAAAGGTCTGTCTGCAAATCTCACTTTCCAATGCCATACCCTTGTGCATCCTTGCAGACATCTGTCTCAGGTCAGAGTGTGCAGGGCTGTGGCATGGATCACCTGTGTAGGTTTTACTCTGTCCTGCCTGCCACAGACCGGCCACTGTGCTCTCCTCTGAGCCTCCTAGGCCCCCGTATGTTCCTGCTGATCTCTGCATGGGAGAGAGGACTTCACTGAATGGGGGAACCTCTCCTGACCTTCAACTCCCCACCAGAAGCGTAGTCCCATCCTACTTCCTCTCCTCTTCCTTTTTCCTTCTTCCTTTCATCCTACCTGGTTGTGTGGGGATCTTTCTGGTCCTTTTAGGTGTTTAAGGTCCTCTTCTAGTGTTCAGCAGGTCCTCTGTGAGAATTGCTCCATTTGCAGATGTCCTGTTGATGCATTTGTGGGGAGAGAACTCCACATCCTCCTACCCTTCTGCCATCTTGGAAAGTCCTTGATCAAAGACCTTGTGGCAATTTCTTAAAATAAGACACCAGTGAAATTTTCCGCTTTCATTAACTCTTCCTATCATGAATAATTTCTCTGTACCATGCAATGTTTTTGAGAACAATTTGCCCACAGTAAAATGTCTTTCAAAATTGGGATAAATTCTCCCAAATCCTGATGCTGCTTTATCAACTATTTTTTTTGAATATTAATTTTAACTATTTTGTTGTCATTTCAATAATCTTTATAGCATCTTTACCAGAAGTAGATTCTAACTCAAGAAAACACCTTTCTTTTGCTCATTCATAAGAAGTAACTTCTTATCTGTTCAAGTTTTATCATGAGACTGCAACAATTCAGTTACATCTTCAGAATCCACTTCTATTTCTTGCTGTATCACCACATTTGTAATTACTTCCTTCACTGAAGTCTTGAACCCCTCAAAATCATACATGAGTATTAGAATTAACTTTTTCCGAACTTCCACTATGTAGATATTTTTATTTCTTCCCGTGAATCATGAATGTTCTTAATGAAATCTAGAATGGTGAATCATTTCTGAAGGTTTTCAATTTACTTTGCTCTGATCCATCAGAGGAATAACCATCTATGGCTGTTCTAACCTTACAAAATGTATTTCTTAAGTAATAAGCCTTGAAAGTTGAATTTGTTCCTTGATACATGGGCTACAAAATGGATGTTGTGTTAGCAGCCATGAAAACAATATTAATCTCATTATACATCTCCATCAGAGCTCTTGGGTGACCAGGTGCCTTGTCAATGAGCAGCAATATTTTGAAAGACGTCTTGTTTCTGAGCAGCAGCCCTCAACAGTGGGCTTAAGATATTCAGTAAATCATGTTGTATACAGATGTGATATTATCCAGGCTTTATTATTTCATTTATAGAGCACAGGCATAGGAATATATTTGACATAATTCTAAGGGCCTTAGGATTTTTGTTATGGCAAAGGAGAATCACTAACTGTATTAGCACCTAATAAGAGAGTTAGCCTATTGTTTGAAGGTTTGAAGCCAGGCATTGACTCTCTAGCTATGAGTCCTCAAAGGCTGTTTGCCTACTTTTAATATCTGTTGATTAGTACTAATTTTGTTAGCTAGATCTTCTGAATAAAGTGATACTCCAGTGAACACACAAATGATAAACAAGAGAAATAGCTTTGTTGCTGATATGGTGAAAGTTGTAGTGGTCTGGATAGAACATCAAACCAGCTGCAATATTCCTGAAGATCAAACTTTAAATTCGTACGTAGCAAGACCTGTTGCTATTTGTTGTTTAGTCATTAAGTCATGTCTGACTCTTAGTGACCCCATAGAGTGCAGCATGCCAGGCTTCTCTGTCTTTCACTATCTCCCAGAGTTTGCTCAAATTCACGTCCATTGAGTCAGTGAAGGAGATCACCCTGGGATTTCTTTGGAAGGAATGATGCTAAAACTGAAGCTCCAGTACTTTGGCCACCTTATGTGAAGAGTTGACTCATTGGAAAAGACCCTGATGCTGGGAGGGATTGGGGGCAGGAGGAGAAGGGGATGACCGAGGATGAAATGGCTGGATGACATCACGGACTCAATGGACGTGAGTCTGAGTGAACTCTGGGAGTTGGTGATGGACAGGGAGGCCTGGCGTACTGCGATTCATGCAGTCGCAAAGAGTCGGACACGACTGAGCGACTGAACTGAACTGAACTGAGTCAGTGATGCCATCCAACCATCTCATTCTCTGTCCCCCCTTTCTCTTCCTGCCTTCAGTCTTTCCAAGGAAAGATTTTCTCAGGATCTTTTCCAATGAAAAGGTGACCAAAGTATTGGAGCTTCAGGTGGCCAAAGTATTGGAGCTTCAGCTTCAGTATCAGTCCTTTCAGTGAATATTCAGGATTGATTTCCTTTAGGATTGACTAGTTGGATCACCTTGCAGTCCAAAGGACTCTAATAAGTCTTCTCCAGCAGCACAATTTGAAAGCATCAATTCTTCAGTGCTCAGCCTTCTTCATGATCCAACTCTCACATTCATACATGACTACCAGAAAAGCCATAGCTTTGATTCTATGGACCTTTGTTGGTAGATTGATGTCTCTGCCTTTTAATATGCTTTTAGGTTAGTCACAGCTTTCCTTCCAAGGAGCAAGACCTTAACTCTCTTCAATTATATAAAGGTTGAGAATGGTGAGGGTGTGTAGCTGGGCCTCTTGCAGCAAACAGCAAAGTTTTGGATGCAAGCACAGCTGCAGAAAAATGTTTGAAGCTAGCAGAGGCTGGTTCATGAGATTTAAGGAAAGAAGCTGTCACCATAATGTAAAAGTGCAAGATGAAGCAGCAAGTGCTGATGTAAAAGCAGCAGCAAATTATTCAGAAGACCTAGCTAACAAAGTTTATCTATTTATTTATTTGACTGTGCTGGGTCTTAGTGATTCATGTGGGATCTGTTTCCTGACCAGGGATTGAACTCAGGCCCCCTGCATTGGTAGTGTGGAGTCTTAGCCACTGGACCACCAGGGAAGTCCCTAATACATTCTTATTTGGTCTGTAGAGGCAGAAAAATGTTAGGTAGGTTGACTGAAAAAAATGTCTAAGTTGAGTGTTAAAAACAGTCATGGCCCCTCAAGCAATTTCCTCACTTGACAGTTTATAAACTCAGAACTCTTTGAATGAGGGGAGAGGCAGGATCTTCTTGAAGATGGATCTTGGTACACTGCCAAAACATACACCATTGATCTTTCTCCCAGTCCTCCCCAAAAAGACCTACAGGGTATCTGTACAGTGGGGAAAAGGGAATAGTGAGAGCTTTGGAGGACTTCTAGACACTAATTTTGAAATGACACTAATTCCAGGAAATCCCCCCAAAATATCACTGTGGTTTATCTGTTGCATGGACTATGTAGTTCATGTGATCAATGAAGTTTTAGCTCATGTCTTTCTCACAGTGGCACCGGTGGGTCCTCAAAACTGTCCTGTAGTTATTTCCGAGGTCAAGAATGCATAGTGTGATAGATACACTCAGCAACTGGCCGAATCTTCACACTGGTTGCATGATCTGTGGAGTGAGAGCTATTATGATGAGAAAGGCCAATTAGAAGCCATTAGATCTGCTGCCCCAGAAGAAGAGTAAACCAAAAGCAATACTGCATTCTTGAAGGAATTGCAGAGATTAGTGCCACCATCAAGCGCTTGAAGGATGTCAGAGTTGTGATTTCTACCAAATCTCCATTCAGTTCACTTATTTGTCTTGTACAGAAGGCAAATGGATTTTGAAGAATGACAGTGGATTGTCATAAGCTTAACTAGATAACTCCAACTGCAGTTGCTGTACCAGATGTGGTTTTATTGCTAATTAACACATCCCTGGAACCTGGTATGCAGCTATTGATCTAGCAAGTGACTTTTTCTCCATGCCTGTTAATAAGAGCCACCAGAAACGGTTTTCTTTCACTTTTAACCTCAAGAGTAAACAACTCTGCAGCCCTATGTCATCGTTTAGTTTGTAAGCATCTTGATTACCTTTCTCTTCCATTGGATCTCACACTGGTCCTTTAAATTGGTGACATTATGCCTATTGGACTTAGTGAGCAAGAAGCAGCTCTAAACTTATTTTAGAAATTTGCATCTCAGAAGGTGAGAAATAAATCTGACAAAAAATTCCGAAATCTTCTACTGTAGTGAAATTTCTAGGATTCCAGTGGTTTGGGCATGTTGATATAACTCTTCTCAGGTGAAGAATAAGTTATTGCATTTGGCTTTTCCTGCAAGTAAGAAAGAGTACAGTGCCTACTAGGGTTCTGGATTTTTGCAGTAACATATTCCTCATTTGGAGTGTGTTACTGTGGCCCATTTACGGAGTGACCCAAGAAGCTGCTAGTCTTGAGTGGAGCCAGAGCATGAGGAGACTGTGCCACAGGTCCAGGCTGCTGTGCACGCTGCTTTGACACTTGGGCCCTGTGACCCAGCAGATGCAGTGGGACTTGAAGTGTTGGCAGATAGGGATGCTGTTTGGAGCTTTTGGCAGGTCCTTATAGGAGAACCACTTGTTTCCCCAGTGACTCGGTGGTAAAGAATCCACCTGTCAATACAGGAGATGCCAGTTTGATCCCTGGGTCAAGAAGATCCCCTGAAGAAGGAAATGGCAATCCACTCCAGCATTCTTGCCTGGGAAATCCCATGAACAGAGGATCCTGGAGTGCTAAAAGTCCAAGGGGTCACAAAATAGCCAGACACAACTTAGCGACTAAACAACAACAACAAATATAGGAGAATCATAGTGCAGGTCCTTAGGAGTTTGGACCAACTCCCTGTCATCCTCTGTAGATAACTGGCCTTCTTCTGAGAAATAGCTCTTGGTCTGTTATTGAGCCTTAGCAGAGATTGAATGCTTAACCATGGGCCACCAAGTTATTACGGTGACTTGAGCTACCCGTGATGAACTGGGTATAAAATTAGGTGTACACAGCAGCACTCCATCATCAAATCTCAGTGTATGTATCTGATCATGCCCAAGTAGTCCCAGAAGGCCTAAGTGTGTTACATGAAGAAGCATCCCAAATGCCCTTGATCCCCCCTCCTGCTACACTTTCTTTGGGATTGGAATGAAAACTGACCTTTTCCAGTCTTGTGGCCACTGCTGAGTTTTCCAAATTTGCTGAAAGATTAAGTTCAACACTTTCACAGCATCATCTTTTAGGATTTGAAATAACTCAGCTGGAATTCCATCACCTCCACTAGCTTTGTTTTTAGCAGTGTTTCCTAAGGCCGAGTTGACTTCACATTCCAGGATGTCTGGTTCTAGGTGAGTGATCACACCATTGAGGTTATTCAGCTCATTAAGACCTTTTTTTGTACAGTTCTTCTGTGTATTTTTGCCACCTCTTCTTAATGTCTTCTGCTTCTGTTGGCCCATATCATTTCTGTCTTTTACTGTGCCCATCTTCACATGAAATGTTCCCTTGGTATCCCTAATTTTCTTGAAGAGATCTCTATAGATTCCCATTCTATTGTTTTCTGCTATTTCTTTGTACTGTTCACTTAAGAAGCCTTTCTTATCTCTCCTTGCTATTCTTTGGAACTCCATGTTCAGATGGATATATCTTTCCTTTTCTCGTTTGTCTTCCACATCTCTTCTTTTCTCAGCTATTTGTAAGGCCTCCTCAGACAACCATTTTGCCTTTTTGTATTTCTTTCTCTTGGGGATGGTCTTGATCAATGCCTCCTGGACAATGTTATGAACTTCTGTCCATAATTCTTCAGGGACTCTGTCTGTCAGATCTAGTCCTTTGAATCTAGTCACTTCCACTGTATAATCATAAAGAATTTGATTAAGGTCATACCTGAATGGCCTAGTGGTTTTCCCTACTTTCTTCAAGTTAAGTCTGAATTTTGCACCGAGGAGTTCATGATCTGAGCCACAGTCAGCTCCCAGTCTTGTTTTTGCTGACTGTACAGAGCTTCTTCATCTTTGGCTACAAAGAACATGATCAATCTGATTTTGGTATTGACTATCGTTGATGTCCATGTGTAGAGTCGTCTCTTGTGTTGTTGGAAGTGGGTGTTTGCTATGACCAGGGTATTCTCCTGCAAAACTCTGTTAGCCTTTGCTCTGTTTCATTTTGTACTCTAAAGCCAAACTAGCCTGTTACTCCATGTATCTCTTCACTTCCTACTTTTGCATTCCAGTATATCTATATACATTTATTTGGCCATGAGAAAGATGAAGATTCTGCTGTGTGCAACAATGTGAATTGAACTTGACAGCATTAAGCTAAGTTAATAATGTCAGAGAGAGAAAAGCAAATACCATGTGATGTCACTTATATGTGGAATATAAAAATGCTGAACTCTTAGAAACAGGTACTAGAATGGTGGCTGCCATGGGGTGGAGGTGGGGGATAGAGGGGAAGGAGAGTACAAGCTCCTAGTTTTAAGAAGTTCTGGCAATGCAAAGTACATCATAGTGATCATAGTTAACAATACTGTATTATATACTTGAAAGTTGCTAAGAGATTAGATCTTACAAGTTCTTACCACAGAAAAAGGAATGGTAATTCTGTAACATGATACAGGTGTTAGATACTGCTATGGTGGTAATCATTTTGAATGCATGCATGCATGCTGAGTTGCTTCAGTCATGTCTGACTCTGTGCGACCCCATGGACAGCAGCCCACCAGGCTCCTCTGTCCAAGGGATTCTCTAGGCTAGGATACTGGAGTGGGTTGCCATTGCCTTCTCTGAATCTTTCAGCTACTTATTAGTAAAATGATTGATGAAATAGCTGATGGTAAAGTCACTGTCCCATTCCCAGGGTCTGTCGAAGGCTCACCAACCAGTAATTTTTTCCTCTTTGTCTGCTTCCACCAACCTTCTTTGTCTTCTTTCCAGAGTCCTCAAAAAAGTCTCCATCTGAAGCCACCTGAAATCTCTCCACTCCCAGCACCCAACGCTAAGACTACCAACAGAACAAACGACACATGATTAATGTTCCCTTCCTCGCATCCCTTCCCTTCCCAACCCATTCCTCGGAATGATTTGCAATACACAAATCAAAATGTTGTACACCTTAAAGTTATACAATGTTATGTGTCAATTATATCTCAATAAAAGTGAAAGCTATTCTCTTTAACACATATTGATATTGTAATGTGGTGTAAGAATGTCTAGAGAAGTAAATCTATTAAAAAAAAAATTTCCAACTTTGCTTTTACCTTCTTGCATTTTCATTTCCTAATTTATTTTCCCAACTCAACAAATCTGGAAATTTGATATCAGTTTACCCAGATTCTTGGGTGGGAGAAATCAACTTAACTGGCCTAGTGCTCATTAGTTTAGTTTTTATTTGAAAATCAATTTAATAATTCACAACATAAAATGACTTTTTTCCAAAATGGAACCATACTTTAGAAGCCAAAGTAGTTTAGTGAGTACATGAATCAGAGGTTGCCAGGGGAAGGCCCTTCTTAGGAAGGATACTCCTTTCTTCTCCAAGAGCAGAGATGCACTACTTCCGGTTCCTCTCCACATTCTTCTTTTCAATATGCCCATTGTTTCATTGTGTGTGTGGGTGTGAAGTCGCTTCAGTCCTGTCTTATTCCTTGCGACCCCCATGGACTGGAGCCCGCCAGGCTGCTCTGTTCATGGGATTCTCAGGCAAGAATACTGGAGTAGATTTCCATGCCTTCTTCTGGGATCTTCTGACCTAGGGATTGACTCCCAGTCTCCTGTGGCTTCTGTAGTGCAGGTGGATGCTTTATCCCTGAGCCACTGGGGAAGCCCCAACTGATTTGTTAACTTCAATCAAATTACTAACAGATATATTTATAAACTACAAAACATTATAAAAATATTAGGCATTAAATTTAGAAATACCTTTAATATGAAAGTGTTTCCCAGGTGGCACTAGTGGTAAAGAATCCACCTGCCAATGCAGGAGATGCAAGAGACATGGGTTAGATCCCTGGGTCAGGAGGATCCCATGGAGTAGGAAACGGAAACCGGCTCCAATATTCTTACCTGGAAAATTGCATGGACAGAGGAGCCTGGTGGCCTACAGCCATGAGGTTGCAGAGAGTCAGGCACAACTGAGCACACACTTGCTATATTTCTCTTAACAGGTAGGAAGTTTGACTTTCATCTGTGAATATCTTTGTATTTTTAATAGGTAAGAGTTATATAATTTTTGTTCCAGTTTTGTTTTGGCTTTCAGGAAATTCTGAGTTAGATTTTCTGTTTGATTGTAGAAGCTGCCCTTAGACTGAATTTTCAAAACAATGATCACTTCCATGTTGTTACATAGCCCTTGTTCTTTCACAGTTTGTGCTATGGATTTATTATAGTTGTATTTTATTATAAACTCACATCAATACTGAAACATAGCAAGGATATACATAATGATACATGAAAAGAAGAAAATATTAGGCTTAACATAAGAAAAATTTCCCATATTTGACAATTTCTGACCTTTGAAAATATTAGTTTCACAAGATTTAACCTAGTAATGAACAAATGAAGATGTTATCTATAATTATTTTAATTATTTTTTGAAAGATGTCATTTACCAACCTCTTTAATAAAATCTGTATCTTAATAAGAAGAATATTTGCAAACTACAGATGTATTCACTCCTCTATATTACCCCTTCTCCCCATTACTATGGGTTATTGGAACTAGGAAATATCTTTGAAATCATTTTGATAGCAACTTCCAGACTTTTAGCACTAGTAGCTCTTTTTACCCACCACACATAGCCCATATATTCTGAGTAAAATATCCTCATAAACATCTTAAAACCTAATTTTAATAAAAATTATACAAATAAAAATACTTTTTTTCTTTTCTTCTGAGTGGAAATAAAACATGCAAACTTCTTTAGGTATGTAGACAATTTGTTGAAAGCTTCCCCAAAACTGTGTGAATGTACACTTAAAAATCAAATGCAAGTCACCCTTGTTAACAATGTATGAGACAGTAATGACACATTAACTTAGACTATTTATTTTTAAAAAACAACTAGTGTTTAGTTTACAATTACAACAGTTGGAGTTATCCAAATGCCTGTGTGAAATTCTTGTTTCTATTTTTTTTCTGGCATAAGCTCACTGTGGCTGCATTGGAATAATTAAGAGGTTCACCATGCCTGCTGTGGACAGGGAATCAAACAGGAAGCAAACATCTAAGTACATCATTACCGAATTAGGATAAAATTTGTGTTTATGGGAATAAAGGCAGCAAAAATGACAACATAATTACTAAGTGAAGAGAAAGTCGCTCATTCGTGTTCAACTCTTTGAAACAGTTCTCTAGGCTAGAATACTGGAGTGGGTAGCCTTTCCCTCCTCCAGGGGATCTTCCAACCCAGGGATCGACCGCAGGTCTCCCACATTGCAGGCAGATTCTTTACCAGCTGAGCCATAAGGGAAGCCCAATTACCAAGTAGCCTGTCCCAATTTTTTCCTGTTATGTTCCTCGAGGAAATCCAAGGTATTGAATTACTTGCCAAGAAGTAGTTTAATTTCTAAATGGCAAGCCAGGGCATTTTATAGCAGCTGATGTGCAAAGTACACCAGAGACAGTTTAGGTGAAGTTTAGGCATCTTGCTACCTTGTGATGGTGGGTTTTATTCAGGGAAATAACAATTCATTACCCATTAAATATTAAAAATTCTCAACATATTCCAAACTTAGAGCTTTTATCTTCCAGCTAAATTATTGACATTGTTTTCCAGACAACTCATGTGATTCAGATGCATGGAGAAAAACTAAAAAGTGCTTAAATAAGGTAGTTTGAAAGGAGGAAATATCTGATGACCCATTATTGCAATAAAGATTATAATAATTCTGTGTTTTATAGTGTCCAATTTCCAGAGAGAACACAATGATTCATTTCCTTTGAAAACTCCCCGTGGCTTTGGCTCCATTCTTCCCTTGGAGCACACACACAGACATGCAGACACACCCACATGTAGTTATTTTAAAAGTTGCTTTCACGACAGTGTTTTGCGTCATTTTTAGCTAGAGGAAGCTGCAAGAAGGAAATGTCAAAAAATTAGTGTTTACATGGACCATGTCATTAACATTTCCCATTTGTTGAGTGATTTTATGTTTCCCAGAAGCTCTCATCCTGTAACAGCTGATGGATGGGCTGACAGAACCTTCCAGGCTGTGTTGGTATAATATGAGTCAAGTGCCTGGAAACAATAAAACAGCAATTTTCTGAGAGATTTACCTGCAGAAAAGCCAGGAACATAAAGGCCATTTTCAGTTTCCTGCCTTAAGCCTCTTCTCTCAGTTTGGGAGGACTGGATCCTGTCAGGTTAATTGAGGGTGCCATTAAATGTAATCTCAGCAGCAGCAACTGTGATGGCTCTGAGGGAAAGACACAGGAGCAGGAATCAGAGAACAGGGCTGTGGTCTGACTAGAGTGGAGGCTTCATATCATGAGCAACAGAAACAAAAGCTGCAGGGGTTTTGAAATGTTAAATCTTTTCTCTTGAAAGTTGGAAGGGTCATCCAGTCATGATTTGACAAGCAATGGTTCTGGCTTCAGGTTTCCCAGGTGGCGCTAGTGATAAAGAACCCGCCTCCCAATGCAGGAGACAATTGACACAAGTTTGATCCCTGGGTCAGGAAGATCCCCACTCCAATATTCTTGCCTGGAACATCCCATGGACAGAGGAGCCTGGTAGGCTACAGTCCATAGGGTCGCAAAAAGTCATATATGTCTGAAGTCACTTAGCATACATGCACACACGGTTCTGGTTCCAGTAGCAAATACAAACCAAGAGAAGGGTCCTCTCAAGTTAAGTTCATCACAGCTAGGCCAGACTTTTTGAAATTCATATTGGACATCCTCCACACTACTGCATTCTCAAAGCTGGATCTCTTTATGTCACAAAACAAGAAGGAACATTCATCCTGGACTCAGTGCCATAAAGGGGGATTAAGGTTAAGGAGGTCTGGACTAAAGTGATGTGAGGGCTCCTAGAAGGATCTTGACTAGGAGGAGGACATGGAATTTGCCTCTCTTCACAAGAACATCAAGAATACTCCTATAATGGAACAGTTCTCAAAAAGCACCAGCTGAACACTAGTGGAAGACCTCAGACACCTAAAAGGATAAGAAAATCCTCACCTGACCAGTTAGAATGAAAAAAGAAAAAGAAAAAAAAAAGAGGAAACAGAAGGAGACCAGCACCGCTGCTGGGGAACTGAAGGTGAGGAGAGCTTCCCACACTCAGAAAAGCCCACTCATGGTGAGGAAGTCAGCTTGGGCAGAAAGGAATCTTTGGGGGATCAGAAGAAAATGAAGCAATCTGTCTGTGGAAGGCAGGACAACGTCAGAGCTGCACACATGGTCTACGCCACTGCCCTATGCACCACATCCTGAGTTATGTGTCTCCTGATGCAGAAGGGAGCTGGGTGCTGGGAAGTGGGGTTTGGAGTGTGGACCCAGGGAGGGGATAGCTGCTGGCTGTGAAGAGAAAGCCTGAGGGACAGGAGTGAGAAGATCTACAACAGGGAAAGTTTTCAGAAGAAATCTGGAGCATTATAGATCAAGGCACCATTGCTGAGTAGTGTGCAAGGCATGGGGTCACCATTGCAATTCCTTTCTCCACCTGCTGGCCCCTTGCCTCCATGGGTACTGGGAAGGCACCCCATTTGAGGAGGTTCACTCACCCTTCAAGCCAAGGCCTCCTCAACCCATGTAAGCTCCAGAGTCCTGAGCACTGCCACAGTGAAAGCTGCCTCTAGAATCTGCCCTGGGCACCCCAGCCTGAGACAGGAAGCTACCAGTGCTGGTGGGGGCCAAGAGCTCCTAACGCAGTTAGGAGAGTGGATCTGGGGAGAGGACTGTTCTTGGCTATACAGGAACAACCTGAGGGGATGGGAGTGAGGGTCTCCATGGTGAGGAATGCTCTTAGAGGAAGCATGGTCTGCCTAGGAAATGAGGCACCACTGTTGAATGTGCAAGGGGCCATTACAACCCCTTGCCCACTGGACAGTCCCTGCCTCTGTAGGTACTTGGAGGGACTCCCACCAGAGCGAGCATGTCCCAGTCTATCTTCCTGTCAGTTCCTGCCACCTCAGGGTCTTTATGCACACCCTAGTTTTGGCTGCCTTATTCCTCCTCAGCCTGTGTGAAAAGTTCCCCAAATCAGCCTGAGAGCCCCAATCAGCCACTGCTTTTGTCCCCTCTCACCTGGGTGGGGAACAGACACCTGAGTGTGGTCCACACCTAGAGGTGGGGCTGAAACCATAGCTGAGTCTCAGGGGCTGTGTGACTAAGGCAGGGGAACAGAAATCTCTTTGTGCAGTCACACAAGCTGTTTTGTAAATCCTGGATCTGTGGAGTATCTGAACGGACAGTAAGTACTCTCACAATTGAGACCAGTCTAATTTTGGCAGCTGTGGACTTTGGGGGCAAGTACACAACAGGAGATGGACAAGGTCAGAGTCTGAGCTGCCCCACAGTGCCCTTGGTGGGTCCAGAGACCTACCTAGAAATATTGGAGAGCCTCCTAGAGAAGTGAAGGTTGGTTGTGGCTCACTGGGGGGACAAAGACCCTGACAGCAGAGACTTCAGGAAAATATCATTATTACTATTCTTTATTCTGTTGTAGTTTTATATTTTTTTACCTACTTTTTTCTTTTTTAAAAAATTTAACTTAAAAATTTTTTCTGTTTACTTTTTTTTGGTCTTCATTTTGTATTGTACTGTTTTTATTGTTCTTGCATGTTTATTTAATGTTTGGGTTCTTTTTAGCTTGTGTTATGTTTTTGTTCTTTTGTGTGTGTGTGTGTGTGTGTGTGTGTGTGTGTTTTAGTTTAGTTTTGGGGTTCTTTTGCATGTAATGTTGTCCTCTTGTATCTTTTCTTTGTTTGGTTGGTTTTCTTTTATCATTTTGTCTTGAGGTTTTTTTTTTAATCTGTTTGTTGTCTCCTCTTCTTGTCTCGTTTTTACTGGTTGCACCACATGGCTTGCAGGGTCTTGGTTTCCTGGGGTTGGGCCTGAACCTCTCGGGTAAGAACACCAAGTCCAAGATGCTAGATGACAGAGAATTCTCAGCTCCAAGGAATAATAATTGGTATGAGCTTGTATGGAGATCTCCATCTCAAATCAAGACCTGGCTTAACCAAACTGCCTCTAGGCTCCAGTGCTCAACACCCATACCAAAGAACAAGAGAGACAAGGAACACAGCCCCACCTAATAGCAGATAGGCTACCTAAAGTCATACTAAGCTCACAGACACCCCAAAGCTTACCACCTGACGCAGCCCTGCTCATCAGAGAATCAAGACTCAATTCCATCCACCAGAGCACAGGCACCAGTCCCTCCCATCAGGAAACCTACATAAGGCCTTGGACCAACCTCACCCACCAGGGGGCAGACATTAGAATAAAAAGGAACTAGGATCCTGCCACCTGCAGAAAGGAGATCACAAACACAGTAAGATAGACAAAATGAGAAAACAGAGAAATACGTTACAGATTAAAGGAGCAAGGTAAAAATCCAAAAGATCAAATAAATGAAGAGGAAATAGATAATTTACCTGAAAAGGAATTCAGAATGGTAGTAAAGATGATCCAAGATCTCAGAAACAGAATGGAAGCATGGATTGAAAGGATACAAGAAATGTTTAACAAGGACCTAGAATGACTAAAAAACAAACAGTAATGAACAATACAATAACTGAAATGAAAAATATATTTGAAGGAACAATAGAATAACTGAGGGAGAAGAATGGATAAGTGAGTTGGAATACAGAATAGTGGAAATAACTGCTGCAGAGAAGAATAAAGAAAAAGAAAGAAAAGAAATGAGAACAGTCTCAGAGACCTCTGGGACAACATTTGTTGTTGTTCAGTCATTAAGTCATGTTTAACTCTTTTAGATGTCGTGAAAGCAGCATGCCAGGTTTCCTTGTCCTCCGCAATCTCTGGGAGTTTGCTCAAACTCATGTCCACTGAGTCAGTGATAGTTATCCTCTCTCTCCCGCTTCTCCTGGCCCTCAAGCTTTACCAGCATCAGAGTCTTTTCCAATGAGTCAGCTGTTCACATCAGATGGCCAAAGTATTAGAGCTTCAGCTTTAGCATCAGACCTTCCAAGGAAAATCGACCTTTTCCAGTCCTAATCATGATGGACGCAAGACCAGAGGCCCTTATTCATTTCTCTAGACTGGATATTCCCTCAACCTTCTTGTAAATTAAGATATTAAATATCCTCAATGAAAATGCATGCAAAATTTAACTTGATTTGGAAAAATTTAGGAATGCAATGATTCTTGCCCCATGTATTGAGGAGAGACCTTACACATATTAATGAGGATCCAGAGGTTTTATTTTCCACTTACCCAGTCCACAGTGTACACTGTTGTTCTCAACTAATGAACAGTGGTCTCTGCACGAGCTCAGCAGAGTGACCGTTAATAAGGGAACTAATGGAGCAAGGTCAGCACAAAGTTACAAGGCAAGAATGAGTCCAAATGCAAATTTTTTCGGAAAAATTAGGGTATGCTTATCAGCTGATGGATGTAATGCATAGTAGCAAGCAGCAGAGACTTTGGGATCTACTTCCTACAAATGCTGGAATGAAAAGTAGTTTGGTTGGTTCTAACTTTACCTCAGAAAACTCATAATCAGCTGTAGGCCAGAGATCAGGATGCAACTCCCAGGTCTACCCAGGAATGCTCTTAGTCTTCAATCCTGGGTCTGGGTCACACCTCTGCCCTTGGCCTGGATATTGTCCCCAAAGCAGCAAAGTGTTGGACATCATCAACTTCTTATGCAAAGCAGTAAGAGGAAGCCTACATGGAGCCATCTTTCCAGCCAGAGCTAGAAGGCACAGAACAGGCTGGACAGGTAGCAGCAGAGTGGACTTCAGAGGCTATGGCTTGGTGTCAGGAACTGTGGCCAGCTGTGCCATGGTGCATGAACACTGGCTGGCTGTCATGAGGTCTTTCCAAACTGTGATCATCCTGGCTGGGCCTCCCACCTCCTGTCTAACCTTCCTGGCATCACCTCCAGGCTTCCACTGGCCGTGGTGCTTTCTCAACTGATTGTTGCCATTAAAGGAGTTTCACATGCTGATTTTCTGTGTTACAGATGAGCAAGCATTTCCCTAAGTTGCATCTCATTTAATCAACATCACTAATTTCTCTGCTTTCTTACATCCAATCAATCATTTCATTTCAACTGTGCATTTTATTAAGAGCCATTGATTCCCTCTTCCAGATGATTAGTGAAGATATCAGCTTCTGGCTGGACCTGGTACCAGTTCCCTGGGGCTCAGTTCTGGCTTCCCTGAGAGCTCCCTGAGGAGACATTATTCACTCCCCTTCTAGCTCCTTCATATCCCAAGCTACTCTAACAAGCTTCTTAACCTACTTTCAAGCACTTTTTGAGATGTTTACATAAATGCTTACCCAGGAAGCTCCTGTTTGTGGGATGAATGAACAAATGGTCACAGGATATACAACACACGTAGCCACGAAATTCCAGCTTCACTAAGCATACAGAGTAGGCTCATCTATTCACTCACTTTTGTCTAAAGAGTAGAAGAAGGATTTGACTATATTCCTTTGACTGTGATTGCCTCAGCAGTTTCTGTTCTTCCAGCACTTACACACATATGCTGATTTGCCTATTATACTTGACAGAAGCTTCTGATTTCAGTATACCTTCCTGGCTGGCTCTCAGGGTATTTCCTGAATAATCACAGGTTATTGGCTGGCAGTGAAACTTACTCAGGTGGCTAATGGGTATCTTTGGACAAGCCAAAGTTTTCATGGCTAGAAGAGCTAGAATTATTTGCTGGGCTTTATTTGTCTGCTTTCATCTACACTCAGTATAAATATGGCTTTAAATTTGTGGCTTAAATAAAAGGAAATAACGTATTAGATGAAGTTGATTTTCTTTTCTTTGTATTTACAGGTTGTTAGGTCCAGAAGATATGCAAGTCCCAGGTAAGCCTCATTACCAACTCTTTCATCTTTGACCACTGGAAACACTCTGTATCCTTCTATTAAAATACTTTGAAAAACTTGATATAATGAAAGCTGAATATAAAGCTGTAATTGTGCTATCATTTTAACATCTAAAAATATACATTTGGATACAGCTGAAAGAAAAAAGAAAGCACAAACTTGACTTTCTGAGGTTGCATAACTCTGGGTAAATTATTCTTTAGAATAATTTCCTTATTAAGCAGAAGTTTGACAGTTTATTATAACTTAAGGGGAAAATCCAGACTTCATATTTTTTATATTTTGGGCATTTATATATTATTAAAGACATGAAGACTGGTGAAATTTCATTTTAATTAGTCATTTCCTTTAAGGCCTCAAATCATTGTACTGTGTTCCATTTTTCGTTGCAACTGCCTCAGTTCTAATTGGTCTAGACCCCCTGCCTTTTATTTGTTTGTTTTTCTTTTAAAACAGTAAAATAGGTGTTTTTCATATCTCTAGGTCTCATTTTTGTGTTGTATAGTACTTCTTTCTTTTTAAGAGTAGATATTCATCAACATTTTTCTTTAACCTTTGTTTCCTGTAACCAATGGTCAATGTCAGTTTTTCCATTTACAAAATGTAGAGTTTCATCTGTCTCTGTATCTGCCATTCCACCCCTTCACTATATGAACAGTGGTGAAGTTGCATATCTCTTGTGTTTAAGGAAAAACACCCCCAAACTTCATCTCTAGGTTTTCTCAAAGTTTAAATGAACACACAGGCGTTCATTTATATATACCAGTTTCCTAACATAAGATACGTATTTCTCCCGCCAGAGAAAAAAACTTATTTATGAGCCAACTGAACTATGAAGTAGAAAGTTACTTATTTTTAATGTGATTATATGTTCCTGAGCAAATATAAACTGTTGTAGTTGTGTGCACACAATGTAATTTAAGGCTAAAGAGTGCTTGTTGGAGGGAAGGCATAAGTAATAAAGTTTCAGTTAAATAATGTTAAAACAAAAAGTTATTTATGCAATATACTTTTACATATTCCAGATTAGGATATGTTCTTCCAAAAGTGCTAAAATTATGGATGTGTAAAAATCTAATTTTGGTGAAAGAATTTTCCCCAAATCTTTCAGTTTGGAGACCAAAGTGAATATGGACCTTACATTAGTTAAGAATTGTGGCGTTTCCTGAGCTGAAGCATTAAACATCTCCTGGGCAACAGGTTTTCCAATGATATAGCTTTGCCACTTAATGCTAAGTTCCATGTGATCAACAGACCATTGCAGAATTTAAACATCTCATCCATGATGATCTTGTGTGCATGTTCCAGTTACAAAGATGCTCATGTAAAGTAAATTATTAAATTATGCTAAATATCATAGCATACTATTCATATAGTTATATGCCAATATATTTGGTATAGTATATTCTTGTATATTATATCTCAGTGTGGTGTATTACACTATATAATAAAGTATACTATAGCACATATTTATATTTTATATTATACTTTATTACATATTATTAATTATATATAATATACTAATATTATATATATATAGTATAATATACTATAGCACAATTGGGCTTCCCTTATAGCTCAGTTGGTAAAGAATTTGCCTGCAATGCAGGAGACCTGATTCCTGGCTGGCTCTCAGGGTATTTCCTGAATAATCACAGGTTATTGGCTGGCAGTGAAACTTACTCAGGTGGCTAATGGGTATCTTTGGACAAGCCAAAGTTTTCATGGCTAGAAGAGCTAGAATTATTTGCTGGGCTTTATTTGTCTGCTTTCATCTACACTCAGTATAAATATGGCTTTAAATTTGTGGCTTAAATAAAAGGAAATAACGTATTAGATGAAGTTGATTTTCTTTTCTTTGTATTTACAGGTTGTTAGGTCCAGAAGATATGCAAGTCCCAGGTAAGCCTCATTACCAACTCTTTCATCTTTGACCACTGGAAACACTCTGTATCCTTCTATTAAAATACTTTGAAAAACTTGATATAATGAAAGCTGAATATAAAGCTGTAATTGTGCTATCATTTTAACATCTAAAAATATACATTTGGATACAGCTGAAAGAAAAAAGAAAGCACAAACTTGACTTTCTGAGGTTGCATAACTCTGGGTAAATTATTCTTTAGAATAATTTCCTTATTAAGCAGAAGTTTGACAGTTTATTATAAACTTAAGGGGAAAATCCAGACTTCATATTTTTTATATTTTGGGCATTTATATATTATTAAAGACATGAAGACTGGTGAAATTTCATTTTAATTAGTCATTTCCTTTAAGGCCTCAAATCATTGTACTGTGTTCCATTTTTCGTTGCAACTGCCTCAGTTCTAATTGGTCTAGACTCCCTGCCTTTTATTTGTTTGTTTTTCTTTTAAAACAGTAAAATAGGTGTTTTTCATATCTCTAGGTCTCATTTTTGTGTTGTATAGTACTTCTTTCTTTTTAAGAGTAGATATTCATCAACATTTTTCTTTAACCTTTGTTTCCTGTAACCAATGGTCAATGTCAGTTTTTCCATTTACAAAATGTAGAGTTTCATCTGTCTCTGTATCTGCCATTCCACCCCTTCACTATATGAACAGTGGTGAAGTTGCATATCTCTTGTGTTTAAGGAAAAACACCCCCAAACTTCATCTCTAGTTTTCTCAAAGTTTAAATGAACACACAGGCGTTCATTTATATATACCAGTTTCCTAACATAAGATACGTATTTCTCCCGCCAGAGAAAAAAACTTATTTATGAGCCAACTGAACTATGAAGTAGAAAGTTACTTATTTTTAATGTGATTATATGTTCCTGAGCAAATATAAACTGTTGTAGTTGTGTGCACACAATGTAATTTAAGGCTAAAGAGTGCTTGTTGGAGGGAAGGCATAAGTAATAAAGTTTCAGTTAAATAATGTTAAAACAAAAAGTTATTTATGCAATATACTTTTACATATTCCAGATTAGGATATGTTCTTCCAAAAGTGCTAAAATTATGGATGTGTAAAAATCTAATTTTGGTGAAAGAATTTTCCCCAAATCTTTCAGTTTGGAGACCAAAGTGAATATGGACCTTACATTAGTTAAGAATTGTGGCGTTTCCTGAGCTGAAGCATTAAACATCTCCTGGGCAACAGGTTTTCCAATGCTATAGCTTTGCCACTTAATGCTAAGTTCCATGTGATCAACAGACCATTGCAGAATGTTAAACATCTCATCCATGATGATCTTGTGTGCATGTTCCAGTTACAAAGATGCTCATGTAAAGTAAATTATTAAATTATGCTAAATATCATAGCATACTATTCATATAGTTATATGCCAATATATTTGGTATAGTATATTCTTGTATATTATATCTCAGTGTGGTGTATTACACTATATAATAAAGTATACTATAGCACATATTTATATTTTATATTATACTTTATTACATATTATTAATTATATATAATATACTAATATTATATATATATAGTATAATATACTATAGCACAATTGGGCTTCCCTTATAGCTCAGTTGGTAAAGAATTTGCCTGCAATGCAGGAGACCTGGGTTCAATTCCTGGGTTGGAAAGATCGCCTGGAGAAGGAAACAGCAACCCACTCCAGTCTTCTTGCCTGGAGAATCCCGTGGACAGAGGAGCCTGGCAGGTCACAGTGCATGGGGTCACAAAGTTGGACACGACTTAGCAACTAAACAACGACGACTATAGCACAGGGTGGTATAGTACAATATAGAGTGGTCTGGTGTAGAATGTAATCATCTAGAATAGTATGGCAGAGTACAATACAGTACAGAGCTGCATAGTATCTATATAGCCTAATAGTCAGAACAATGACTTTAGAATCATTGACTTTAGACCTAGTTTCAAACTGTGATCCTTCCACATACTAAATGTAAAGTCTTAAGCATTTTACTTAGTGTCTCTGAGCCCCAGTTTCTGCATCTGAAGAATGAGGATTAAAAATACTTACCATGCCTTGTGAGGATGAAGTTGTTTTGAGGACTGTGAAGGTAATATATGTAAAGAGGAAGCACTAACAATTCATAAGCCCTCAATCACCACTCTCATTTTATGTATCTCACTGACAGTGAGATGAGTGATGAAAGTGCTTGCTTTAAGGAAAGTGCCTTGCTAAAAGCATTCTAAAAGGACTCGCTAGGATATTTTAGACTCAGGAGTGATTGCATAGTTGCATATCTACTTCTTAACTCTAGCATCCTAAGTGAACCTCCCAATCACTTACTAAATTTTGCAGAGATAGGAGGTGACCCTGGAATAATATGGAGCAATTGAATCTTGGCACTGGTGATGACAACAGGAGAGAAAGGCTTTTAGAAATATTCATAGATGACAGAAAGCTGCAGTGCTCTCTGTTTTGCGAAAAACAGTGCCAACTCCATAAACAAGTGCATATATTTTATTTTGCACTTGTCTCTTTCAAAACATCCAGAAGGAAATGATCCAGATGTGCTCAAAGATTTGCTCTCCAAAATAGTGGAAGTAGAGAATGTGGAGCACCAAAATCAAAGTGAAAGTCCAGTGGAAAACACTGTGGAAATCAATCAAATGTTCAAGACATTAAGGTGAAGGTGAAGGTGAAGTCGCTCAGTCGTATCCGACTCTTTGCGACCCCGTGGACTATAACCTACTAGGCTTCTCCGTCCACGGGATTCTCCAGACAAGAATACTGAGTGGATTGCCATTTCCTTCTCCAGGGGATCTTCCCAACCCAGGGATCGAACCTGGGTCTCCCGCATTGGAGGCAGACGCTTTAACCTCAAGACATTAAAGTGAACAAAAATAAATTTGACTCAAATTTTTTTCTGACTTGACTACTAATAACAGCCTTGCCTCTGACTGGCTCTGATATGTTTCAGATTTAGATGTGCTTGGTCAAGATATTTGTACCCTTATGCCCAAGAATGTCCATGCCTGCACCAGAAAGGAAATCACCCTTAAGAGAACACTTGGGGCTCAAGAACACACAGACAATGAGAGTGAGACCCTTTGCTGCAGTGCTGCAAGCCTTGTACCTGGGCAAACCTCTCTGAGCCACAAAATACAAAGTTATTATATGAGACTAAAAATAACTGCATGAATGCTCAGTTGGGGAAAATTATGGACAAAAGATACAAAGAGACAAAAAAGAATAATTGTCCTTATTAGGGACTTCCCTAGTAACACAGATGGTAAAGAATCTGCCTGGAATACAGCAGACCTGGGTTCCATCCCTGGGTTGGGAATATCCCCTGGAGAAGAGAATGGCAGCCCACTCCAGTATTGTTACCTGGAAAATTCCACAGCCTTTTGGCTGTTTAGAAGAGTGTGTCTTAGTCGCTCAGCCATGTCCGACTCTGTGACACCATGGACTGTAGCCTGCTAGGCTCCTCTGTCCGTGGAATTTTCCAGGTAACAATACTGGAGTGGGTTGCCATGCTCTCTTCCAGGGGATCTTCCTAACCCAGGGATCCAACCTGAGTCTCTTATGTCTCCTGCATTGGTGGCGGTTTCTTTACCGCTGCCTGGGAAGTGCCACTTGTCTGGCCTCTAGTCATCTTCTAATGATGAGGGAAGGCTAAGAACTCTGGTTGGTATCAAATGTGGAAGAAAAACATAGGTGTTACAAATTTAGGGTCAATTTGATGTTTGAAAATGAGATACAATGAAAATCACATTGAAGAAGGGATTGAAAAACTGAATTCAACACCTAATTGACATTTCAAAGGGTTGTGTCCTTGGTAAAGTTTCTGAATTGCTGTTTCCACACCTACAGAGAAACTATCATGGCCTTTTCCTATCATCCAGAGAAGCTGTGGTTATCAAATAAAACCAAGTATGTGAGATTCCTTTGAAAAATGAAAATGTTGGCCTGATTTTTCTTATCAGAAAGAGGAGGAGAGAGGCAGGGGGGAAAGTGGGAAGAGTAAGGAAGGGCTTTGGAATGGAACCCACCTGTGTTTCATAGTGACTCACTCATAAGAGAGTCCCTCCTCTTAGAAAATTTGTGACTACAGATGAGTCATTTAGCCTTTCTTGGATTCAGTTTCCTCATATGTAACAATGGATATAATATGTACTATGTCTCATAGTTGTTTTAAGGATTAAGAAGAAAAAAAGTATATCAGTTCAAAGATATTTTGGTTTGCAGATTTCAAGCTATGCCTCATGCCCCTGAAGGTGTCAGGCCTATTTCTTAATCATCAAAGTGCTTAAATTTCCAGAGTCTGAGTGACCAGCTTAAGTATATGCCAGCAGATATAGAATTCCTGATGGAAATCTCTCAGATTATTTAACAATAAAAACACTTTAAGAACCCAAGACCTTGGAAAAAATACCTGTTTCGATTCAAGTTATGGTGACTATCACTCACATGAAGACAGTGAAGTACATCTTATAATTTAGGAAAATGGAATATTTTAGAGGTTTTTTCCTCTTATGTTGAATGTTTTTCCTGCCACTGAATTTCAACTAAGCATCAGTTGCACGCTTCTTTCTCTGCAGATCAAGTGTTCCAGTGTTAGGAAAAAAAGGAAGAGGTTAGTGAGATTCACATAGTTTTAGATTTCCTAAGCAAACCAGATAATTTTTAAGAGCATATTGAAGGGTTTGTGCCTTATCTGGTGACCCGAGTCATGACCCTTCTGGTGTCAAATTAGAACATTTTCCTCCATATCCCACTGAGGACTCAGCATTCTGGAGCACTGTCACCAGGGGAAGGAGAGGGATGGAGGAAAGATGTAGCCCATCAAGCCCAGGTATCCACTCCCACAACTTGTAATATAAATATCAGGTTCTCCAGAAACATAGCCTTTTTTCTCTAGATGAAAAATTGAAAGAAATGTTTCTCTTTATTTACTTCTATTTCAATTTAATTCTCATGTATTAGAGGCTAAATGAAACAATAGGCAAAAATTCTTCATCTTACATTCTAAATTTAGAAAGTATTCTCCCTTGTTATTATAATCAATCCATTGTTGCATGAAAGCTATGCATAGGCTGAGGACTTGAATCTTGTTTTCCTTCACTTTTGTGTCTCCAGAACCTGCCTTTCAGCCCGTGTTTAATAAATATTTGCTAGAAACACATACAGACATATCTTTCTGCTCAAAACCCACTGCCATGAATTGTATTGTTGTTGTTGAGCTGCTCAGTCGTGTCTGACTTTTTTGCAACCCCAAAGAATGTAGCCCACCAGGCTCCTCTGTCCATGGGCTTTCTCAGGCAAGAATACTGGAGTGAGTTGCCATTTTCTTTTCCAGGGGATCTTCCCGACCCAAGGATCAAACCCGCGTGTCCTGCATTGGCAGGCAGGTTCTTCACTGCTGAGCCACCAGTGAAGCCTCACATCCCCTGAAAACTGATATGTTGAAGCCTTTATTTTCCAGTGTGACTGTATTTGGAGACAAGGCTTTTAGGAGGTAATTAAGTTTAAATTGGGTCATAACAATGAAATCCTAATCCAATAGGACTAATAGCTTCTTTTGAAGAAGGAGAGAGTTCTCTGCCCCAGTGTACTGGGCTACGGCCATATAGGACCTCAGTGAGAAGGTCTGTAAGCCCTGAAGACCCCTCACCAGAATCAGACCATGCTGGTACCTTGATTTTGAATTTCCAGCCCCCAGAATTGTGAGAAAAGTTTCTGTTGTTTAAACCACTGTCTATGGTATTTTGTTATGACAAGCCAGGCAGACTGAAATAGACACCAAAAGTAATGATTGAAATTTTTGTCTCAAAGGAAAACTACCTTTTGAATCATTACATATATGCACATATACAGGTGGTACCAGTGAAAAGAACCCATCCGCCAATGCAGGAGACAATCCCTGGGTTGGGAAGATCCCCCGGAGGAGGGCGTGGCAACACACTCCAGTCTTCTTACCTAGAGAATCCCTATGGGTGGAGGAGCCTGCTAAGCTGCAGTCCATAGAGTTGTAAAGAGTTGAACATGACTGAAGCTATTTAGCATGCAGGACACATGCACATGTACACACTTATATCCACCCTATTTTTACATATAAAAATGTGGATTAAGAAACATAGATTTATTAAATACATCAAATGTGACTCTATAATGAGATGATGGCAAATACCACACACACCTGATGAGAGTAGAACAAGTAAAACCAGTAAATTTTTGGTCAGTAAATTTGAAATACAATTAGAACCAAACAGTTGAGTGGACACTAAATCAGCAAAGTAACTCATCTGCCTCCTACTGAGATAATATTTTTCTTTTGGTCCTCCAGTTTGCACAGGGAACCTCTGGAGCTGGCTTAGAATGGAGCACTTGATGGGGGTACATTCCTATTGGCATATCACAGTTTCAGCAAAGCCAAACTTCCGTGTAACATATCTTTTCTAATCTCTCTCAGTGATGGATTTCAATGGAAACTTTACTTATGTAAATAGAAAGACATCACGTCTCATTATTATCGCATTGAGCTAAGGACAATTTCCCTCTTGTAATACTGTTCTCATTGGAACTAAAATGCTCTTATGATATTTAACTGATGGTTGCATCTGGACTTGAGGTGGTAGGAGACAGGAAGACAGTGCTGTTTGGAAAGCTGCACACTTGCCCAGCATTCGCGGTGCTGTGACCCATATCACTTTTGCCAAGCACATTGGAATGGACATGCTGGAACATCTGTGGTTGTGTGATGTCAAAGAAGCATTTGCTGCAGGCTTTGGCTTGACAAGCTTTGAAATATTTCCTGTCTTTTCAGAGGTATTACTGTATTTTCCATCTTTTAGGATGTGCCAAAAGGGAAAGAAAACTGGAAAGTTGCCTCTGCTTATAGGATTCTAATTACCATACATTTCTGTGTTCTACACGTGCAAGTCAGGACCTGGGCTCAGTCAGGAGAGCGATTACCAGTAAGCCGTTACATTGCTGAATGATCATATGGGGTGTCTAGGCATTCAGACCACAGAGCCCAGGTAGCACAGGTTTTGGCTAAGAATGAGACCTCACGGAAAGGTTGACTTAGTTGTGATAATTCATTTGTATTACTAAAAAAGATACAATTCAGGAAAAAACAGCAAACTGAAACACACACATGCATATACATACATATGCACACATGTGAAGCTTTCCACAGTAATTAAACATTTAAAAGAAAAGTGGTGCAGATGAACCTATTTCCAAGGCAGGAATAGAGATGCAGACATAGAGAACCAATATGTGGACACAGAGGGGAAAGGCGAGCGCGGGATGACTTGAGAGAGTAGCAGTGACATATACGCTTTGTTGTTGTTCA
Source organism: Aepyceros melampus (assembly GCA_006408695.1). NCBI lineage: Eukaryota > Metazoa > Chordata > Mammalia > Artiodactyla > Bovidae > Aepyceros > Aepyceros melampus. The sequence goes on from SJXQ01001468.1 coordinate 85,338, forward strand.
GTCACTAAACTGTGTCTGACTCTTCTGTGACCCCATGGACCGTAACCTGCTAGGCTCCTCTGTCCCTGGATTTCCCAGCCAAGTATACTGGAGTGAGTTGCCATTTCCTTTTTCAGGGTATCGTCCTGACCCATATTGAACCCATTTCTCCTGCATTGCAGGCAGATTCTTTACCACTGAGCCTCTTGGGAAGCCCTTAGATACACTATCACGTGTAAAATAGATAGCTAATGGGAACCTGCCATAAAGCACAAGAAGCTCAGCTCGGTGCTCTCTGATGACCTAGATGGGTGGGATAGGGTATGGGAGAGAGGACCAAGAGGGAAGGGATCAGTTCAGTTTGGTTCAGTTGCTCAGTCGTGTCCAACTCTCTGCGACTCTATGAATCGCAGCACACCAGGCCTCCCTGTCCATCACCAACTCCCGGAGTTCACTCAGACTCACATCCACTGAGTCGGTGATGCCATCCAGCCATCTCATCCTCTGTGGTCCTCTTCTCTTCTTGCCCTCAATCCCTCCCAGCATCAGGGTCTTTTCCAAGAGTCAACTCTTCACATGAAGTGGCCAAAGTATTGGAGTTTCAGCTTTAGCATCAGTCCTTCCAATGAAATCCAGGACTGATCTCCTTCAGAATGGACTGGTTGGATCTCCTTGCAGTCCAAGGGTTAGGGTTAGTATCAGTTCAGTTCAGTCGCTCAGCCGTGTCCGACTCTTTGCGACCCCATGAATCGCAGCACGCCAGGCCTCCCTGTCCATCACCAACTCCCGGAGTTCACCCAGACTCACGTCCATTGAGTCCGTGATGCCATCCAGCCATCTCATCCTCTGTCGTCCCCTTCTCCTCCTGCCCCCAATCCCTTCCAGCATCAGGGTCTTTTCCAATGAGTCAACTCTTCGCATGAGGTGGCCAAAGTACTGGAGCTTCAGCTTCAGCATCATTCCTTTCAAAGAAATCCCACATATAGCTAATTCACTTCACTGTACAGCAAAACTAACACAACATTGTAAAGAAAACATATTCCAATAAAAATAAATTTAAAAATAAAAAATACAAGTTAGTATTTCCTCTGTATTTCTTTAAAATTTTATGGCATCTTTATAATTCTTTTAGTACTGTAGAAAGTGTCTTTTGTGAATATAATTTTCAACTTTTTGTTGTATAAATTTATAGATAATAAAATGTACCTCTTTAAGTTCAATAAGTTTTGACAAAAGTATACTCCCATGTAAATTCCACTCCAGTGCAGATATAGAATATTTTCATCATCCCCAAATCTTCCCTCATATTGTTTACATTCTACTCTATTCTTTTTGCCCCATGTAACTATTAATCAGCTTTCTGTCACTGTAGATTAACTTTGTCTCATCCAGAAATTCCAACAGAGTGTCATATTATCTGTGTCTGTCTTCTTGTACTCTGCATAGTATTTTTAAGATTCATCCAAACAGCTATGTTTGTTGGTGTCTGGTTCTATTTTGTTGCTGAAAACAATCTCTGTCTTCTAATTATGAAAATCTCCTTTCCCATCTAACATTGATGAATTTACTCATTTATTTTATGAAAACACAACATTATTTCATAATTATCTTTTAGCCTATTAACCTTATTTTCATCTTTCCATTATCAATACTATTTTCTAGCTGAAAGATGGAAATGTACAATAAGTTAGGCCTTGTTAAATGTTCTTAAAGGTCCACTGAGGCTGCCAAAGTTAAATCAATGGGATGCCATGGCCGTTGACCTTGGCTTTGATGATTTTCTAGAGATGTGATCACTCCAGTATTCCTAAACTGGGGTACTTTGAGGTGGCTTTTTTTTTTCTTTTTGCTCCAATTGCTTTATAGAATTGCTATCATATTAATATTTTTGGCACCAAGCATGTCAATTGCTATAATAAAAGTAAAGGTCTGTGTAGCTCAGCACTCTATACCTTACCTCATTTAATCTTTGTAATAGCCCTGCAAAGCATGTCTCATAGAGCACTCAGTGTCTCTCAGATCTCATGGAGCTTATAGTCTAAAGGAGAAATCTGACTTTAATGAGAGTATGATCCTTGTTATGTTAAGATTGGAAGCTATAAGAACATATGTCAGGGGGGCCTAATCTAATTGAAGGGATAACTAAGACCTTGCTGAAGAAATGAACTTTCAGCCAGAATTTGGAGGAGAAGTAGGGTTAGCCAAGCCAGAAACGAGGCTAAGAGTATTTCAAGGACAGCATGTGTGCAGGGTTGGGGCTGAGAAAGGTCCAGCTGGCAGGTAGATGAAATTGAAAGAATTTGTATGTTTGGAATCCAGAGTTGGAGGCAGAGGGGGCGTCAGCTGAGCCATGCTGCACCTGAGCTGGGATTGGAGCCTCTGTGGAAGCGGTTTGGGGATAGTAAGACTGGATTGTTAATGTTGCTCACTACAGAATGGTAGTAATGTAATATAGCCACCTATGTATGATGACTCAGAGAACTGAATTCCAGTGCATTGGCAAGAGGGTTGAGAGGAGAAAAAAATCCAGTGGGTTCTCAGGTGAATATCAGAATAACATGATGTCAATTTATTACAACAGTCACTTTATAAATTACTTAATTATGAAATCAGTTAATATTATTTCCTCTTAGGAAAATAATTGTTGGTGTTTGAAGTGGTTTTTCTGAGGTAGAATTCAGAGCACATACATAGAGTGAGGGCTGGTTTCTATCATTGTTCTGTTTTTGGGTAAAAAAAGTTTACAATGTTGTTAATATAATACTTATCATTGATAATATTTTATTTTTAAAAGTCAACAGTTACCACATAGAACATTTCTGTGTGCAAAAATCCAAGAAATGTATTAAGAAACAATCAATGATAAATATCTGTATATTTTAAGGGCAGCATTTACATTGAAAGTTTCATCTCTGTTTTGCATTTATAATAAGTGAATAAATCTAGTATTGCACATTCTCAAGGCAATTATGGGGAGACCAAGATAAGTTTGGTCATTAATCATATTGGGAAACTAGACACAGAAGGAAAGAAATTGAAATGAAAGTCACTGAACCAAAATAACACATATTAGAAAATGTATCGATTGCCTGGTGCAATATGAGATTCAAGCTAATGTTTGTGATTCTGAACTCTATCCTGACTTAGAACAGAGAGCAATGAAAAAGAAAACATTACAAATTTCTTCTTGGAACGAAAAGGTTAAGCTTAAGGGAGTATGTTTTATATGTTACAATTATCCTAAAATTAAAATGAAGTTAACATTCACATTGGTATTGCCCTAATATATGGGGGGCTAAAGTATAGGTGAAGTTTGAGATTTGGGTCTTTGACTTGATTTCCCCAAAATGTTTATCCCAAGGTTTATCACATATCCGAAGAATATGTTAATATAAAAGTAAAATGTTGGATGTCATGACCCGACATTAGTGGAAAAAATAAACAGTAGAGAAATGGATTAAAGATGTTCGTCACTAGTGAGCTGTCAGTTTGATATAAAACTTTTATTTTTGTTGCTAAAATGGATTTCCAGGGTACAAATTTGGGTTGTTAGAAACATCATAATTGTAGAAAAGCTGGAAAACATTGGGGTCATGTTAGGACTACAGTTCCATTGAAATTCCAGATTTTAAGGTGCTAAAAGACTAATCCCAAAAGATTTTATTTCCCTTTTGCTTTCATTTTTTGATGTTTCCTAAGGCCCTCATTAAGCTTTTCCTTTCCGCCTTTCCTTGCCATAGTTTCTCAAGGAGTGTTTCCTGGTCTCTTTTAACCTCAGGCTGCACAGGTGCCACCGAGGGGACCCCATCAGACCCAGCCTGGTAGCGCCACAGCACCGTGGCCAGCCTCTTGTCTCTTCTTCCTTTGTTAGTGTGTTCTATGCCCACGGGTAGGACAGAGGAGCCTGGTGGGCTACAGTCTATGGAGTTGCAAAGAGTCGGACACGACTGAGTGACTTCACTATATGCCCACGGGTAGAACATTTCTGCGAACAGTTTTCATGGTGTCAGTTCTGAGTGGAGAATCTGTAGAGGTGCCTTCTGTTTTTACTACATGAATCTAAATCCTTTGACCTGCCTTTGAAATCACGACTGCATTCTTTCTTCTTTTCACCAACAGTCAGCTCTTATTTTCTAACATGCTGCTAAGTCACTTCAGTCGTGTCTGACTCTGTGCGACCCCATAGACAGCAGCCCACCAGGCTCCTCTGTCCCTGGGATTCTCCAGACAAGAACACTGGAGTGGGTTGCCATTTCCTTCTCCAATGCATGAAAGTGAAAAGTGAAAGTGAAGTTGTTCAGTCGTGCCCGACTCTTAGCGACCCCATGGACTGCAGCCTTCCAGGCTCCTCCGTCCATGGGATTTCCTAGGCAAGAGTACTGGAGTGGGGTGCCATTGCCTTCTTTCTAACATGAATGAACTATAAGTTTCATGGATTCATTCAGCAAATATAATTGAGGAAAAGGCAACATCAGATCACTCAGGATGGGGTGGATGTGCCATGACAAGCTGGCCATGGTCAGCTGGGGCCTGTGCGGGGGTCCTCGTAGGAGATGGTGACAGCATGAGGCAGGCTCTTGGCAGGGGAGAAGGCATGAAATGAACTGCTTTGCAACTGACTTAGGGGGTTTATATCCCTTAGATTTATCGAAGCTGTCTTTTTTCCTTTCAAATCCCACCTTAATGGCCATTTCTTCCAATTGTGTGACCCACCACTTTAGCTGTGTGATCTTGGAAATTAAAAAAAAATTTTTTTTTCTGTTTCAGAAAGGAATATAATAATAATGCCCCAAATAGTTGTTTAAAGCTGAAATGGTTCAACACTTGTAAAGATTTTAGCGGAATGTCTGGCACATAGTAAGAACTCAGTGGAAGTTAGCTACTAGTACTGCTTTTATGTGGAGAAGGAAATGGCAACCCACTCCAGTGTTCTTGCCTGGAGAATCCCATGGACAGAGGGACCTGGTGGGCCCCAGTCTATGGGGTTGCAGAGTCAGACACGAGTAAGCAATTAACACACACACATACACACTACTTTTATGTCTTTCTTGATGAAGCTATAGCATTTGGTTTATCTTCAAAGGAAAGAGTCATTTAATCTTAGATTGTAGAGATCTTAGAAACTGTCCCATCATAGTCTCACACATTTAGAAATGGCACAGGGGTGGATGGGGGAAGTGACAGCTCCTCACGGCTAGTTCCGTGACCAGCGCCTGGGTCTCCCAACTCCAAAATCAGTGTCTTTTTGCTCTGGACCATAGACTTTTTTCTGTAGATCAATATGTGTCTAATCTCAGGTATAATTAAGCCTCTTGAGGTGTGGCCTCTATTCTGCCGATTGGTCCATTGTCCTGCCAGAAGCTTTGCATTAAAATGCCTGTTGTAATACAGAAATAAAATCTTTCACTTTATATTACAAATTAGATTAAACGGATTTATGGGCTAAATCATTTTCAGTTCCTATTCACCACATAATAGGAGAAATTCAAACAACCTAAATGAGTAAGACTTTATTCAATAATCATCTTACCAGGAGTACTTTCTCAATTATTGGACCTAATACTCTCTAATGAGCTAATAGTTGAACTACTCTCTGGGAGGAAGTGAGCATTTCCAGGGCTGTTGCAGTATGATAAGGATACCTGAGTTTACTCAGGTGAGCTCCTGCAAATTACTTTTCCAGTTCACTGGGCTCTGCAGGAGACTCCTGCTCACTGTTTCCTTAGTCCTCACAACCTCTTATGAAATCTGGGACTGTGGTTAAAAAACACACATGCCAGCTTTTCATTGCGTAAGAGAGGAAGCCTATGCAGTTTCTCATACAGAGTTTGACTGTTAAAGTTTCTTCTCTAAGTTATTGGTTCTTTGCTTTTTTGATCATATTAAATGAAGCATTCCTCATAAGAGGACTAATTAGGGTCAATAGAATATTTATTCTCCCAAATGCAAAACACAGGGATTTAAATCTGCTGGCTCATCTGCTTAGGATTCTATCACACCAAGGGGACAATTTTGAGATTTTTCACAGGGAAATAGATTTATTCACAGTCACCATCTTGGGAAACTTGTAGTCTTTAGCTCAAAGTATAAAGTTTTTATATTATTTGTAGTTCCTTTTTCTTTCTCCCTTGATTCCATATTTTAATACCTTATTCATTCTCAGTATCTAAGATTTTATTTCTTTCATCACCTCTGTTTTTAGCAATAAAAAACTTTCTAAATTATCCCCCCAAACAATAATAACCATAGCATAGAATGACTGTCAATTTGCTTTTTAATAATATTTAACTGTAAGGATTCTGATTTTCAGAGGATGATAGAATTTTGGAATTGGAAGGGACCTGAGAAAATTTGACAGATATTTGAATATTCTTGTCAAGTGCTTGCCCTAACCCTTTGTGCCTGGAAGAAGGTTGCATTATGGCCCTCAAATATATCCTTGAACCTGTAAATGTTACTTTATCTGGAAAAAGGGGTACTACAGATGTGATTATGAATCTTGTGATGGAAAATAATTCTGGAGTATCTGGGTGAGGTATAAATGCAATCACATGTATTCTTATAAGACCAGCAGTGGGAGATTTGACATAGAAGAAAAGAAGGTAGACAGAAGAAGAGAAAGCAATGTGACCACAGGGGCAGAGACTGGAATGATGTGGCCACAATCCAAGGAATGCCAGCAGTCATCAGAAGTAGAGGAGGTTCTTCTCTACAGTTTCCCGAGGGAGGGCAGTCCTGCCAGCACTTTGATTTCAGATCAGTGATCATAATTTTATGCTTCTAGAAATGTAAGGGAATAAATTTCTGTCATTTTTAAGTCACTAAGTTTGTGGTAATTTGCTCTAGTAGCTATGGGAAATGAATATACTCCTTTCCTGCTACTGCTAAGTCACTTCAATCATGTCTGACTCTATGTGACCCCATAGACTGCAGCCTGCCAGGCTCCCCTATCCCTGGGATTCTCCAGGCAAGAACACTGGAGTGGGTTGCCATTTCCTTCTCCAAGGCATGAAAATGAAAAGTGAAAGTGAAGTCGCTCAGTTGTGTCCGACCCTCAACGACCCCATGGACTGCAGCCCACCAGGCTCCTTCGTCCATGGGATTTTCCAGGCAAGAGTAATAAAACTTTGGTCATCTTTTTGTTGCTGGTTTAAAGGAATTTGATATAGATTCTGGACATGAGCTCTGTATAGGATATGTAAATCAAAAATATCTGCTTTCATTTAGAACCTTGACTTTTCACTCTCTGAGTGATGCGTGTTTATAATTAGCTGTTCTTATTTTTAATGAAATCCACTTTCTCAAACTTTTCATTTATTGTTGGTATTACTGGTCTTGCTTGAAAAAAAAATCCTTTTGTTATTCTCAAGATTTAGATTTAAAATCCATCTAGAATTGATTTCAGTGTTTGAAGCAGATCAGGAGTCAGATTTATGTTTTTCCCATATTTCATTTGTCCCATGTTTTACTTGGACATTTCTTAGTATACTGCACTTGTATCTGTCATAAATCAAGTGACCATATGAATTAGCTTTGCTTGTCTGGGTAGCAGATGCCAAGATGGAATTAGAAGTGTGAGAGATTTATTGGAGGTAAAAGATAAAGGTAATAAAGATAAATTGGAGAAAGGAATAGCAATAGATGGGAGAAGTCTTCATACCTGTGAAGATCTGACATTTATGAAAGGAAGGAAAAAAGGAAGAATGCAGAAGAAGAGCCTTAGAGAGTAGTCCTGGCCAATTCAATGGAGAGCTTCAGAGCATAGATGACTTAGAACTCAACTGCACTGGGTTGATATAGTAAGACCTAGAACTTCACTATGCTCAATCACTAGCTGAAGCTTCCCATGGAGAATGTGTCCTCTGTCCCAGTGCTGCGGAGGCCCTTAGGCAGTGTAGCTAGTGTAGACCTGGGGCAGTTTGCTTGAAGAAGATCTGAGCAATACACTTACAAACCTTCTACATTCCACTGCTTGCACTGTACAGATTCACTTTTTTTTTAAAGATGGAATTAGAAGTGTGAGAGATTTATTGGAGGTAAAAGATAAAGGTAATAAAGATAAATTGGAGAAAGGAATAGCAATAGATGGGAGAAGTCTTCATACCTGTGAAGATCTGACATTTATGAAAGGAAGGAAAAAAGGAAGAATGCAGAAGAAGAGCCTTAGAGAGTAGTCCTGGCCAATTCAATGGAGAGCTTCAGAGCATAGATGACTTAGAACTCAACTGCACTGGGTTGATATAGTAAGACCTAGAACTTCACTATGCTCAATCACTAGCTGAAGCTTCCCATGGAGAATGTGTCCTCTGTCCCAGTGCTGCGGAGGCCCTTAGGCAGTGTAGCTAGTGTAGACCTGGGGCAGTTTGCTTGAAGAAGATCTGAGCAATACACTTACAAACCTTCTACATTCCACTGCTTGCACTGTACAGATTCACTTTTTTTTTAATTGGGGTATATTTGCTTTACAATGTTGTGTTAGTTTCTGCTGTTCAGCAATGTGAATCAGCTATATATATACATATATTCTCCCCCTAACCTCCCTCCAATCTCCCTATCCCATCCCTCTAGATCAACAGAGAGCACCAAGCTGAGCTCCCTGTGCCACATAGCAGCTTCTCACTAACTATCTATTTTACACATGGTAGGCTGTTGTCTATGGGATCACACAGAGTCGGACACGACTGAAGCAACTTAGCAGTAGCAGCAGCAGTGTGTATATATACATGTATATATATATAATCATTACATATATATATATATCTTAATCCCAATCTTCCAATTCATTCCACCTCCACTTCCCCCTGGACCGTGTTTACATGTCCATTCTCTATGTCTGCATCTTTTTCCTGCCCTGCAAGTAGGTTCATCTGTATTACTCAGCCATAAAAAAGAATGAAATTGGGTCATTTTTACAGATACGAATGGACCTAGAGTCTTTCATACAGTTTACTTCTCATGCATTTTCAGACTCCACAGTTTCTGGTTGGCCTGTCTTCCTGAGAGGATACTCAGAAAACGATGGTTAGTGGGATGAATGACAGATCTCAGTTTTGCAGTTGTTCTTTCAGGGCTGCAGTTGGTAGTCATTGTCTTTACTCCTCCATTATCTAGTCTAAATTCTTCTCACCCTCAGCTCTCACTTCTGCAGGTCTTGGTGATTTACCTGTGTGATATTGTGATTTATAATAGAAAATATATATTTGGTCTTTGTCCCTGTTCCTGGCTCAGGGCTCTGAAAATCCTTGTATTTCCTAAAAGATAAGAGGAAGGGATGAAAAAAGTATTTTTGTTATTCATAACAAGCGTCTTTCAACCACACAAGTTTATGTTAATGATATGACTTTCAGAAAAGTACTTAAAGATAAGTGACAAGTTGCAAGGAACCAATCACATGATTAGAGGGTTAGAACTTTCAGCTCCACCTTCCCAACCACCAGGGAAGGGAGAAGGGTTGGAGGCTGAATTAGTCCTCAATGGTCAAGCATTTAGTCAATCATTTCTACTTAATAAAGCTCCACAAAGAACCCTGACTGAAGGAAATTGAAGAGCTTCCAGGTTGGTGAATACATGAGGTGCTGAGTGGGTGATGCACTTGGAGAGGGTATATAAACTGCACCCCTTTTCCCATACCTTGCCCTATGCATCTCTTCCATTTAGCTGTTCCTGAGTTGAATTATTTTAATACTATAATGGTAATCTATTAAATAAAAGGTTTTCCTAAATTCTGTGAGCCATCTTAGCATATTATGGAACATGAGGTGAGGGTCATGGGAAACTGAATTATAGTGCATTTCTCAGAAGCACAAGTGACAACCTGGGCTTGCAGTTGGCATCTGAAATGGAGGCAGTCTTATGAGACAGCTTCAGCCTATGGAAGTTGACACTGTCTCCAGCAAAATAGGGGCTTCCCTTGTAGCTCAGTGGGTAAAGAATCTGCCTGCAATCCAGGAGACCTAAGTTTGATCCCTGGGTCAGGAAGATCCCCTGGAGAAGGAAATGTCAACCCACTCCAGTATTCTTGCCTGGAGAATCCCATGGACAGAGCAGCCTGGCAAGCTACAGTCTATGGAGTCGCAAGAGTCGGACAAAGTTTAGTGACTTTTCACCAGGAGAATAGTGTCAGGACTGAGTTATAGGAAATTCAGTTGATGTCAGAGAATTGCTTGGTATGGGAAGAACTCCTATCCATTTAGTGGCCAGAAGTGTATGGTATAGTAGTGGAAGAAAGCAGAGTGTGGGAAAGGGGAGACTTTCTTTCACAATCTGACAATGTGACTCATATCCTCATATCAGAGGCCTTTGAGTCCTTGGTAATCATCTCCTTCTCAGGCCAGGATTGCTGTGCATGTCCCTTTACAGTAACATTTGGGCAAGGAAATACCGAGAGGCACTCCAGTGTATTACCAGCATTTCACACATGTTCCCTGCTACCTCATGTAGGAGCAACTTTATCTCATCCCGCTGACCAGGGTCAATTACCCCTGATATGATGCTGGCTCCTTTCTCACGTGACAATGTCTGGACACAAGGAGTCCAAAGTGCCAGGGAACAGCTTTAGGTTGATGAGTTCCTTGCTTTTTCCTCTGAAGGATAAGCCCCATTTGAGGATAAAACATCTAAGCATGGAGAACCCAGAAGTCAAGGACAGAGAACACAATATTCACCCAGAGCATAGAGAGTCATGATAAGTGGGACCATTCCTGCTTCCAATCTTGTTTCCTGAATCCATGTGTCCTTTCTATTAGGACATGGCATCATATGGAGGACTCTGGAAGATGGCACTTTATATACACCTATATAAATTGCATAGGTGTTGTATACACATCAAAGCTGGTACTTCAGCTGCACTTATAGCAGGATAATACAATGGCTGCTTCTGCATGTTTGTGATACAACCAAAGCACCCTATGAAATGGATCTGTGCCCGCACTTCATTCACTGAAATGGGATCCCTGGCTGGATACTGTTATATGGAAACAGGCAGTCTGTGAGCTCCTGGATAGTGATTCTGGCTGAGGTTCTTTGGGCAGCAAAGGCAAACACACACCTAGAAGAGCTATCTATTCCTATACGAAGAAATTACTGGCCCTTCCAAAATAAGAAAAGAACCCATGATCTAAACTTGCTACCAAGGAGCCAGATAGTGTCCTAGAGGAACAGTGCCACATTGGATCTTCGTTCCTATCAGTTGCATATTCAGAGGCGACAATAGCTGGATCAGCTCTCATGAGTAAGTGCCGAAGCTGTTGGACTCATTTGTAGCCATTCTTGAGTGGCATTGTAATGCTTGTACCTGTCTACCAAGCAGATTTAGAATGAGGCAAGCTCTAGTTTTTTTCTGGCAGATGGTCAAAAGGAGCCCACACATGTGGCTATATGTATGAGAAGGAGGTGAAGAACTGGTACAAAGTTAATGGATGATACTGAAGTCTGTGCTTCCTCTAGCCAGTTTAACCACTGGCTCTCAAAAAAGGTGTGTGTGTATATATATATATAGAGATTTCCATAGTAGAATACTGGATGGCTTATAAACAAGAGAGATTTATTAATGTTTTTCATGGCTCTGGAGGCTGGGAAATCCAAGCAAGTTTCCAGCAGATTCAGTGTTTGTGAAGCTCTGTTCTTGGTTCACAGATTGTCTTCTTGCTAAGTCCTCATATTAATATAACGAAGAGGGCAAAGGAGCTTCTGGGATGTCTTTTGTAAGAATGGTGATTTAATTCATGAGGATTCCATCCTTATGGCCTAATCACTTCCCAAAGTCCTCACCTACTCAAATTGGGGATTAGGTTTCAACACATGAATTTTGGGGGGATATAAGCATTCAGTGTATAGCAATATACATCAATAGATTTATTATAAATTGTATTAATACAAAAGATGTTTAGTATCCAATTTACAATCAATGATTTTATAAACAATCCAGTGAACCAGTGAAGTTGCTCAGTCATGTGCGACTCTTTGTGATCCTATGGACTGTAGCCTACCAGGCACCTCCATCCATGGAAATTTCTAGGCAAGAGTGCTAGAGTGGGTTGCCATTTCCTTCTCCAGGGGATCTTCCTGACCCAGGGATTGAACCCAGGTCTCCCGCATTGCAGGCAGACACTTTACCGTCTGAGCCACTAGGGAAGCCCTATTTTAAATTCCATATAGTCAAATTATTCTTATGGAATGTTTTTATTGATTTTTGTAAAATTCTTGCCTCCATAGCCAACTTTGTTGCAATCGACAAGTTAATATAGTTCTGACATGAATGTTGATTGATATTTTTATAATGAGTAAGACAAAGAGTGGGTTGCCATTTCCTTCTCCAGGGGATCTTCCTGACCCAGGGATTGAACCCAGGTCTCCCGCATTGCAGGCAGACACTTTACCGTCTGAGCCACTAGGGAAGCCCTATTTTAAATTCCATATAGTCAAATTATTCTTATGGAATGTTTTTATTGATTTTTGTAAAATTCTTGCCTCCATAGCCAACTTTGTTGCAATCGACAAGTTAATATAGTTCTGACATGAATGTTGATTGATATTTTTATAATGAGTAAGACAAAAATGAAGCCACAAAAATGTGTGTTAGAACTTGACTTCTTTGCTAATGATGTGACTGACTTATTGACTGAAAGAGATAATCGTTTTCTGATACTAAGATAACATTTTCTCAATTTTTTGTGCTATTCAGAATATAATAGCTATACAAATGATATACTTTAATATATGTAATTAAGATTTTTCTTATTACATTCCATATAGTCATTCAGTAAAACAATAAATCAAATTGTCTTTTGTAGCAATTACCCATTTATCTGGTATAAATATTTCCAAAATGGTCAATTTCAAACTACAAACATGACAACACTGAAAGGGGAGTTATGAAAAGATGTACTATTAGTGTGTCCACTGTATAGACACAAAGTCATAAACAGTCCTCCAGAGCATGAGTAATAGTAAAATATAGTAAAATAATTAGAGCGTTTTAAAGTTTGAGTACTTCTTGGCTTTATTTTATTTTATTTTTTTAATTAATTTTTATTTTTTAGTTTGTTTTGCTTTACAATACTGTATTCGTTTTGCTATACATTGACATGAATCAGCCACGAGTGTACATGAACTCCCAATCCCGACCCCCATATGTAATTGTATGTAATTTAATTCTTAATAATGGTTGCGCTTGCAAAGTTCTTGGAAATTTCAGAACTGGCTCTGTGAAGCAGTACATGCCAGCTCTACTACCTCTGGCCCTCCTTATACTTGATCCTGGACATACCACTTCTAATCATGTGTCAGAATGCTTTTATGGCTGCCCAGCCTATGACTTGGTGGGCTTGGAAGAATCCAGATCACCAAGGATCCTTTTGACCCATGGTCACTTGATGCCCCATGAGTCAAGTACCCTAGCTCTACCCTAGCCCAGTAACACATCAAGAGCTGTTTTGGAGTGTGTGTTTAATTGGTACAAAAGGTGGCATGGCCTTGTCCCAGAACCCCATGGGTCTGCATTGTGATTCTCCCCCAGAGCTTTGCCAAACACTTCACACAATGTCTTCTCCCACCACTGTCTCTTAGATGCATGGCCCAAGGATGAGGGTAACTTGTGCTGCAGCCTAGACCTGCTGAACAGTCCTGTTCTGCTTCAGGCCTCTTTAAAATGGCAGTGTATGCATCCCACTGGCTGGAATAATATTCCTAGGTATGGAATATGCTGCCTCCAGAACCCTATGGGGCCTTGTGCTTCCTGTTTGGGGAGGGGGGTTACAGGTGCAGTGATTTGTCTTTTATTTAGAAGGGGCTGTCCTGGATATTTGTTGCCTAAATAGTTACTGATATGACAGATCTCTGAATCTTTGTAGGATTTTCCTCCCACCTTCAAGAGAGCATGTGTCTTATCAAAGGCTCCAGCCTTAGTGATGGAAGTAAAGTGGGAGTGGGTTCTGATGGGTGCACAAGTTTTCTTACTCACATTGTCTTAGTAGAGCTCTTAGGATAGAAATCAGGGTTGAGAAAGGAGAAGTTGGGTCATGATTTGGCCCAGTGAAGGCCCCCTATGGAGACCTGAAGCTGGAATGGCCATCAAAATTGGCCCTAATTAGGCTCAGAGGGTCAAGCTGGCCTTCATAATGCAACATCCATCAGTCATTGGTTATATGCTACTCCAATGGGGAGGTGACCTTGATTGCAACGACCCTTTTCAGCCAAGGCAATTCTGAAGAGAACTGACACTTGAGGGTTCCTTCCTGCAACACTCCCAGGAACTGGGGGGTTAAGTCCTTCAGTTCTGAAGGAGAATCTGGAAGGCTTATCAGAGGCCTGCTGCTCAAGTATGCAACAATGTCATTTACAAGGGATCTGGAAGAGATCTCCTTTTAAAATAAGAAATCAGGGTATAGCTGCTTTACAATGTGATATTAGTTTGCTCTGTACAGTGAAATGAATCATCTATATATGTACATATATCCTTTCCCTCTTGGACTTCCCTCCTCCCCCATCCCACCCATCCAGTCACCACAGTTCCCTGCCCTATATAGCAGGTTCCCACTAGCTAACTGTTACACATGTCAATTCCAATCTCCCAATTCATCTCACCCACTGCCATCCACATGTCCCTTCCCTACATCTGCGTCCCTGTTTCTGCCCTGGTAATAGTTCCATCTGTACCATTTTTTCTAGATTGCACATACATGTGTTAATATGGTATTTATTTTTCTCTTTCTGACTTACTGAACTCTAACAGAATTTCAAACATGGAGACATATTTAGTGAGCAACGTCTTGGAATATCTATTAATAATTATTGATACCTTATAACTGCTATTTTAAAGAGAAAAACAACCTTTGAAGATGATAAGAAAGTTTAGGAGTTAAAGCCAGAGACCTTCGCAGTTGTTTACATAATGTTAGCAGGAACAGTTCAAACAAGTGTGCAGCCCAGAAAATAATAGATACAGGTGATCCATTTAGATGGGAATAAAAAGCAATTTGCTCTGCATCTCTTGAATTGTTTTAAGAACTGCAGTAAAAAACTAAAAGGAGAACTGTTTCAGAAGCCAATTCGCACTCAAACCCAAACCAAAAATCGAACCTGAGACTTTTTATAAGGGCGAGCGGTGCAATGGGCGGTAAAGGAAAACTGCTGGTGGAGTCTCTGAACAAACCCGGGCAGGGCGGGCAGGAAGCCCACTTCAGGGAGACCCTCTCTCGGTTTTCAGAAGAACGCCTCGAAGCTCCATTTCCCTGCAGTTTCCACCTCCGCCGCGGGACTTGAGGAGATGGGGCCAGAAAGCAGGGGAAGCAAATGGTGGAGGCAGAGACGGACGGGAGCGGAGAGCGTGGCCCAGTCGCCGCTGCTGTTGTCCAGGGTGCTGAAAAGCCGGGGACGTCCGGGGCGGCGGCGACCACTGCCTTTTCCCTTAGCGCCGGCAGCGGTTCTGGCTGCGCACCTGCTGAGCCTGTGCTGGCCCGGGGCCTGGAGGTGCCCGCCGGTGAGGTTCCCCAGCAGACCCTTAATGGGGAAATGATGAGGGCGCAGAGCACCTCGAGGACAACGGACAGGTGCCCCTGGTGCCCCTTCCCCGCCGCTAGGGGCAGCCATGACCCCTCCACCTGCGGGCGGACTCTCTGAGGTTATGGGGCTATTCTTCCCTCCCCCAGCCACCCCTCTCCTTAATGTTCTCTGCCTGTCTGGGCTTCTGGGACTAGGTTTTCCAGGTAAGACCCAGAGTGTCCTGGTGCCCAGCTCCAGAGGCACCAGTGGGGAGAAGGAATGGGAGTTTCCCCGGTGTTTGCCAGCCCACCCTATCCACAGACCTGGCCCACTATGGAGAAGGAAAACCTGCATGGATGGACTCAGCGGCCTTTGTTGGGGAGTGGTGCTGCTTCCCAATTGGTAACCTTTACAGGTTCCTGGGCTTCCGAGACAACTCAGTGGTAAAGAACCCATCTGCCAATACAAGAGATGTAAGAGATGCTGGTTGGATACTTAGGTGGGGAAGATTTCCTGGAGGAGGGCATGACATCCCACTCCAGTATTCTTGCCTGGAGAATCCCATGGACAGAGGAGCCTAGTGGGCTACAGTCCAAAGTCAGACATGACTGAAACAACTTAGCATGTGGGCACCCACATCTTCACAGATGAGGAGGAGAATCTTGGCAGAAAAGAGACCATTCTGAGCCATCAGTAGTCACTGAGCCCTAGCTGATAAGAAAAAAAAAAAATCTTCTCCATCAAGACTTGAAAATGTGCAAAGGAAAGGAAAACAAAGGTCTGTAGTCTTCCCAACATAGTTCCCCCCAACCTCCCAGCATTTCTGGTGAGAATAATTTACAAGTGTATTGAGAAACCATGATTTTCCCCCTTTAAAGGGCCCCATTGGAGTTTTGCAGGATCCTTAGCAGTGCCTTTATGAGCAAGTGAAGGTCTTTCTCTACAAGAAAGGATTATAGAGGGTGCTGGTAATCTTTAGGCTTTTGCCTTAAATGTATATAGACTGTTTTCAGCCCTTAGAAGACTGCTACAGGCAGGAAACAAGGTCCCCATTTTACAGGTGATCAGATACCCTGTGCATTCATGTATTTAACAAATGCTTATAATCTTTATGTTGCCTTTGAGATGTAATCTTCTATGCATCTCCAAATCTCCCACTCCACACTTCATTACGTCCTAGATCCCATGCTTTCTGGATGGGCCAAGCACACTACCTCTTCAGGGTTTTTGTACTTCCTGATTTCTCTTCCCGGAATTTGCTTTGTCCAAATATTTTTTCAGGTTTGCCTTCAATATGGTGTAAGCCCAGTGAAGTGAATCCCTAACCCTAGTTACTTGCCCACAAAATTGATGCTCAGTCAATGTTAGTGAATGAATGATGATTTTTCTGCAGGTATTTAGGAAATTTTCTAGGTAATTATGAGGTTGGTTTGTACCTTTTATCACCCCCCCCCCTTTAATACAGGTAATAAAGTTTTCATGGTCCTATTTTCCAGCTAGGGTGTCCCTGGGTACCCCAGAGGTCTGGCTACTGGAGAGTTCAGGAGTCAATCTGATTCTCCCATGGGAGTAGTGGGGTGGAGGATGGGAATAGGGGTGGCACTTGTGGCTCTCACTGGAAATCTGCTGATGTTGGGACTCTCCATGGAGAATGAGGTTCTTCAGCACTAGACAGCACATTGAAGTATGCTTGTTGGTGAATCTCCCTGTGACATTCAAATCACTAAATACCCTGAGGAGAAATACAGGACTACAGGGAGTTCTCTTCCTCCCCACTAAATAAGAACTAAATTCTTGCCATATTGGTAACCTTTATTCCTGGGAAGGGTCATTCTGTCTCTCTCTCACTCAGTCCACAAGCAGAAAGAAAGGGTAAGTTTTTCCCTCTTGGATTAAACAATGAGGACCTGAAAATGGCTTCTCTTCAAAGTAATGAGAGAGTAATAGTCAGGAAGGCTAGGGGTCTCCAAACGGAGGAAATAGGCTGCAAGTGTCAGACATTTTTTATCTTTCTCTTAAGCAGAAGGAGGAAAAAAGCTATAAGTGTCAGATTTTTCCCCCTTTTCTATACAAAATTTAAAGGGGGTTTCTTCCTTTTTTTCTTTTTTTTTAATATCAGTTTTATTTATTTATTGTACTTTACAATATTGTATTAGTTTTGCCATACATTGACATGAATCCACCATGAGTGTACATGTGTTCCCCATCCTGAACGCTCCCCCCTCCACTTCTCTCCCTATCCCATCCCTCTGGGTCATCCCAGTGCACCAGCCCTGAGCACCCTCTATCATACATTGAACCTGGACTGGCGATTCATTTCACATGTGATAATTTATATGTTTCAATGCCGTTCTCCCATATCATCCTGCCCTTGCCCTCTCCCACAGAGTCTAAAAGACTGTTCTATACATCTGTGTCTCTTTTGCTGTCTCGCATACAGGGTTATTGTTACCATCTTTCTAAATTCCATATATATGTGATAGTATACTGTATTGGTGTTTTTCTTTCTTGCTTACTTCACTCTGTATAATAGGCTTCAGTTTCATCTGCCTCACTAGAATTGATTCAAATGTATTTTTTAAATGACTGAGTAATATTCCATTGTGTATATGTACCACAGCTTTCTTATCCATTCATTGCTGATGGACATCTAGGTTGTTTTCATGTGCTGGCTATCATAAACAGTGCTGTGATGAACATTGGGGTACACGTGTCTCTTTCAATTCTGGTTTCCTTGGTGTGTATGCCCAGCAGTGGGATTGCTGGGTCATATGGCAATTCTATCTCCAGTTTTTAAAGGAATCTCCACACTGTTCTCCATCTGTATGTCTTCTTTGGAGAAATGTCTGTCTAGTCCTTTGGCCTACTTTTTGATTGGGTCGTTTATTTTTCTGGAACTGAGCTGCAGAAGTTGCTTGCATATTTTTGAGATTAATTCTTTGTCCGTTGTTTTGTTTGCTATTATTTTCTCCCTTTCTGAAGGCTGTCTTTTCACCTTGTTTATAGCTTCCTTTGTTGTGCAGAAGCTTTTAATTTTAATTAGGTTCCATTTGTTTATTTTTGCTTTTATTTCCAATATTCTGGGAGGTGGTTCATAGAGGATCTTGCTGTGGTTTATGTCAGAGAATGTTTTGTCTATATTTTCCTCTCGGAGTTTTCTAGTTTCTGGTCTTACATTTAGATCTTTAATCTATTTTGAGTTTATTTTTGTGTATGGTGTTAGAAAGTGAGCTGGTTTCATTCTTTTACAAGTGGTTGACCAGTTTTCCCTCTGTGTTGCCATGATGATAGCTGCTTCCATGTGAACATCACTTTTCTCAGACCTTGAGCTAACCAATGCATTTTTCTTATGGAAATGTTTTTATTAATCTATGTGAATGAACTATGCATTTACCTTAGACTCTGTCTTTCTTCAAGTCGATTCCTCCTAAGACTCAGAAACAATAATGGCTCAACAAACCAGTATTTTTTATTCATACAGTTGTTCTCCTAATCTATGTTAATAAGACTATGTATTTACTTGCCTTTTTTCAAGATTCATATCAATGGTTTTATGGCCTGGGATTACTCACTCTGTGCCAATGTTATTTCAAAATGCATGCTGTGGGTGAAGGGCCTGGTGCCACTCTCTGAGTTTTGAGACATTTCCTTTCTCTAATAGCACCCTATTAGTAGGTACATAACTTCCTGTTAAAGACTAACACTCTTTCTGTCTCCTTCTGATGTCTATGTCAGAAGTCTTCTCTAACTCTTTTATACTTCAATGAAACTTTATTATACAAAAGCTCTGAGCGATCAAACCTCATCACTGGCCCCAGATTGAAAGCCTGTCCTCCAGAGGCCAAGAATCTTGGTGTCTTTCACAGCTCAGCAACAACCTTTCAGTAATGAATGTGACTCTTTCACCAGTCATAGCCCTTTAGAAGAAAGGAAAGCCTTTGCTAAAGCTATCAACCCAGTTATCACTTTTAGAGAAAATACTTGACATTTTTTCTAATCTAACTTGTATTGTTTGCCTACTTCCTTTCTTGAGGTTTTTCTTCTGGGACTTGCCACCTTCTCCATGGTGTTAGTGATCTTCTTTGTCCTTTGTTTCCATACCCTTCCTTTGATGTAGTTGTTCTCTGAATGCTAAGGTGGCAGTAGTGACACTGACTGCCTCTGAACTTGTTCATGGGTGTGGGCTCCTCTTAATCAGCTCCCCTTCTTTTTTGCACATGCCCCCTCCTTCCCCTTTCCTTTGAAGCCATGTGAGGATGTCATGCATTAAATTTGAATCCTAGACTTTGCTTTCCCTTTCAAATATACTATGTGTTCACATTGGTGCCTGGGATTCAGATCCTCTGGCATTTCAGAGATGAGGTGATGATAATTTGCTGATTTGTTCCTGGTGCTAGAGGGAATGCAGAAGAGCAACCAGAATGATGAAGGACCAGAGGGACTTGCCTTAGAGGAAAAAGAAGAAGAACCAGATGTTGTTACATGTATTGGTTGAATGACCTAAGAAGACTGTAGAAACGACTTATAAGCATTTGAGAGCTGAGATGATGACAAGAGATGAGGAAGAAGACCAGAGGAAGGCAGCAGAATGTAACTTGTGTTTGTATTAGGCTGTGAAAACTCAGAGAAAGTGCTATAGAGTCCCATCATTTGAGACACCAGAAACAGATGATAAAAGTATAGTCAATTTTTTTTCTAGCTGGAGTTTTACCTTAAATGGGAGTGAGTGTTTAATGAGTTACCACTCTAGGTTCTTCACCACCACACCAGGTGACCACTCTGAGGACAGTGAACTTTGAAATCCTGACAGCCTCAAAGGATGGAACAGCCAGGGGAAGTGGTTTACATTCCTCTTGTATCAAAGGTTAATTCACCTTTTCTTTGTAAAAAGAGGCTAATGAATGGTTTCACACTCCCACCTCCTGTCTGTGTGTGAAATATGTATAAGTATGGAGTGAAACCAAGTTTGAATGGAAAACTCTGGATTTATCACTTATTTTAACAGTAAAAGACTGAGAGAGATTTCATTCTGATAACTGGTTTCTGCAATTGAAACAGGGAGAATCTTTCAAGAGAATATTTATTGCTTCTCCAAAAAAGAGCTTGAGATTACCTGCCTGCAAAGTCTGAGAGACTGGACCTCAAGAAAGCATATTGTACATGCCCTTCCAGGTTAGAATCCTTCAAATCATTCAAACTTCAGGTTAGAATTCTTCTACTCTCAAGTCTATGTTATTTGACACTCTTAATTATCAGTTCTACACATCGTTCACACTATAATGTAATAATTAATGTGGTAAGGTCTTGAAGTGATTTTTATATTATTAATGAAAGATGAGATTATGTTCTTTACATTTTTAATGTTAAAAATGTCAGAAATTAAAAAATATCAATTTACAAGCATTTAATGAACACTGATCTTGGTGTAGGCTATAAATTATTGAGCATGATAGATGAAGTTCTTGCCCACAGGGCTTTAATAATCCATTAGACTGAACTATATGGAATTACTAACATTTAAAAGATTTTTGAATTTCAGAAATGGCAATTTCATATGATTTGACTAAACAGTAAGGAGAGGCAAATCACAAACAAATATATAAATGAATAAATAAGTAAAATAGAGGTGGGAAGTGGTGTGCCAGAAACCAAGCTATTTTCTTTCACCTCAGACCCTCTCTACTCTCCATTCTCTACTCAGCTTTTGTTACTGGGGATGGCACTCTGCATGGAACCATGGCACTATAGTTCTTTGCATCAGGTGACCAAAGTATTAGAGCTTCAGCTTCAGCATCAGTCTTTCCAATGATTATTCAGGACTGATTTCCTTTAGGATTTGATCTCCTTGCTGTCCAAAGGAATCTCGAGTCTTCTCCAACACCACAGTTAAAAAGTATCAATTCTTTGGTGCTCAGCTGTCTTTATGGTCCAACTCTCACATCCATATACGACTGTTGGAAGAACCATAGCTTTGATTATATGGACCTTTGTTGGTAAAGTAATGTCTCTGCTTCTTAATATGCTGTTTAGGTTTGTCATAGCTTTTCTTCCATCTTTTAATTTCATGTCTGCGGTCACCATCTGCAGTGATTTTGGAGCCCCAGAAAAAAAAGTCTGTCACTGTTTCCATTGTTTCCATTGTTTCTCCATTGGCATTAAATGATGGGACCAGATGCCATGGTCTTCGTTTTTTTGAATGTTGAGTTTTAAGCCAGCTTTTTCACTGTCCTCTTTCACTTTCATAAAGAGGCTAGCTCCTCTTCACTTTCTGCCATAAGGGTGGTGTCATCTGCATATCTGAGGTTATTGATATTTCCCCTTGCAATCTTCATTCCAGCTTGTGCCTCATCCAGTCCAGCATTTTGTATCATGTACTCTGCATATAAGTGAAATAAGCTAGGTGACAATATACAGCCTTGATGTACTCCTTTCCCAGTGTGGAACCTGTCCATTGTTCCATATCCAGTTCTAACTGTTGCTTGTTGACCTGCATACAGATTTCTCAGGAGGCAGGTAAGGTGGTCTGTTATTCCCATCTCTTGAAGAATTTTTCTTAGTTTGTTGTGATCCACACAGTCAATGGCTTTGGTGTAGTCAATGAAGCAGAGACAGATGATTTTCTGGAAATCCCTTGCTTTTTCTGTGAAAGTCCAGCATTTTGTATCATGTACTCTGCATATAAGTGAAATAAGTTAGGTGACAATATACAGCCTTGATGTACTCCTTTCCCAGTGTGGAACCTGTCCATTGTTCCATATCCAGTTCTAACTGTTGCTTGTTGACCTGCATACAGATTTCTCAGGAGGCAGGTAAGGTGGTCTGTTATTCCCATCTCTTGAAGAATTTTTCGTAGTTTGTTGTGATCCACACAGTCAATGGCTTTGGTGTAGTCAATGAAGCAGAGACAGATGATTTTCTGGAAATCCCTTGCTTTTTCTGTGACCCAGTGGATGTTAGTAATTTGATCTCTGGTTCCTCTGCCTTTTCTAAATCCAGCTTAAACATCTGGGAGTTCTCAGTTCATGTACTGTTGCAACCTTTCTTGGAGAAGTTTGAGCATTATTTTGCTAGTATGTGAGATAAGTGCAATTGTGTGTAGTCTGAGCATTCTTTGACATTGCCTTTCTTCAAGATTGGAATGAAAAGTGACCTTTTCCAGTCCTGTGGCCACTGCTGAGTTTTTCAAAGTTGCTGATAGCACTGTCACAGAAACAT
Organism: Aepyceros melampus; assembly: GCA_006408695.1. NCBI lineage: Eukaryota > Metazoa > Chordata > Mammalia > Artiodactyla > Bovidae > Aepyceros > Aepyceros melampus. The sequence goes on from SJXQ01001468.1 coordinate 108,012, forward strand.
CATATAGGATTTGAAATAGCTCAGCTGGAGTTCTATCACCTCCACTAACTTTGTTTGTAGTGATGCTTCCTAAGGCTCATTTGACTTTGCATACCAGCATGTCTAGCTCTAGGTGAGTGATCACTCCAACCATGGATATCTGGGTGATTAAGATAATTTTTTGTATAGGAGCTGACTGTGGATCACATCATGAACTTCTTATTGCAAAATTCAAGCTTAAATTGAAGAAAGTAGGGAAAAATCATTGACCATTCAGGTATGACTTAAATCAAATCCCTTATGATTATACAGGGAAGTGACAAATAGATTCAAGGGATTACATCTGATAGATAGAATGCCTGAAGAACTATGGACAAAGGTTCATAAAATTGTACAGGAGGTGGTGATCAAAATCATCCCGAAGAAGAAATGCAAAAGGGCAAACTGGTTGCCTGTGGAGGCTTTACAAATCACTGAGAAAAGAAGAGAAGTGAAAGGCAAAGGAGAAAAGGAAAGATATATTCATCCGAATGCAGAGTTCCAAAGAATAGCAAGGCGAGATAATAACCCTTCCTAAGTGATCAATGCAGAGAAATAGAGGAAAACAATAGAATGGGAAAGAGTAGAGATCTCTTCAGGAAAATTAGAGACACCAAGGAACATTTCATGCAAAGATAGGCACAATGTAGAGAAATGGTATGGACCTAACAGAAACAGAACATATTAAGAAGAGGTGGCAGGAATACACAGAAGAACTATACAAAAATATAGAGGGCCCTACATACAGAGAATTAAAATAGGGTGAGATGAGGGATGACTACTTAAAATTGAGGGGTCAGAGAAGTTCTCTGCAGAGGTGACATTTAAACTAAAATCTTGAAGACCGAAAGCTGAGGGAGGATGTTCCAGGCACAGGATGCAGTGAGTTCCACCAAGGTGAGAGCAGGTGGGTTGCAGGGGGAGGGAGAGAAGGCCACAGTCCCTGGTTGTACAGGGGGAGAGGTTGGTGGCCACAGAGAGGTTTGTCAATCAAGGTAGGGAGTTTTCATTTGACTGTAGAAATTTGGAGGATTTTAAGTAGAAGAAAGGCATGATCTACTTTTTAAAAAGCTCACTCTGGTTCTGTGTTGAGAATGGACTGTAGAATGAGAACCAAAGTAGATGACTGGGTAGGAGGTGTTTGCTACTGTCCGGGTGAGAGGTGGTGGTGGTTTCAATGAGGTGATAGTAATAGAGATGATGAGAGGTAGACCAATTGGGTACATGTTTTGGAGAAATTAAACTTATGAAGAGTTAATTCATCATTAAAATGAAGCATTAATATGTGGAGTGAGAGGGAGGAATTGAGGAACATTTTTGATGCAATGTACATATGTGTGTGCATGTGTGTGTTAGCTCTCCCTTAAGCCCTCTCACCCATTTATGCATATGCACACATACACACCTCCTTGCACATCCACACACTCACACACATATAAGCACATGTTCACACACTGGAGGCTTCCATTCAAGATGATGTGGACTCACCAATCATTACTTCTGCAAGTCCTACCAGTCTACCTTACTTGATTTTGCTCTAGTTCACATTTCTTCATCTTGTATGTGATTTTATGAGATACTTTGGTAAATGACTTTTCAAAACTACATATGCAGATATATCTCTAGAGCATCCCCATTTTAGGAGGCTGTTTTAAAAAATGAGGTTAATAATAATTATAACTTTATTTTTCTGTGAACCCATATTGACTTCCAGTCTAATCAGAGATCCTTTTGTAAGTGTTCACAAATCATTTGGTTAATAATCCACTCCAGAATATTTTGTTATTTATTGTCAAGCTTGCTTGGCCTTCTATAGTTTTAGACTCCACTTGCCACATTTTAGAAAACTAGAAAACTGTTTGAATTCCAGGTTTCTGGCCCCTCTTTATTTCTGAGTGATTTTTATGTAATAAATTATTTAACTAGTTGATTAATTTATGATTTTAAACTATATTAAGTTCTGCACTATCTGAAGCACTATGAGACATTGCTTCACAGTGCTATCTCATTATTGCAGTTGCTTCATATTTGGCAATTCCTTTTGATATTCAAAAAATCTAAATGAACACTCTTCAAATACCAAGTGCTCTCTCTTAATCTACTACAAAAAATGTAAAAAATAAAATCCATGTACATTTTTATATCCATGGAGGAGGGCATGGCAAGCCACTCCAGTATTCTTGCCTGGAGAATCTCATGGACAGAGGAGCCTGACTGCCTGCCATCCACTGGGTCACAAAGAGTTGGATATGATTAAGTGACAGCATGCACACACATACATTTTTACATATGATGCATGTGGACCCCCCAAAGGTGGTGTGTATGTATTATTTTATATCATTTTTTGTAACTCATATGAATTCAGTAATGTATATCTTGCATGCGTGTGTACTAAGTCACTTCAGTCACGTTGAACACTTTGCGACTTATGGACTATAGCCCTTTAGGCTCCTTTGTCCATGGATTCTCCAGGCAAGAATACTGGGGTGGTTTGCCATGCCCACCTCCAGGGGATCTTCCCAACCCAGTGATTGAACATGCATCTCCTGCATTGGCAGGTGGGTTCTTTACCACGAGCATCACTTAGGAAGCCCAATATATATCATATATGTGCATGTATATAAATAAAGGGTGGGAGGAGATATATATATATATATATATATGTTTCTGCTTTACTGACTATGCCAAAGCCTTTGACTGTGTGGATCACGATAAACTGTGGAAAATTCTGAAAGAGATGGAAATACCAGACCACCTGACCTACCTCTTGAGACACCTATATGCAGGGCAGGAAGCAACAGTTAGAACTGGACATGGAATAACAGACTGGTTCCAAATAGGAAAAGGAGTACGTCAAGGCTGTATATTGTCACCCTGCTTATTTAACTTCTATGCAGAGTACATCATGAGAAACTCTGGGCTGGCAGAAACACAAGCTGGAATCAAGATTGCCAGGAGAAATATCAATAACCTCAAATAAGGGTGGCAGACAACACCACCTTTATGGCAGAAAGTGAAGAGGAACTAAAAAGCCTCTTGATGAAAGTGAAAGAGGAGAGTGAAAAAGTTGGCTTAAAGCTCAACATTCAGAAAACGAAGATCATGGCATCTGGTCCCATCACTTCATGGGAAAAAGATGGGGAAACAGTAGAAACAGTGTCAGACTTTATTTTTTGGGCTCCAAAATCACTGCAGATGGTGACTGCAGCCATGAAATTTAAAAGACGCTTACTCCTTGGAAGAAAAGTTATGACCAACCTAGATAGTATATTCAAAAGCAGAGACATTACTTTGCCAACAAAGGTCTGTCTAGTCAAGGCTATGGTTTTTCCTGTGGATGTGAGAGTTGGACTGTGAAGAAAGCTGAGTGCCAAAGAATTGATGCTTTTGAACTGTGGTGTTGGAGAAGACTCTTGAGAGTCCCTTGGACTGCAAGGAGATCCAACCAGTCCATTCTGAAGGAGATCAGGCCTGGGATTTCTTTGGAAGGAATGATGCTGAAGCTGAAACTCCAGTACTTTGGCCACCTCATGCGAAGAGTTGATTAATTGGAAAAGACTGATGCTGGGAGGGATTGGGGGCTGGAGGAGAAGAGGATGACAGAGGATGAGATGGCTGGATGGCATCACTGACTCAGTGGACGTGAGTCTGAGTGAACTCCGGGAGCTGGTGATGGACAGGGAGGCCTGGCGTGCTGCGATTCATGGGGTTGCAAAGAGTCGGACATAACTGAGTGACTGAACTGAACTTCCCTTTAAAAGCTTTCATGGTCGAGCAGAATCTTTGGAATTGCTTCTTGGAAACAAGTTCACCTTTTCCTCAGGTTGCTGGCCTTCTGAATAAAGAAATCTTTCCTTTCTGGTTAATGCTTTTCTCTTGAGCATTGGCTCTGAAGTGGTAAGCAGCAAAACCTGAGTTTGATAGCAAAAGTGTTTTGTTGTGCAATCTGTATGCTGGTCTGTGGGAATCAGTTATAACAGCAAAGATTTGACCTAATGGGTGTCTAATCTTGTTTCCTCCTTTCACATCTAGGCTTTCACTACCGAAGAAGAAAATGTGAAATGACCAGTGTTTAACTATCATAATATGGGAAGCCAGCAGCTTTCATTTGCAAAGGAATACTTTGCTTTTTTCTGAATAAGAATAATAAATACTTACAGAAAATTAGCAAAATTCATATATGCACAAAAGTGAAAACAAGACCCATGTATAATCCTACTGCTAACATTTTGGTATACAGTCATCCCTCAGTATTCACAGGGGATTTGTTCTTCCCTTGGATATCAAAATCCATGGATGCCCAAATAAAATGGTATAGTATTTGCCTATAGCCTTCTCATATTCTCTTGTGTACTTCAAATCATCTCTGTTAATTATAATATCTAATTTTATTAGATATTATGTATAATATCTAATTAGTAATGATGTAAATGCCACATTAATAGTTGTAAATGCAATGTAAATGCTATGTAGTTATTGACATGGCAAATTCAGGTTTGGATTTTTGGAATTTTCTGGGTTTTTTCTCTGACATTTTGATTCATGATTGGTTGAATTCAAGGATGTGAAACCCAAGAATATTGTGGGCCAATATATGCTGCTGCTGCTGCTGCCATGACTGAGTGACTGAACTGAACTGAATGATAAATTAATCAGATCAAAAAATTTATCTAAAAAAGAATATTTTATTCCATCTAAATTGAGGATTATAATCTTGAAACAGCATCTCAGAAAGACCTGAGTACTGTTCCACCCATTAGAAGTCAAAGTAGTTATAAAATTTTTTGAGACAGAGGGTTGTACATTAAATGATGTATTACTCACACAATCCAAATCTGCAAGTACAAAGCAGTGGGTCACTGTGATCCTTTACAAGATCAGGAAGAATGATTATTCTTTCAGAAGTTGTCTTGTTGATACCAGGAGAATGTTGCTCTTTGTGGTTGAGCAGGTATTTCTGTATATACATGTATTTCTTTATTTACATGTATATAAATAAAGTATAGGAAGATATATATTTGGCTGACCATATTCTAGGATTCCACATCCTTGAATTCAACCAACTGTGGACTGAAAATATTGGGGAAAAAACCCAGACAGTTCCAAGGGGAGGTTTTGTTGGTGCATAATGCAGGTACACAAAGCATAATAGAGGGAGAGGGGTGAAAAAGCAGAGAAAAACTTTCATGTCTTGCCATAAAAATTGAATTTTATCTCCAAGTAAGTGTACATATGTAAGTGTACGTATGTAAGTGTACATATGTAAATGTACATATCATACATATATATGATTAGTTTATTTAATGGGGAATCATAAAGTAATAGTGTTCTGAAATAGGTTTTAAACTTAATAATAGATTATCAGGTGCTTCCCTGGTGGTTCTGTGGTAAGAATCCACCTGACAATGCAGGAGACACAGGTTCAATCCCTGATCTGAGAAAGTCCCTCGTGCCCTGAAAGACTAAGCCCAAGAACCACAATTATGGAGCCTGTGCTCTAGAGCCCAGGAACTGCAACTACTGAGCCCATGCGCTGCAGCTACTGAAGCCTGTGTATCCTAGAGATTGTGCTCTGCAACAAGAGGAGCCACTGCAACGAGAAATCCACACAGGGCAGCTGGCAAAAAGTCTGAAGAGCAATGAAAAGCAAGCAGAGTTGAAAAATAAAGAAATAAATCTTAAAAAAAACTTTAACTAAGCCCAAGAACCACAATTATGGAGCCTGTGCTCTAGAGCCCAGGAACTGCAACTACTGAGCCCATGCGCTGCAGCTACTGAAGCCTGTGTATCCTAGAGATTGTGCTCTGCAACAAGAGGAGCCACTGCAATGAGAAATCCACACAGGGCAGCTGGCAAAAAGTCTGAAGAGCAATGAAAAGCAAGCAGAGTTGAAAAATAAAGAAATAAATCTTAAAAAAAACTTTTAAAAATAATTCAATTTATAACTTTTTTGTTCCATAGAATGAAAGTGAAAGTCAAGTTGCTCAGTCGTGTCTGACTCTTTGTGACCCATGGACTCTAGCTCACCAAGCTCCTCTGTCCATGGGATTCTTCAGGCAAGAGTACGGGAGTGGGTTGCCATTTCCTTCTCCAAGGGATCTTCCCAACCCAGGGATCAAACCCAGGTCTCTCACATTGCAGGCAGACACTTTAACCTCTGCACCACCAGGGAAGTCCACAGAATAGGGAAGCAAAATTTGCCACCCCAAAATGTTTTTTGTCATCAGGGTTATTTTAAGCTAATTATTTTTAAGGAGCGCTTCCTGGGCAGTTCAGTGGTAAAGAATCAGCCTGTAATGCAGGAGTCACAGGAGATGCAGGTTTGATCCCTGGGTTGGGAAGATCCCCCGGTGAGGGGATGGCAACTCACTCCAGTATTCCTGCCTGGAGAATCCCATGGACAGAGGAGCCTGGTGGGCTACAGTCCATAGGGTTGCAAAGAGTCGGACACAACAGAAGCAAATTATGCACACATTTTTAAGATGGGATTCTTCAGGCAAGAGTACGGGAGTGGGTTGCCATTTCCTTCTCCAAGGGATCTTCCCAACCCAGGGATCAAACCCAGGTCTCCCACATTGCAGGCAGACACTTTAACCTCTGCACCACCAGGGAAGTCCACAGAATAGGGAAGCAAAATTTGCCACCCCAAAATGTTTTTTGTCATCAGGGTTATTTTAAGCTAATTATTTTTAAGGAGTGCTTCCTGGGCAGTTCAGTGGTAAAGAATCAGCCTGTAATGCAGGAGTCACAGGGATGCAGGTTTGACAGGGGATGCAGGGGAAACTCAGCAAGTTCTAGAGATCGGAGTCTACCCTGTGTCCTATTGTCTCTGTATGGCCCAACAAATATTTGTTTATCAAACATTTGCTTCTCCATCTCCATGTGAATTTCTTTTCTTCCCTTTGAAGGTCCAAAGCACTAACCCCATCTCCTCTTTTGTCTCTAGCTGAAGATGGTGTTTAAGGTGAGGGCTTCAGCCACTTTGGTGAGTTACTTAGTTTTCCTGGGTCTCTACTAGGTACTTTGTTGTTCAGTTGCTCACTCATGTCCAAATCTTTTGTGACCTCATGGACTGCAGTATGTGAGGCTTCCCTCTCCTTCACTATCTCCTGGAATTTGCTCAAACTCATGTCCATTGAGTTGATGATGCCATCCAACCATCTCATCTTCTATCGTCCATTCGCCTACTGCCCTCAATCTTTCCCTACACCAAGGTCTTTTCCAATGAGTTGACTCTTCACATAAATAAAAAATAAGACATTAAAAAAGAGGGGATATATATTATGTATGGCTGATTCACTTTGCTCTACAACAGAAATTAACACAATATTGTAAAGCAACTATACATCAATACAAATTAATTAAAAAATAAAAAGATATTAGAAAAAATAGCATTTTATAAATGCAATGTTAGCCTAACATTTTCCCAGTTTTTTCCTAATGAATTAATTATTTGAAGGATAGTTGCTTTATAGAATTTTGCTGTTTTCTGTCAAACCTCAAAATGAATCAGCCATAGGTATACATATATCTCCTCTCTTTTGAAACTCCTTCCCATCTCCAGCCCCATCCCACCCTCTAGGTTGATACAGAGCTGCTGTTTGAGTTTCCTGAGCCATACAGCAAATTCCCATTGGCTATCTATTTTACATATGGTAATGTAAGTTTCCATGTTACTCTTTCCATGTATCTCACCCTCTCCTCCCCTCTCCCCAAGTCCATAAGTCTATTCCCTATGTCTGTTTCTCCATTGTTGCCCTGTAAATAAATTCTTAGTACCATTTTTCTAGATACCGTATATATGTGTTAAAATACAGTATTTATGTTTCTCTTTCTTACTTCACTCTGTATAATAAGTTCTAGATTCATCCACCTCATCTGAACTGACTTAAATGTGGTCCTTTCTATGGCTGAGTAATATTCCATTGTGTATATACATACCACATGTACATATATTGTGGTACAATATATGTATATTTATCCATTCATCTGTTGATGGACATCTAGGTTGCTTCCATGTTCTGACTGTGGTAAAATAGTGCTGCAGTGAACACCGGGGTACATGTGTCTTTTTCAGTTTTGGTTTCCTCAGGGTATATGCCTAGGAGTGGGATTGCTGGGCTATATGGTGATTTTATTCCTAGTTTTTTAAGGACTTTCTATACTGTCTTCCATACTGGCTGTATCAATTTACATTCTCACCAACAGTGCAAGAATGTTCCCTTTTCTCCACATCCTTTCCAACATTTATTGTCTGTTAACTTTTTGATGAGGGCCATTCTTTTTGGTGTGAGGTGATATCTCATTGTAGTTTTGATTTGCATTTCTCTAATGAGCGATGTTGAGTATCTTTTCATGTATTTAGCCATCTGTATGTCTTCTTTGGAGAAATGTCTCTTTAGGTCTTTTTCCCACTTTTTGATTGAGTTGCTTTTCTAGTATTGAGTTGTACATGCTGCTTGTATATTTTGGAAACTAATCTTTTGTCAGTTGTTTCATTTGCTGTTATTTTCTCCCATTCTGAGGGTTGTCTTTTCACCTTGCTTATAGTTTCCTTTGATGTGCAAAAACTTTTAAATTTAATCAGTTCCTACTTGTTTACTTTTGGTTTTATTTCCATTACTCTAGGAGGTGTGTCATAGAGGATCTTGCTTTGATTTATGTCATCGAGTGTTCTGCCTATGTTTTCCTCTAAGAGTTTTATAGTTCCTGGTCTTACATTTAGGTCTTTAATCCATTTTGAGTTTATCTTTGTGTATGGAAAATCCCATGGACGGAGGAGCCTGGTAGGCTGCATCCACGGGGTCATGAAGAATCAGACACGACTGAGCGACTTCACTTTCACTTTTCACTTTCATGCATTGGAGAAGGAAATGGCAACCCACTCCAGTGTTCTTGCCTGGAGAATCCCAGGGACGACGGAGCCTGGTGGGCTGCCATATATGGGGTTGCACAGAATTGGACACAACTGAAGTGACTTAGCAGCAGCAGCAGCATGATGTTAGAAAGTGTTCTAATTTCATTCTTTTACATGTAGTTATCCAGTTTTCCCAGCACCACTTATTGAAGAGGCTGTTTTTGCCCCATTTTGTATTCTTACCTCCTTTGTCCAATATAAGGTACCCATAGGTGCATGGGTTTATTTCTGGGCTTTCTATCTTGTTCCATTGGTCTATGTTTCTGGTTTTATGCCAATACCATAATGTCTAGATGACTGTAGCTTTGTAGTATAATCTGAAGTCAGGAAGGTTGATTCCGCCACTCCATTCTTCTTTCTCAAGATTGGTTTGGCTATTCAGGGCCTTTTGTGTTTCCATATGAAGTGTGAAATGTTTTGTTTTAGTTCATTCAAAAATAGCATTGGTAATTTGATAGGGATCATATTAAATCTGTAGATTTCATTTGATAGTATAGTCATTTTCACAATATTGATTCTTCTTACACAGGAGATAGACTATCTCACCATCTGTTTATGTCATCTTTGATTTCTTTCATTAGTGTCTTATAATTTTTGATGTACAGTTCTTTTGCCTCCTTAGGTAAGTTGATTCCTAGATATTTTGTTCTTTTTGTTGCAATGGTGAATGGGACTGAGTCCTTAATTTCTCTTTCTGATTTTTCATTGTTAGTATGTATAAATGCAAGTGATTTTTCTGTATTGATTTTGTATCCTGCAACTTTGCTAAATTCACTGATTAGCTCTAGTAATTTGTTGATACTATCTTTAAGGTTTCCTATGTACAGTATCATGTCATCTGCAAACAGTGAGAGCTTAACTTCTTCTTTTCTGATCTGGCTTCCTTTTAATTCTTTTTCTTTCTGATTGCTGTAGCTAGGGCTTCCAAAACTACCTTGGATAACAGTGGTGAAAGTGGACAGCCTTGTCTTGTTCCTGGTCTTAAGGAGAATGCTTTCAGTTTTTCACCATTGAGAATAATGTTTGCCATAGGCTTATCATATATGGCCTTTACTATGTTGAGGTAGGTTTCTTCTATGCCCATTTTTTGAAGAGTTTTAATCATAAATGGGTGCTGAATTTTGTCAAGGGCTTTTTCTGCATCTATTGAGGTTATCATATGGGTTTTAATCTTTCAATTTGATAATATGGTGTATCACATTGATCTATTTGTATATATTGAAGAATCCTTGCATCCTTGGAATAAACTCAACTCGATCATGGCATATGAGCTTTTGATGTGTTGCTGAATTCTGTTTACTAAAATTTTGTTGAGTATTTTTGCATCTATGTTCATCAGTGATATTGGCCTGTAGTTTTCTTTTTTGTGTTCTCCTTGTCTGGTTTTGGTATCAGGGTGATGGTGGCCTCACAGAATGAACTTGGTAGTGTTCCTTCCTCTGCAATTTTTTGAAAGCGTTTTAGAAGGATAGGGATTCTCTTTTCTCTAAATGTTTGATAGAATTTTTCTGTAAAGCCATCTGGCTCTGGGCTTTTGTGTTTTGGGAAATTTTTGATCACAGTTTTAATTTCAGTGCTTGTAATTACATTCATAATTTCTATTTCTTCCTGGTTCAGTCTTGGAAGATTGAACTTTTCTAAGACTCTATCCATTTCTTCCAGGTTATCTAGTTTATTGCCATGAACACGTGTCTTTTAATTTCATGGCTACAGTCAGCATCTGCAGTGATTTTTTGAGACCAAGAAAATAAAGTCTGACTGTTATTAAACTCTTGTTTTATTTTTCTTATTAACTTGTCTCATATTAATTTAATTCTTAGACCAGCCAGAAGAAGTCAGCAGGATAGAGAAAAATTTCTTCATCCCTAATAACAAATAAGATGTATTTGTTACAAATAACAAATAAAACTTTTCCTGTGCATTATATCTTTTAAATACAAAATTGGAAGCGAGAAATGAAATATTTCCTGTCATATCAGCAAACAAGGATGTCACAGTCACCAGTGATTCTAGCCACCATGATACCTGAGGGAATTTAGGAAGGAAAGAATACCTGCCATCTAGCAGCCATCAGACTGCAGCCATTCCCTGAGGAACTCAGGATGTGAAAACAGGATGCTGGCCCCAAATAGCTGAGGTGTATTTCAAACTAATGATTTCAGAGAGCACAGACTCTTGGCATCTTCCCATACATAAAAAACTGCCAAATTCCTAAACTTAGGTTATCTGGATTTCTTTAATTAACAATAATCTTTTGATGTTCAGACTACTTGCCCTTTGTTGCAAAACTTCTATATAACCAGCTCCTCCCCTCATCTCCTTGGAGCAAATCTCTCAAGGTCACTTGAGATGCTGTCTCTTGGGCTTGAAGTCCTAAAAACTCCCACCAGATATAACATAACTTCCAACTTTAGGTTGTGAATATTTTTTAAGTTGACAGAACCCACTGCACTCTTACAATCTCCTTTTAAACCTAGATATATAATAAAGATATATCTCCATGTCATTATAGTTTCAAATTATTATTTTAATTGCCTAATAGTGTGTGGTATGATGCTACCAAAGTTATTTGAATATTTCTGTATGGTTAGACTTTTAGTTTTTTATTTTTCAACTTTTGCTTCTACAATTAACATGGTGAGGAGCATTCCTACACATATACATCTTTGTATAATTCCCTAGTTATTTCTTCTTATCAGAATTCTGAAAGTAAAATTATAGATGCATTATGTACTTTTTAAAGCTTTTGATACGTATTGCTGTATTCTTCTCCAAACTGGACATCCACCAATGGTATGAAATTGCCTGTTTCCTCTCACTGTGATTGTAAAACACAGAATGCTGCTCACTATCTGAGGGCTCTGTAAGAATTAAGGGACTTCTCTGGTGGTCTAGTGGTTAAGAATCCACCTTCCAATGCAGGGAACATGGGTTCAATCCCTGGCGGGGAACAAAGATCCCACGTGCCACAGAACAACTAAGCCCAACTAAAGAAGCCCGCGTGCCACAACTACTGAGCCCATACACTCTAGAACCCATGCTCAACCCAAAGAGAAGCCCACAGGCTGTGACTAGTGAAGGCCCATGTGCTACAACAAAGACCCAGCACAGCCAGAGAAATTTAAAAAATAATGATAATTAAGTCATCAGTTATAATGATAACTGCAATTATTGACCAACAGTGCACTCTGAGAGGAATTCAAGATGAAAACAGGATGAAGCACTCTATACTTTGGAAAAACAGGCCCCTAAATAGTCACAGACCTCAGGAAAAATTGTAATGAATCCAGGTTCTTGTATCTTTCACATACAGAACAGGTGCTAAAACTATTAACTGAGATACCTCTTCCTTGTGACTAGTAGTAACATTTTACCAAAATGTATGCTTAACTGCAAGGGCTACCCAGGAGGCTCAGTGGTAAAGAATGTGTGTACCAATGCAGGAGCTGCAGGAGACTTGAGTTCAATCCCTGGGTTGGGAAAATCCCCTGGAGGAGGAATGGTTACCCACTCCAGTATTCTTGCCTGGAAAATCCCATGGACAGAGGAGTCTTGTGGGTTAGAGTCCATGGGGTTTCAAAGAGCTGAACACTACTTAATGACTAAGCACGACTGAGCATGCATGCATGACTGAGTGCACATATTCCCTCACCAGATCATATATATACTAGCTTTCCCCCTATCTCAGCAGAGCAGTCCCTTCAGAGCTGAGGGGCTTTTCCCCAGACTACAGTCCTTAGTAATACCCTGACTAAAACTTAACTCACAGCTCTTATGTTGTGTGAACTTAAGTCAACATTAAGCTTCCATGGTGGCTCAGATGGTAAAGAATCCAACTGCAATGTGGGAGACATGGGTTTAGTCCCTGGGTTGGGAAGATCCCCTGGAGGAGGGCATGGCAACCCACTCCAGTATTCTTGCCTGGAGGATCCCCATGGACAGAGGAGCCTGGCTGGCTACAGTCAATGGGCCACAAAGAGTTGGACATGACTGAGTGACTAAGCACAGCAAGTCAATATGATCATAAAGGTGAATGAATTTTAAGCAAATAGCCTTGTTGTTCTGAAAAGCTCAGCCTGCTGAAGAAGGAAATTGTGTAAAGGCAGCCATAGGGGCCTGGGCTCCACGTGGGGTAAGACTGTTCTCTGAGGCCTGAGACCTTGTCCTGCCCTTTGCTCAGGTTTGTTCTCCCAGTGGTTTATAATTTCCAGCAGTGCTCTCACTATTTCACTCTTTAGTGGGATGATTTACCTGTGTCTTAACTGGACTTCCTAGTTGTCCACTCTTGTTTCCTTATTTCTTCTGGGTGAGGTGTTTGAAGTGATTTATTTCTCATCAAGCTGGGTCAACACACAGCTGGGTCAAATCTCACTGCAGATAACTGGCGTGAGGTCCCAGCCAATATTTAATTGTGCTAGTGGGAATGGAAATGAAATGGACGACAAGATGTCTTCTATCCCTATTAGACAGATCTGTCAAACATAATCTTGGATGTTCCAAATTTTGTGGATTATAAATTATGTAGATATCAGATATTTAGTATAAATATGCACCATATGTAAAGTCTAGACTTTCATATTCTCAAATTATTTGGCAAAGAAGAAGTGTTTATATAAGAGAAATAAGTCAAGGTCATGAGAATAAGGACATGGGACTATTGCTTTGTAAAATGGTTTGGAGTGTAGATAATATAGGTAACTTCAGTGTGATTGTATATGTTCTCCTCTCCATCCCCTACCTACCCCCTACCATCTTCATGCAAGTTTCCCCACTGAGAATATTAAATCCTATTTAAAAAATCTAAGACAATCTTTAGAAGTCTCTGTTCTACATTTCTATCTCATGAATTTAATTTTTTTAAAAGAAAGTGAAAATATATTTCTCTCTTTTTTCTCTTTTCCTATCAGTTCAGTTCAGTTCAGTCACTCCGTCATGTTCTATTCTTTGCGACCCCGTGGACTGCAGCAGGCCAGGCCTCCCTGTCCATTGCAACTCCTAGAGTTTACTCAAACTCATGTCCATTGAGTTGGTGATGCCATCTAAACATCTCATCTTTTGTCATCCCCTTCTCCTCCTGCCTTCAATCGTTCCCAGATCATATATATACTAACTTTTCAAATGAGTCAGTTCTTTGCATCAGGTGGCCAAAGTATTGGAACTTCAGCTTCAGCCTCAGTCCTTCCAGTGAATATTCAAGAGTGATTTCCTCTAGGATGGACTGGTTGGATCTCCTTGCAGTCCAAGGGACTCTCAAGAGTCTTCTCCAACACCACAGTTCTTTTCCTATAGTTTATTTTTAATATTGAAATTCAGTTACTCAAGTCAGTGGGGATTTATATTAGCAGACTTTACTAAAAATTCAAAATAGCTATGGTTTTGCTATTCTTTGAAATCTCAGCTGCAGTTACTGATAAGTCTTTTGATGCCCCAAGGACTCCCTTGTGAGTGGTAATTAGATGATAGTTGCAGATGCATAATCTGGAAAGTTGGTTCCTAGCGGCACCCCAGGTAAGAAGACACACTCATGCCTGATTTGTCCTAATTGCAGGTGTGATCATAGGAGGAAAGCTCGGTGTTTTCTGCCTCATCTCTGGTTACTGTGACTCTGATCCAAAGTGCTACAGGACTTGTCTTTGAATAATCAGCAGTCTAGGAAGAACCAACAGTGTGAGCTCAGAAGTGGAAGGGCTTGGATTGCATTTTGTGTGGAGTGAGGGGAGGAACTGGGTCAGCAGCTGTCACTTGCTACTTATGGGAAACCAAAGTTTCTTGACATAGTATTGTACTGCATTTGTAGTTATTCCCCACAATTGTGTTTAGGACAAGAAGTAAGATTTACTCAAACATACAGAATAACGATGTTGGAGGCAATATTTAACTTATAAACTGAATATCTAATCTTTATGAATAACAGATTTCCTCTGCTTTCCTTATGGTATTTACTGGTATTATTTGAATGCAAGAATCACATATTCTGTTTTTAGCTAATGTATTTTCATGCATACATATCATTTACACTGCCTGGTGACTTGTGTTGATAGTCACTGACTGTTGATAAAACTGCCTGCAAGAATTGTGGACTTGCTTTTGTTATGGTGTTGTCTATTGCTATGTACTTTATTCACAGTGGAGTGGTAAGTGTAATTGGAAATGGACCAAAAAAACGCAAAAGCTAAACTGATCTTTTCCCTCTCTAAATCAAATGTTCCACTTGAGTTGAAATATGTGATGAGCAGAGAAAACAAAGTTCCACCAAAGTAGTTTCTTTATCGTTATAAATCACTGGCTGGATCCACTTGACAGTTGCTCTTTATTAGAGCACACAGTTTCCTATATAGTAACTCCAAGATCAGCTGCTTTTTAAATTAACCACTATTATCATTGTAAGTAAGAATAAGGGCTCTAGTTTTTAATTGCAGAAATGTCAAGATCCTAGGTGCTCTAAGCAGCACCTAAGAGTTGAGTTTCCCATCATGCTGAGTTATTATTCCTCTTCTAATCATGCATTTTTCTCACTCTTCTTTTATATTTACAGTATCATAATGCAGAACTATGATGCTCTACAATCACCAAGTAAATTTAGCATTTCCTCAAATTAGAAAGACAGAATTCTGTGACCTATACATTATATTTGAAGCTACTAAAAATCTAGCATAGTTGTATTCTGGGGAAAAAAAACAGTTATTTATCTAAAAATTATAGATGTTCTGGTTCCATGAACTTCCTGTGATCATGCACCAAGATGGATTTATGAGATCACTTTTTTCTTCTCACAGTACCCACAGTCAGCAGGTATATGTGCATTGCTGCAGACGCACAAAGACTTTTTAAGGGAGATATGGGACTTAGATGTAAATAAACATATTTTAGTACCTCAATGTCCATTTTCCTAAAATTACCCGAACATTGACCTGTAATCATGACAATGAATTTGTTCTCCTTTCTCCCCTCCCTCCCATAATTATCTCTCATCTTACAAATATACGGTATACTTCTTATGTCAGTGGTATTGTGTCACAGGTGTAAAACTGCTAGGCACCAGACAAGCCTCAAAGCACAAAATTCGAAATTCTGGTGTCAGCAAACCCTCCTTCCATTAAGTCACAAACAATTCAGGGAAGAGCTTTGTGTCTTTCCTGCTATATTTCTCTTTCTGTGAAGGATAAAGCATTAGAACCAAAATGCTTTGACTCATGTCAGTTTTCACATGAATGGAATTCAGAAGAATTCTGATTACAGAAATTATTAGTAGTACATTTATTTGAATTTTAAAAAATGAAGTAACCATTTTTTTCTAGCAGAAAGAAGTTTTATTTGGCCAACTGATTTGGTAACCAAAAATGACTTTGTCAGTTAAGTTGTATGGTGGGTATTTTCCATAATTTGAATAAATGAATCTGTAATTCCAAGACTTTAATTAAGTTATATTCAAAGCACATGTTTGGCAGATAGTTTTCAATACATAGCTCATGTTCCAGCAGAGTCTGAGCCTTCTGAGCAAAGGACATGTTTGACTAGCAAATAGCCTTGGAAGCTAGACATATACATCAGGTGGGATTTAAAGACATACTGCCACTTTCTGCATATGTCAATTCAATAAGGTGCTTTTAAGTAAAAGATTAAAAGATGTAAGCAATAAAATTTTGTTAAGTCTTGGAAAGCTCTATTTATGTTCCTCCCAGTAGCTGAAAAAGTGAAGGACTCTAAGAAAAGAGCAGGAAGTCAATTTGCAGTTATGCAGAGTACTAATTATTTGCTTTCAACAAAATTGGATGTGAATCTATTGAGTTGTCAGCTGACACTTTAATAAATATGTGTTCAACAGAAATCATTACATAAATTTTGGCATATAACATGAAATAAGCTTAAAGAATTGAGTCATTGCTATAACACAACTTCTCTTTCCACTTTCACTAGTTCATGCAAACCATTTATAAAGTCAAAAGTTAGAGGTCAAGTCTATGCTGCATTTTCTCTCCTTCTGGCAACCAGTAGTAGTGATCTCAGATATAAGGATTAACAATCAGAATAAACCAAACCTCCTAACATTCAGAAAGCCACATCTATCTTATTGAGAGATGCATATTTCATATTTATACTTCTGAATAATAGATCAGAATATATTTGCTATATTGATTATGTATTAGTAACTTAATGACAACTGAATCTAAAGTAATTTTTAACATTTTATAAAGCCTTATGGTCAAAAGGAAAAATTTAAATTTATGTGCATATATTGACGCAGAGAAATAGGACAATCAACAAAAGAATTTAAAGCATAAAAATATGTTTACAGTAAGATAAAATGCTGAGAGGGAAATGGAATAGAAATAGGAGTTTTAGGAGAAGAATGAAATAAAATTAGCTTGTTCACATTGTGTAAATAGAATATCATCGGCTTTAATCATTATTACATTCAGATACCATGGGGTACATACAAAACAGTGATGTCACTCATTTTATAATGCCTGCCCTTAGAATAAGCTGGAAAGAACATCCTTTCAGCTAATTAAAATCATGAAGAAATTTACACAGCAGTTTAAAAAGGTGAAATTTAATACATAGTTTAAAAATTATATTAGGAAATAAATGAGCAAAAAAGACAAAAGACGACTATCCAAAGTTCTTAACAATATCCCCATGACATTCTCTATAGTCAATGTCTTCCTTTTTTTAAAAGTATTAGTAGTATTGTACTTCTAGCGAGTGATTTGTTTTTAGCCCAGTTGAAAATCTGCTAATCGTAGTATGGGACAATTATTGGAAAAAAGAACAAATGAATAGGGCAGGTGAATATCCTGGTTCAAAGTTTGCAGAGAGGGAGTGGATTAAACCATAAGGAAACTGGGGCAATATAATCACAAGCTGATAGAATTTAGATTGGAGACTATGAAAGTCGAATATCCTATTAATTAAATGACCTTTCAAAAGGTTTCAACACACTTTAGGACTAATTGAAAAGAATCCATGGAAACAAGATAGAAGAGTAAAGTAATTGGAGACTGGGATTTTTTTTTAGGGAAATATGTTAGAGAAGGTGATTTACATTCACAAGAAGATGGGAGAGGTGTAGGGAAAGGTGAGAAAATTTGTCTGAAGAATCAGGTTACAGTAGGAGCTGAAAAACCAAAGACTCATTTAAGTAGACCTCAGTTCAGGTTTCTAAGAAGCAGAGCATGAAATAGGAAAAAAGAACCGTTTCGTAGATGACAGAGATGGAAAAATATTCATGTACACACACATAAAAAGATCATAGAGAGAAAGAGAGTAATGGGAACTATCACTTCATTGCTAAGTATTGAACAAAAAGCAAAGACTCTGAATGATACCAGGCATGATGGCAAATTTATCAATCTATCTACTTCCAGTTTTATTGAGATACAAGTGACATATAACTTCGTTTAAGGTGTACAACATAATGATTTGATATGTACTGTAAAATTATCACAATCAGTTTACCATCACCTCATATAGTTACACATTTTATTTCTCTGTGAAGAGAATTTTTAAGATCTACTCTTTTAGCAATGATCAAATATAAAGACAGTATTGTTAACTATAGTCGCCACGCTCTACACTAGATCCCTGGAACTTATTCATTTTGTAAGTGGAAGTTTGTACTTTTGCCTCCTTTTGCTCTTGTCACCCATTCCCTGCCCCTTATTTCTGGCAACCACCAGTCTGTTCTCTGTATTTACAAGCTCAGTTTTTCAGATTCTACATGTCAGTGAGAACACAGTATTTTTCTTCCTCTGTCAGACTTATTTCTCTTAGCATAATGTCTCTTAGCATAATCCATTCATGTTGCAGCAAATAACAGTATTTCTTTTCTCGTGGCTAAATAATATTTCCTCATATTATCTGTCTGGAGAAGGCAATGGCACCCCACTCCAGTACTCTTGCCTGGAAAATCCATGGACAGAGGGGCCTGGTAGGCTGCAGTCCATGGAGTCGCTAAGAGTCGGACATGACTGAGCGACTTCACTTTCACTTTCACTTTTTACTTTCATGCATTGGAGAAGGAAATGGCAACCCACTCCAGTGTTCTTGTCTGGAGAATCCCAGGGACAGGGAAACCTGGTGGGCTGCCATCTATGGGCTGCACAGAGTCGGACACGACTGAAGTGACTTAGCTGCAGCAGCAGCAGCATATTATCTGTCTAGCTATATCCATTTATGCACTGATGGACACTTGGTTTGTTTCTATGCCATGGCTATTGTAAATAATGCTGCAGTGAACACAGGGGTGAGATACTTTTTCAACACAGTGATTTTGTTTTCTTCACGTATACTTTCAGAAATGGAACAGCAGATTTAAATAGTTTTCTGTTTGGCCTAGATTGAAATGTCAATGTAATTAGACTATTTTATCTTCCATATTATCTACACAGTCAACAAATAATGAGTTTGCTTATCACTCTGGTTCCCAGGTGGTACAGTGGTAAAGAATCTGCCTGCAATGCTGGAGATGCAAGAAACATGGATTCAATTCCTGGGTTGGGAAGATCCCTTGGAGAAGCAAATGTGCTACCCACTCCACTCTTCTTGCCTGGAGAATTTCATGGACAGAGGGGTCTGGCAGGCTGCAGCTGATGGGGTTGCAGAGAGTTGGACACAACTGAATGACTGGGTGCACAGCCTGCTAGATGTCAGGGGGCTTGTGAATAGATACAGCCTGGCCCCTGCCCATAAATTCCTCAGAATCTCAGAGAAAAAGCACACAAATGGCTATAGGAATAAGCAGTAAACTGTGATGCAAGAGGAACAACTTTCAACTTGGGGAGACAGGAAAAACTTCATTTACTGCCTCTCTTTGCAAACATTCACCCAGCAGCATGGAGAGGAGCTGGGACATAGCAGTGATTGTGATGAACCCAGTCCCCACCCTACTGGTGGTGCTGATGTGTGAAGGCCATGTGAATTTCTCCCTGGTGGTGGTAGCTTGCAGTTTGAGGTAGAAATACTTTTTCCCACTCTCATGCATTTTTCTAATATTTTGAGTTGTTCTTTTGGTCCTTCCAAGCATCTCACAATCTAGCACTACTTTATCAGTTCAGTTCAGTTCAGTTCAGTCGCGCAGTCGTGTCCGACTCTTTGCGACCCCATGAATCGCAGCACGCCAGGCCTCCCTGTCCATCACCAACTCCCGGAGTTCACTCAGACTCATGTCCAAGTAGGAAGTCAAGAAACACCTGGAGTAACAGGCAAATTTGGCCTTGGAATGCGGAATGAAGCAGGGCAAAGACTAATAGAGTTTTGCCAAGAAAATGCACTGGTCATAGCAAACACCCTCTTCCAACAACACAAGAGAAGACTCTACACATGGACATCACCAGATGGTCAACACCGAAATCAGATTGATTATATTCTTTGCAGCCAAAGATGGAGAAGCTCTATACAGTCAACAAAGACGAGACTGGGAGCTGACTGTGGCTCAGATCATGAACTCCTGATTGCCAAATTCAGACTTAAATTGAAGAAAGTGGNACCAGCTTGAACATCAGGGAGTTCACAGTTCACATATTGCTGAAGTCTGGTTCACATATTGCTGATGATCTGAGCCACAGTCAGCTCCCGGTCTTGTCTTTGTTGACTGTATAGAGCTTCTCCATCTTTGGCTGCAAAGAATATAATCAATCTGATTTCGGTGTTGACCATCTGGTGATGTCCATGTGTAGAGTCTTCTCTTGTGTTGTTGGAAGAGGGTGTTTGCTATGACCAGTGCATTTTCTTGGCAAAACTCTATTAGTCTATGGCCTGCTTCATTCCGCATTCCAAGGCCAAATTTGCCTGTTACTCCAGGTGTTTCCTGACTTTATAATGCAACGAATTCCACCTGTCTAAACATGACATTCAAGACTTTATGGTGTGGCCCCAGTGCCAGGGTCCAGCCCTGGTGGATCCAGGGAATTCGAAGCGGAGGACGGCATGGCGAGAAAAACACTTATTTATTTAGAAATATAAGATTAGATTAGGAAATAATAGGATAGCAGGAAATTTTAGATGGAGAAAATAAGGCTGAATAACTTGGTTTACGTGGCAAGCCAATAAAGTTCCAGACAAGGAGCTTGCACCATCTACGTGGGGCCACTGGCGCCCACTTGAATCTCTAAGGGTGCCCCGCCATGGCTCCCTTTCGTGCAGAACTTAAGAGTCAGGACAAGTAAGTAGACATGGTGAGCCTCCACGCCCCAGATGGGAATTCAGCCTGAAATTAGAGTAGGAGACACAGGGAAAACCAGTCCTTCCAATAACTGGCTCCAGCCCCTTTTGTCCATTAAGGGCTTTTATACCTTTTTTACATAGAGATCGATGGATAATATATAAAATTATGCAGTGTCAGCAGCCCTGACTCTTATTGAGATCAGGCTTTTCTCTCTGCATACCTAGTATACACAAGCCTTAGGTGATTTACATCATCTTCTGGCCAAAAGGCCAATTAACATTTTACAGCTCTTTTCTGATAAGGGTTTGTTAACCAGAAGACTTATTTGTGTTAATTAACTCAAAGTCTAGTGTTGCTAACATCAAAACTACTATATATCTTTTTCCATATCCCGTTTACATTGATTAACATCCTCCCAGGTGCCTAAAGAATAAGGAGGTCTGGCAGCAATCATTGAGTCAACAGTGAAATCCTGTCACCAATATGTTTTTGAAAAGGCTTTGTAACTTTAAGATACTTAAGCTTTGTGCCCCTCGCAGTTGGGGGCTGTAAGGTCCAGGGAACTGTTAGGCAAGTTGGAGCATTTAAATTAGAGCGTTATCAGAGGGGGTTGAGCTGAAACACTCCTTTCAAATGCAGAAGACTAAAGCCCTGAGTTAACTTTTTCCAGAGAAAGTCAGAAGAGTGGAAAAGCAGGCAGATCCTTATTTTGGGGGTACATGCTCAGGAAATACCAGGGGGAAAACCTGAGATCTGACTCATCCTTGCCCATCAAATCTCTGCCGCATGACCCTGTCACGGGTGGGATTCCTCACACTGGCTCCCGACACCCCAGATTCCTTTCCAACTTTGCCTCCAGTTACCCTCCCTCACTCCTTCCATTCACTTCATTCTCTTATCACTTGATGCTTCACCTTCCAGAAACATCTGTGTTGCTTTAAATCCTGTTCCCTTGTTTTTCTTGCTTACTCTGCCTGGAATGCAATCTTTTTCTCAATTGCATGTTTCCTTGACTGCAGCTTTTTGAAACCCTCTTCATATTTCCTTTGAGTCTCAGGGCACAGCCATGTCTTCCACAAAGATGCCTCAGATCTTCCAGTCAAAAATATTCCCTTTCTTCTGTATCTTCCCATGGCACTTAGTTCCCTTAACGATGTGTGCAGTTTCCAGATGTCTTGACTTCACATAAGATCTTAAACTCCTTGTACAGCATCTGACAAATAGGAGCTATTTCAAAAAATACTTGTTCACTGAATAAAACACTCAACTGTTGAGTCTGAAGGAGTTCACTAATTGAAGCAATGTGTGCCTCATGTAAACATATAGTGGTTGATTTTCAGAAATCTGTTCTCACTATCCTGGAATTTCCAGAAAAACATTGGACACAAGGTAAAATATTCAATACATGCTATGAATAGTAATTGTATCTGAATGTCAGGTGTGGCTGAAGAGTCCAGATGAACAGCTTCTTCTGTGTTCACTCGTGTTGTGATTGGTTTTCAATCTGGCATCAGTGTGAGTAGCTCTGATGCTATTTTCCTCTCTGAGTTTCTGCTCTAAGGATGCTACATCTACATTCTTTACAGAGGGTTCATTGGGCTGGCACATGCTGCTGCTGGAGGCTTCTCAGCAGTGCCTAACTGGACAGTGGGATGAGGAAGAGTGTTTCAGCGCATCATGCAAGCCTGAGCCATGCTTGCCCAATCCATGATTGCCTCATTCCAACTTGCTACCTCAGGAGCATTTGCAGATCCAAGAGTTCTCCATGTCTTGAGTATCTGTATGTGCAGTGAAAGTGTTAATTCACGCTCAGGCATCTGGCTTCAGGCCAGCACCTCATCACAGATGAGTCTGTTCCCTGTTTAATGCTGGACTGTGCTAAGTTGCTTCAGTCTTGTCTGATTCTGTGTGACCATAAGGACTGTAGCCCACCAGGCTCCTTTGTCCATGGAGTTCACCAGGCAAGAATGCTGGAGCGAGTTGCCATTTCCTTCTCCAGGGGATCTTCCAGACCCAGGGATCAAACCCTTGTCTCTTAAGTCTCCTGCATTGGGAAGTGGATTCTGTACCTGTGCCGTGCTTAAAATCATTGCTTTCAGCCTATGGGTCAGGTCTGAGTCTTAAACTGTGGTGACACTACACACCCCTTGCCCACTATCCTGATTTCCTAGTTCCTCTCGGATTTATACATCAGTGACTGTGTATGTTCCAACAGCAGCACTATGGTAATCATTTTCAATTCTCTGCTCCTAGTGAAAATATTCAGCTATATTCAGTGTTTTCCTGGTTGTTCAATTATCTATTGTTGCTTTACAGACTATCTTAAATATAGTGGCTTAAAATTATTTTTTTATTATTCTGTATCTATGATACTGTGGGTCAGGAACTCAGGGCACAGGGAGAAATATTCATCTCTGTCTCAGGTTTCTTGAGGCTTCATCTGCGTTACTTTAAATAGCTGAAGATTCAACAACCAGAAGCAGTGGGGCACAGTTAGATTTTTTACATGGAGGCCCAGGGCTCTGGGAGTTAATTTTCTAAGACATGGGAAGTAGAGGCGGCCAGTCTCTGAAGAGCATGGAAACGCACTACTTTCATCAGAGGAGGCTGGCCAAGATGCTAGAGCAGGAAGCTTTTGAGCTTACCTCCATTCATGGGCACACCAAAGTTAAAACTGTTCACAGAGCAACTGTCGATGAAAAAAGACAAGGAACTAGTACAAAATCTCTAAAACTAAAAATATAAATAAAGAACCATATCAAGATGGCTAGAGAGATGGATCAGTTCAGTTCAGTTCAGTCGCTCAGTCGTGTCCGAAACTTTGCGAACCCATGAATCGTAGCACACCAGACCTCGCTGTCCATCACCAACTCCCAGAGTTCACTCAGACTTATGTCCATCGAGTCGGTGATGCCATCTAGCCATCTCATCCTCTGTCGTCCCCTTCTCCTCCTGCCCCCAATCCCTCCCAGCATCAGTCTTTTCCAATGAGTCAACTCTTCAAATGAGGTGGCCAAAGTACTGGAGTTTCAGCTTTAGATTCATTCCTTTCAAGGAACACCCAGGGCTGATCTCCTTCAGAATGGACTTGTTGGATCTCCTTGCAGTCCAAGGGACTCTCAAGAGTCTTCTCCAACACCACAGTTCAAAATCATCAATTCTTCGGCGCTCAGCTTTCTTCACAGTCCAACTCTCACATCCATACATGACCACAGGAAAACCATAGTCTTGACTAGACGGACCTTTGTTGGCAAAGTAATGCCTCTGCTTTTTAATATGCTATCTAGGTTGGTTATAACTTTTCTTCCAAGGAGTAAGCATCTTTTAATTTCGTGTCTGCAGTCACCATCTGCAGTGATTTTGGAGCCCCCCCAAAATAAAGTCTGATACTATTTCCACTGTTCCTCCATCTATTTCCCATGAAGTGATGGGACCAGATACCATGATCTTAGTTTTCTCAATGTTGAGCTTTAAGCCAACTTTTCACTCTCCTCTTTCACTTTCATCAAGAGACTTTTTAGTTCCTCTTCACTTCTTCCATAAGGGTGGTGTCATCTGCATATCTGAGGTTATTGATACTTCTTCCAGCAATCTTGATTCCAGCTTATGCTTCTTCCAGCTCGACGTTTCCGTGATGTACTCTGGATATTTACACCCATATCCTGAGACGAGCAACCCACATACAGGATGAAAACAGAATGACAGAGGTTCTCCCCAAGGAGCAAGGGTCATATCAGCCTCCCTAGTCTGGGGGCTTTTGTACCAAGAAGATAAGCTGCTAGAGCACCTGACTTTGAAGGCCAGTGCAGCTTACTTTCTGGAGAGCAGGAGGGCTGTAGGAGATAGACTCCACTCTTAAAGAGTGCACACAAAATCTCACACATTTCGTGACACATGGTAGAAGCAATAATTTGAAAGGATTCTGGGCCAAACCCACTTGCTAATCTTGGAGAGCCACCTGGAGAAGTAAGAGGCAAGTGGGGCCCACCCTGGGGACATGTACACTTTGGGCAGCAAATTTGGGGAGCTCATTCTATGATGAGGACACTGGTGTTTGCAATTGCCATTTGGAATTCTACCTCTAGCTTATTAGAAGCTGGACCTGGTCTGTGCATCAGTGTTTTGCCACAAATGTGAGGAGGCCTCCAGTCCTAGCAAGCCTGCTTTCTTAAGACTTTCTGAGCCCCCAGCTACTTCAGGACCAGCCCTGTCTATCAGAGGATTTAGGACACCAGTATGCTGGCACCAGCACTGGGACCTGCAGCCAGAGACCATGGGACCCAGTTCCACCCATCAGTGTGCCAGAACTAGGCCTGGGACCTACCTTACCCACCAGTGGGCAAGTACCAGCGCCCAGGACCCCTGGGCCCTGGCCCTGCCTACTAGCAAGCTGATACTACCACTAGCAAAGTGACACAAGACACTTTGAATCCCTCAACCAGCTGCCCTGGAATCCAGCCTCAATCACAGTGGGATGAAACTAGCTTTGGGAAACTCCAGACCCCACAATCAGCTGGTCAGGAAACAGCATGGTCCATCAACAAGTAAGAACTAGACCCAGGTCTCCCAGCTCCACAACCAACCACCAGGGGCCTAGCTCCACACACTGGTAAGCCAACACTAGCCGCAGCACCACCTGGGGCTCTACAGTAGCAGCCTCATGACCTGGCCTCACTCTCCAGCAGTAGGCAACTTCCGCACAAGGAAGGACCTTGCAATCAACCAGAGCAAGGATCAGCCACACTTAGCAGACAACACATAGTAGTCAGCCCACAACAACAGAAGGACCCATGCAGTCCACAGAGAGGGCACCCCTAGAACATAGAGCTGTCGGGTCCTGAGGGGGATGCACTGCTCAAATGTATGGCAGAGACCCCCAACTCCCAGAATGCAGACTGCTGACCTGTTAGGAAGTGGGCCTCACAGCAGGAAGTGAGTGGCGGGTGTATACGTGAAGCTTCATCTGTATTTTCAGCTGCTCCCCATTACTTGTATTACTGCCTGAGCTCCGCCTCCTGTCAGATCAGCAGTGGTATTAGAGTCTCACAGGAGCAGGAACTCTACTATGAACTAGAGATCTAGGTTGCTTTTGAGAATCTAATGCCTGATGATCCAAGGTGGAGCTGACGAGGTGATGCTAGCGCTAGGTGGGGACTACAAATACAGATTATCATTAGCAGAGGTTTGACTGCACCAAGGCTGTAACAAATCAATTGCTTATAGACTTATTTCAAAACCCTATCAGTGAGTGGCAAGTTCCAATTAAGCTGCATCTGGTGGCAGGCTTTAAGTCAGAATCTGACACTTATTTCAGTGTCAGAAATTAGTGCCCATTATTTTATTTACCACTTCCATCCATACCTCTTTCCCATACTGTGCACTTGTCTCAGTCACAGTTTTGGTAAGCCCACAAGCTGCTGCTGCTGCTGCTGCTGCTGCCAAGTCACTTTGGTCGTGTCTGACTCTGTGTGACCCCATGGACCGCAGCCCACCAGGCTCCCCTGTCCCTGGGATTCTCCAGGCAAAAACACTGAAGTGGGTTGCCATTTCCTTCTCCAATGCATGAAAGGGAGAAATGAAAGTGAAGTCGCTCAGTCGTGTCTGACGCTCTGTGACTCCATGGACTGCAGCCTACCATGTTCCAATTAAGCTGCATCTGGTGGCAGGCTTTAAGTCAGAATCTGACACTTATTTCAGTGTCAGAAATTAGTGCCCATTATTTTATTTACCACTTCCATCCATACCTCTTTCCCATACTGTGCACTTGTCTCAGTCACAGTTTTGGTAAGCCCACAAGCTGCTGCTGCTGCTGCTGCTGCTGCCAAGTCACTTTGGTCGTGTCTGACTCTGTGTGACCCCATGGACCGCAGCCCACCAGGCTCCCCTGTCCCTGGGATTCTCCAGGCAAAAACACTGAAGTGGGTTGCCATTTCCTTCTCCAATGCATGAAAGGGAGAAATGAAAGTGAAGTCGCTCAGTCGTGTCTGACGCTCTGTGACTCCATGGACTGCAGCCTACCAGGCTCCTCCGTCCATGGGATTTTCCAGGCAAGAGTACAGCGGGGTGCCATTGCCTCCTCCAAAGCCTACAAGCTAACCCCAGCCAAAATGAGTGAAAAACAAACATCATGGTAGGGCTTCTTTGAAAGGGGAGAAAGATCCAATGATGAGAGATCAGAAGACTCTAAGACTGCCAACAAAAAGAAAGCTTCATTTAAAGAAAATACCAAGAATCTTACTTAAATTATGGGTTCATTGCAACAGGTGATTCACATTCTCCAAATCTGCTCTGTATAATATGTGGATCCAAGGAAGTCATGAAACCTTCACAACTGCTTTGCCACACAGAGACCAAGCACTGTGCATTAAAACACAAATCTTTGGAGTTTTTCAAAAGAAAAATCATGAACACAAGGAACAGAAGCAGTTATTGAAGGCCACCACTTCATCAAATGTGTCTGTACTGACAGTATCATTCTTAGTGGCTGATTACATTTCTGAAGCTAAGAAGCCCTTCACTATTGGTGAAGAGAAGATCTTGCCTGCCACTAAGGACAATTGTCATGAACTTTTAGGAGACACTTCAAAAGGTGGCACATGTTCCTCTTTCAGCTAGTACCATAATTAGACAAACTGATGAAATAACAGAGAATGTTGAAGCACAATTGTTAGAGAGGATTCATGAGTCACCATGGTACACAGAGTCTGCTTTTGTTAACAGTGAGGCAATGATGTGTGTTTTTGTGTGATATATTTTTCAGGAGGATGTGCATAACTTCTGTTGCCAACCAATACCACAGTTACAGAACTATTCAAGTCTTTGAATGATTAAGTATCAGAAAAAACTGAATTGACCATTTCATGTCAGTACATGCATGGGTAGAGTGGCTGCCATGACTGATGGCTTTCTGGTTTCACTACTCAGATCAGAAAGGTTGATTCGAAACGTGAGTCTATGCACTGTGTCGCCATAGAGAAATGTTAGCTAGTCACCTGAACTTAACAACGTTTGGCAGGAGGTGGTTAAAATTATCAACCATATTAAAGTACATGCCCTTAACTCATGTCTGTTCATGCAGCTCTGTGAGGAGATGGATGCAGAGTACACATGTCTTCTCTTATACAGAGAAGTGAGATGGGTTTCTAAAGATAAATCACTGGCCGGAGTTTTTGAGTTACAATGCCCACTCCAGAGATTTCTTTTAGAGAAACAGTCACCACTGGCAGCACATTTGTGTGACACAGAATGGGTTGCAAAACTTGCTTATTTGTGTGACATATTCAATCAGCTCAGAGAACTCAATATGTAACTTCAGGGAAGAATTACCATTACGTTCAAGTCAGCAGATAAAGTGGCTGCATTCAAAGCCAAACTAGAATTATGAGGGTGACAAGTGGACATTGGGGTTTTTGATAGTTTAAAAACATTAGCAGATTTTGAAAGAGACTGAGCCAGGGACTTCTTTCTTTCAGCTGGTGCATCTCAGCTTTCAAAAAAGTTTGAACATTACTATCAAAAGAGTTTGAGCATTACTTCCCAACCATAAAAGACCCCCAAACTGGGAAGGATTGGATCCATGACCCATTTGTGAATAAGCCAGGTGAATTTGTCTGTGCTAGAAGAGGATTCTCTGTTTGAGATCTCAAATGATGGGGGCCTTAAAAGTATGTTTGAGACAACTTCAAATCTCCATACATCCTGGATTAAAGACAAGGTGGAATATCCTGAGACTGTCACAAAAGCATTGAAAAGCCTACTTCCATTTCCAACACCTTATCTTTTTGAAGCAGAATGTTTGGTTGCAGTGACAGCCATCAAAAGGAAATTATGGAGTAGACTGGACAAAAGCAACGCATTCCGAATGTCACTGTCTCCCATAGTCCCCAGAGGCGACCGGCTAGCTTTAGGAAAACAAGCACTGATTCCACATTATGGTAAGTTGTATAATTATTATATTACACATCACAATGTAATAATAATAGAAATAAATGCACAAAAAATATAAGGTGCTTGAATCATCATGAAATCATCCCTCATCCTTCTTACCCTCATCCATGGAAAAATTGTCTTCCACAAAACAGGTAGCTGGTGCCAAAATGGTTGGGAACCACTGAGCTATAAAGTATCTCCTATAAAAGTCCATTTCTCCAAGGCTAGAAAAGGTAACATGCTTGCTAAATACATAGAAATAAAAACAGCAAATTAGGCAAAATGAGGTGACAGATGCACACATTCTAAACGAAGGAACAAGGTAAAACCCCAGAAGAAGAGCTAAGTGAAGTGGAGTTAAGCAATCTATCCAATAAGGAGTTCAGGGTAACGATCTTAAAGATGAAAAAAGAACGTGGGAGAAGATTGGATGAGCAGAGTGAGAAGTAGCCGAGATTATGGCAGAGGCAGAGGGGGAGGCAGGAGCAGAGCAGTGATCAGCTCCTCGAGTTTCTAATGCAACAGAGTGGGAAGCTGCGGAGCACTGCCCGCCCGCCTCAGGGCAGCTGGGCTCCCTGGGCCTGGACAGTAACACTGAGGAGCCAGAGGTGGGGAAAGGCGGGGGCCAGATCACAGCCTGTGGGTATCAACAGCCTCAGGGCAGCCAGTAGCAGCCGTGAGGCTGGGGAGTCCTCTGCTCATGGCCCTCCTCTGACCTTGACTCCAGCCTTCCCTGGACCACTTTCCCAGCAACTCCAACAGGGCCTTTTCCCTGGCCCCCCAGCACAGTAATCAACACTCAGTGGCTGGTGAAGGTTCATATGCTCAACAAGGACCAGCCATGGGACAATGGCTGCCAGGCACGTCATCCAGCTATGTGGAGTGGCTGGCTGAAAGGCACGTCCCTCTTAGTCAGGGTTGGTCAAAACGTGGTCCACTGGAGAAGGGAATGGCAAACCACTTCAGTATTCTTGCCTTAAGAACTCCATGAACAGTATGAAAAGACGAAAAGATATGAAACCAGAAAATGAGCCCCTCAGATTGCCAGGTGTCCAATATGCTACTGGAGAAGAGCAGAGAAAAGCTCCAGAAAAAATGAAACGGCTGGGCTAAAGCAGAAACGTCACTCAGTTGTAGATGTCTCTGGTGGTGAAAGCAAAGTTCAGTGCTAAAGAACAATATTGCATAGGAACCTGGAATGTTAGGTCTTTGAATCAAGGTTAATTGAACATGGTCAAGAAGGAGATGGCAAGAGTGAACATTGACATCTTAGGAACATTGACATTATTTTAGAATATCGATATCATCTCAGTGAACTAAAATGGACGGGGATGGGTGAATTTAATTCAGATGACCATTATATTTACTACTGTGGGCAAGAATCCCTTAATGGAATAGCCCTCATAATCAACAAAAGAGTCCAAAATGAAGTATTTGGGTGCAATCACAAAAATGACAGAATGATTTCAGTTCATTTCTAAGGCAAGGCAAACCATTCAACATCATATTATTTCAAGTCTGTGTGCCAATAACTAATGTTGAAGAAGATGAATTTTAACAGTTCTATGAAGACCTACAAAACCTTTTAGAACTAACACAAAAAAAAAAAAAAAAAAAGATCTCCTTCTCATCAAAGGGGATTGGAATGTAATAGTAGGAAGTCAAGAGGTACCTGGAGCAACAGGCAAGTTTGGCCTTGGAGTACAAAATGACATGGGGCAAAGACTAACAGAGTTTTCCAAGAGAATGCACTGGTCATAGCAAACATCCACTTCTAACAACACAAGAGCTGACTCTGCAAATGGACATCAATAGATGGTCAATACTGAAATCAGATTGATTATATTCTTTGCAGTAGATGGAGAAGCTATATACAGTCAGCAAAAACAAGACCTGGAAGTGACTGTGGCTCAGATCACTAGCTCCTTATTGCAAAATTCAGGCTTAAAATGAAGTAAGTAGGGAAAATCACTAAGCCATTCAGGTATGATCTAAATCAAATCTCTTATTATTATACAGTGGATAACAAATAGATTCAAGGGATTAAATCTGGTAGATAGAGTGCTGGAAAAACTATGGATGGAGGTTTGTAACATTATACAGGAGGTGGTGACCATAATCATCCCTAAGAAAAAGAAATGGAAGAAGGCAAAGTAGTTGTCTGAGGAGGGCTTTAAATAGCTGAGAAAAGAAGAGAAGCAAAAGACAAAGGAGAAAGGTGCCTACCCATATGAATGCAGAATTCTAAAGAATAGCAAGGAGAGATGAGAAAGTCTTCTTAAGTGAACAATGCAAAGAAATAGAGGAAAATAATAGAATGGTAAAAACTAGAAATCTCTTCTAGAAAATTGGAGATACCAAGGGAACATTTCATGCAAGGATGAGCACAATAGAGACAAAAGCAGTAAAGATCTAACAGAAGCAGAAGATATTAAGAAAAGGCGACAATGAATACACAGAAAAACTGTACAAAAAAGGCTTAATGAACCAGATAACCATGATAGTGTGGTCACTCACCTAGAGTGAGACATCTTGGAGCATGAAGTCAAGTGGGCCTGACAACAAAAAAAGCTAGTAGAGGTGATAGAATTGCAGCTAAGCTATTTCAAGTCATAAAATATAATGCTGTTAAAGTGCTGCCCTGAATATGCCAGCAAATTTGGAAAATTCAGCACTGGCCACAGGACTGGAAAGTTTGGTTTTCATTCCAATCCCCCAAAAAGGCAATGCCAAGGAATGTTCAAACTACTGCACAATTGCACTCATTTGACATGCTAGCAAGATTATGCCCCAAATCCTTGAAGCTAGGCTTCAGCAGTACATGGACCAAGAACTTTCAGATGTACAAGCTGGTTTTAGAAAAGGCAGAAGAACCAGGGATCAAATTGCCAACATCTGCTGGATCACAGAAAAAACAAAGGAATTACAAAATGAAAAATCTGCTTCATTGATTACGTTAAAGCCTTTGACTGTGTGGATCACAACAAACTGTGGCCAATTCTTCAAGTGATGAGACTATCAGACCACCTTTCCTATCTCCTGAGAAGCCTGTATGCAGGACAAAAAGCACTAGTTAGAATGGACATGGAACAATGAACTGGCTCAAAATTAGGAAGGGAGTATGTCAAGGCTGTATATTGTCACCCTGCTTATTTAACTTACATGCAGAGTACATCATGCAAAATGTTGTGCTGGATGAAGCACAAGCTGAAATCAAGATGCAGGGAGAAATATCAATAATCTCAGAAATGCAGATGACACCACCCTTATGGCGGAAAGTGAAAAGGAACTAAAGAGCCTCTTGATGAAGGTGAAAGGGGAGAGTGAAAAAGCTGGCTTAAAACTCAACATTCAAAACACTAAGATCATGACATCTGGTCCCATCACTTCATAGCAAATAGATGGAGAACAAATTGAAACTGACAAATTTTATTTTCTCCANTATGCCAGCAAATTTGGAAAATTCAGCACTGGCCACAGGACTGGAAAGTTTGGTTTTCATTCCAATCCCCCAAAAAGGCAATGCCAAGGAATGTTCAAACTACTGCACAATTGCACTCATTTGACATGCTAGCAAGATTATGCCCCAAATCCTTGAAGCTAGGCTTCAGCAGTACATGGACCAAGAACTTTCAGATGTACAAGCTGGTTTTAGAAAAGGCAGAAGAACCAGGGATCAAATTGCCAACATCTGCTGGATCACAGAAAAAACAAAGGAATTACAAAATGAAAAATCTGCTTCATTGATTACGTTAAAGCCTTTGACTGTGTGGATCACAACAAACTGTGGCCAATTCTTCAAGTGATGAGACTATCAGACCACCTTTCCTATCTCCTGAGAAGCCTGTATGCAGGACAAAAAGCACTAGTTAGAATGGACATGGAACAATGAACTGGCTCAAAATTAGGAAGGGAGTATGTCAAGGCTGTATATTGTCACCCTGCTTATTTAACTTACATGCAGAGTACATCATGCAAAATGTTGTGCTGGATGAAGCACAAGCTGAAATCAAGATGCAGGGAGAAATATCAATAATCTCAGAAATGCAGATGACACCACCCTTATGGCGGAAAGTGAAAAGGAACTAAAGAGCCTCTTGATGAAGGTGAAAGGGGAGAGTGAAAAAGCTGGCTTAAAACTCAACATTCAAAACACTAAGATCATGACATCTGGTCCCATCACTTCATAGCAAATAGATGGAGAACAAATTGAAACTGACAAATTTTATTTTCTCCAAATCACTGTGGAAGGTGACTGCAGTCATGAAATTAAAAAACGGCTTTCTCCTTGGAAAAAAAGCTGTGACCAACCTAGACAGCATAATAAAAAGCAGAGACAGCACTTTGCTGACAAAGGTCCATATAGTCAAAGCCGTGGCTTTTGCAGTAGTCATTTTTGGATGTGAGAGTTAGACCATAAAAAAGGTGGAGCACAGAAGAACTGATGCTTTCAAAATATGCTGAAGACTCTTGAAAGCAAGGCAACCAAACCAGTAAGTCCTAAAGGAAAGCAACTTGAATATTCATTGGAAGGAATGATGCTGAAATGGAAGCTCTAATACTTTAGTCACCTGATGCAAAGAGCCAACTCACTGGAAAAGACCCTGATGCTGGGGAAGATTGAAGGCAGGAGAAGGGGGCAACAGAGGATGAGATTATTGAATGGCATCACTGACTCAGTGAGCCAGTGTGGAAAGATAGTGGCTTTCCAAACTGTGGAAGATAGTGAAGAACAGGAAAGCTCAGTGTGTAGCACTTCATGGGATTGCAAAGGGTTGGACACGTTTGAGCAACTGAACAACAACAACAGCAAAGAGTTAGGAAATATAAAGAAAAACCTGAGATGAAGAATAAAGTATCTGAAATGGAAAATACACCAGAAGGAGTAAAATGTGGATTAGATGATACAAAAGAATGTTTCAGAACACTAAAGTACATAGTACTGAAAATCACGGAAGCTAAACAACAAAAAGGAATTAGATACAAATAACTTTTTGTTAACTAAGTTAATATTTTAGATCACATTCTTAAACTATGCTCTGTAGAAACTTTAGATTCTTAAATGCACTTCAGATATTCTACCCATTTTTTCTTCTTTTCAAAACTAGTTAATGAAGTACCTACCAAGAATTCCAGCTTGATCTTAGTGCTTAATGCAATCACTAGTCACTGTGTTTCCAGGATTTTAGAGAGGTTTTTGTCTGTTTAGAGAGGTTTGGGCTTCCCAGATGGCTCAGATGGTAGACAATCTGCCTGCGATGCAGGAGACTTGGGTTCAGTTCCTGGGTCAGGATGTTACCCTTGAGAAAGGAATGGAAACCCACTCTAGTATTCTGCCTGGAGAATTCCATGGGCAGAGGAACCTGGCGGCCTACGGGGTCACACAGAGTCAGACATGACTGAACGACTAACACTTTCACTTTCACACTTCGGCTGTTAGGGGATGAAGTTTCAGCTGTTCACTGTCAGTGAAAAGTTCTCATGTGCACCTTTTCCGTGATTCAGGCTCTGTGTTAAGTACTAGTGGACTCATCTTCCCACTGGCTCTCATTCTCCACTGTTGGCTGCTACCCTGTAATGTGTAGAGTTTGTCATTAGAAATGGATTTGGCTTGTTTGTGATGCAGAGAATGGAAAAGTATTAATCAGAGAATGTTCTGGGGGGTTTTAATATCAAGTGGCTCAGCAGATGTGTAGACTGTGTTTGAGTCTCTATTCTCAGCTCAATGATGACTGCCTTAGTTTAGGGAAAGTGTCTGTGACCTTAAGGTCTGGCACAAAACAAATGACACATCAAATGTGAAGAGTGGCATGATGTCATCATCATGGGTGATTAATCAAGCTACTGAATATTTTGAGAGTAGATAGCTCATCCAAGGGGCTTCCCTGGTGGCTCAGATGGTAAAGAGCTCATCCAAAAAGTTTTCATCTCATCATCTCTTTGGGGCAACCACAATAGATTTAGGCAGCTGGACCCATTTGCAAACCAGTAGGCTACCGTTTTAGATTATCAGCACACAATGATGAGATGCTAGCCTATTTGGCACACCATTTCCTGCTCATAAGTTAATTAATAGAGCAGAGCTGGACTGTTTACTTATTCCCAGGGAGAGAACAGGTGGTGAGTACTCCTGCTTCATTGAGCGGACACTGATGGCAAAGAACAAACTGATTGAGGCCAATGTTTTGTTTTGATTAATACTTCATCTTGTTTATTTTTAAAATCTGTAAAGGCAGATTAAAGATTTTTTCACTACTCCCTAGCAATTTATAAACAACATGATACAAATCCATAAACTAAAAAGAAATGATGGAACTAGGTAGCTTAAATTTCTTTTCAACATTTATTTATTTGGCTGCATGGGGTCTTAGGGGCACCATGTGGAATCTAGTTCCCTGACCAGGTATTGAACCTGGGCCCCCTGAATTGGGAGCACCAAATTTTAGCCACTGGACCACCAAGGAAGTCCCAAGGTAGCTTTTTAGTTTGTGAAGGAGAAATAAGATTCATATTATACTCAAAATCCTTTTTGCCTTTTTCAGTGTAGCAAATGAACCTTAGAGCTAGAACATGATAGCTTTCAAGTTTTTGTGAGGTTTTTCAGTTGCTAAGTTGTGTCTGACCTACAATCCCATGGGTTGCAGCACACCAGGCTTCCCTGTTCTTCGTCATCTCCCAGAACTTGCTCAAATTCACATACATTGAGTCAATGATGCTATCTAACCATCTCAGCCTCTGCCGCCCACTTCTTTTGATTCAATCTTCAATCAATTGCCAGCATCAGGATTTTTTTCAGTGAATCTGTTCCTCACATCAGGTGCTGTGTTTTCAAAAACTGGATCACACTAGAAAAATATAGAGAATGGAAGAATTGGGGCCATGATTCAGTTCAGTTCAGTTCAGTTCAGTTGCTCAGTCGTGTCCGACTCTTTGCGACCCCATGAATCGCAGCACGCCAGGCCTCCCTGTCCATTAACAACTCCCAAAGTTCACTCAGACTCACGCCCATCGAGTCAGTGATGCCATCCAGCCATCTCATCCTCTGTCGTCCCCTTCTCCTCCAGCCCCCAATCCCTCCCAGCATGAGTCTTTTCCAGTGAGTTAACTCTTCACATGAGGTGGCCAAAGTACTGAAGCTTCAGCTTTAGCATCATTCCTTCCAAAGAAATCCCAGGCCTGATCTCCTTCAGAATGGACTGGTTGGATCTCCTTGCAGTCCAAGGGACTCTCAAGAGTCTTCTCCAACACCACAGTTCAAAAGCATCAGTTCTTCGGCACTCAGCCTTCTTCACAGTCCAACTCTCACATCCATACATGACCACTGGAAAAACCATAGCCTTGACTAGACAGACCTTAGTTGGCAAAGTAATGCCTCTGCTTTTGAATATACTATCTAGGTTGGTCCTTACTTTTCTTCCAAGGAGTAAGCGTCTTTTAATTTCATGGCTGCAATCACTATCTGCAGTGATTTTGGAGCCCCCCAAAATAAAGTCTGACACTGTTTCCACTGTTTCCCCATCTATTTCCCATGAAGTAATGGGACAGGATGCCATGATCTTCATTTTCTCAATGTTGAGCTTTAAGCCAACTTTCTCACTCTCCTCTTTCACTTTCATCAAGAGGTTTTTTAGTTCCTCTTCACTTTCTGCCATAAGGGTTGTGTCATCTGCATATCTGAGGTTATTGATATTTCTCCCAGCAATCTTGATTCCAGCTTGTGTTTCTTCCAGTCCAATGTTTCTCATGATGTACTCTGCATATAAGTTAAATAAGCAGGTGACAGTATACAGCCTTGACATACTCCTTTTCCTATTTGGAACCAGTCTGTTGTTCCATGTCCAGTTCTAACTGTTGCTTCCTGACCTGCATACAGATTTCTCAAGAGGCAGGTCAGGTGGTCTGGTATTCTCATCTCTTTCAGAATTTTCCACAGTTTACTGTGATCCACACAGTCAAAGGCTTTGGCATAGTCAATAAAGCAGAAATAGATGTTTTTCTGGAACTCTCTAGCTTTTTCAATGATCCAGTGGAATAGCATGCTGTAATCACAGGATTCTAACTGTATAACTCTTGATGGTTTCAAAAGTGCTTCCACCTAGATTATGCCATTTGTCTTTTAGCCCTGTGAAATGAACAAGGTAGGTATTTCTCCCATTTTAGAATTGAAAACACTGAGGTTAAATGCCTGCTGTCAGTTGGTATCTGGGGCACAGACTCTGGAATAAAATGTAGTCTCACAATATTTATTAAGATGTGTCACTGAGATTAGTATCTGTGGAGGAGGAGGAGGAAGCAGAACTTGGTCAAGGGAATCATTAATGTATGAAGCAGATCCAATGCCAGTCTAAGTGAGAGCTCTTTGGCTAGAATGGCTCTTCAGAGTTGTTCTGAGTGGGGCTGAGATGGCCAGGCTTGTATACCCTTGCATCAATCAGTCATTGAATGTGTGCCATTTGGGATAGGATGTGACCTTGGACAAGACAGTGTTCTGCTTCTAACAATCCCTGAGTAGTGTGACAGCTAATGGCTGTCTGCTAACAGAATTCTCAGGATCAGGTGAGTTCTTCATTGGAGGAAGATTTCGGTGGGAAAAGGGGGCAGTCAATTTCCTGGTGGCTCAGACAGTAAAGAATCTGCCTGCAATGCAGGAGACCTGAGTTCAATCCCTGGACTGGGAAGATCCCCTGGAGGAGGGCATGGCAACCCACTCCAGTATTCTTGCCTGAAGCATCCCCATGGAGAGAGGAGCCTGGTGGGCTATAGTCTGTGGGGTCGCAAAGAGTTGGACAGGACTGAGCACTAAGCACACAGCACACATTCCTCATACTATGTGAATCCAGTTTTGCCTATTCATTCTGGGACAGCTCTTCCAGGATTCCAGTGTACCTCTCTTCCTGGGAGAAACTTGGAAGAGAAAGATGACTGGGACAAAGTTATAGCCTCACCGGTGGAGATGGTCTCAGGGTTTCAGTTGCTAATCATGTCTCTTCCTTACACCCAGTTTAGATCTCTCTTACATCCAGCTAGTACCTCTGCCCATATTAGTGGTTTACCTGGTGACAGGACCCAGATGCTTATCACTCAGAAGTCTAGCTCTAGTCATGCTCGTCTAAGCCCTGGATTGCCACATTAATCCAAATATAATAAAATTGGGCAAGGATTTGGGAGATGATCACAAGGTGGGTCTGTAGATCCTGAAGACTCAGTGTGGACAGAATTCATTTGTTCCCTGCATACTCTCACTCTAACGGAGAGGCTATAATGATGCTTCAGGGCTCCAGGTATCAATGTCAATTCAGCACTGGGTCCAATAGTCCTCAAAAATGTTTGGACCTTTTCCTCAGTGCATATTTATGCAAGTAAATGGTCAGAGGTTCCTTTGAGGAAGGACCAGAGCAATCATTTTTGTGTTCACTTAGCTGTGTGTTTGGAGAAGACAATGGCACCCCACTCCAGTACTCTTGCCTGGAGAATCCCATGGACAGAGGAGCCTGGAAGGCTGCAGTCCATGGGGTCGCTGAGGATCAGGCATGACTGAGCGGCTTCACTTTCACTTTTCACTTTCATGCACTGGAGAAGGAAATGGCAACCCACTCCAGTGTTCTTGCCTGGAGAATCCCAGGGATGGCAGAGCCTGGGGGACTGCCATCTATGGGGTCGCACAGAGTTGGACATGACTGAAGTGACTTAGCTGCAGCAACAGCTGTGTGTTAGAAGGTGTTGGGGAGTTCCTTTCTTCTTGGAAACTTGCCCTTTTCTTCAGTCAATGGGTTCATGTATAAAAATGTCTGGAAACTCTGCAAGTGACTCTAACTTTAAATGGTAATGTTTTCTTCAGATTCCTAATGACCCATGCTTGATTCATTTTGATGATACAACCCAACTGGGTTTCCCTGTTGGTTCAGCAGTAAAGAATCTGCCTGCAATGCAGGAGATGCCGCAGGAGCCATGAGTTCGACCCCAGGGTCAGGAAGATCCCTTGGAGAAGGAAATGGCAACCCTGCCCAAAATTCTTGCCTAGGAAATCCCATAGACAGAGGAGCCTGGTGGGCTATAGTCCACAGGGTTGCAAAAGAATCAGACATGACTTGGTGACTAAATGACAACAATAACTTGAGTAATATCCTTGTTGACTGCCCTTGTTTCTGGTCCATAGGACATTGGCTTCTATTAACCCTTCCAATAATCCTCTGTGGCTCAGGTCCCTCTGGCTCTTGACTTGCTGCTTATTATGAAAATGGCTCTCACCTGGATTTTGAAAGATACTCTGCTGAGCAGTATCTACTGCTTTGAGATCCTATCTTCCATGTTGTAATCAGCAAGCCTCCCTGTGTAATGGCCTCTCCTTCTGGCCCAAAGAGGAGGGGCATTGATGACCCCCTTACTAGTTTGTTTCTTCTGGCCTTCACAAATGGTTACTGGAGAAGGGGATGGCAGTCCACTCTAGTACTCTTGCCTGGAGAGCTCCGTGGACAGAGGAGCCTGGTGGGCTACAGTCCATGGGGTCACAAAGAGTCAGACGTGACTGAGCAACTAACACTTTCACTTCGCAAATGTATAGCCTCCAGGCCTTCTTAGGAAATATAACTATCTGGCGGGTTTTCAGGCTTTACATAAAATATCCATTTCAGCGTGCCTCTCATCCGAGGCTTTTAAGCCATTTTCCACCATGGTCTACTATTCAATTTTGACATTATCTAATTTAGCATTGTTGTTGCTGCTGTTTAGTGGCTAAGTCGTGTACGACTGTTGGCAACCCCATGGACTATATCCCACCAGGCTCCTCTGTCCATGGGATTTCCCAGGCAAAGATATTGGAGTGGGGTGCAATTCCCTTCTCCTATTAGTATTAGGCATGTATTTCCCCATTCTTTCGGTGGCTTGCTAATAGCAAATTCATACCATTACCTGGAATCTTTGCAAAGATTAGGTAATGATAATCTGGCCTTCATTCAACTTTATGCCTGGGCCCTCTTGTCCAAGCATCCTCAGCATACAGTTCCATGTGTACTCCTGCTAGTCCAGGCTGGATAGCTCTTGCCATAACTTTGGAGTATCATTCCACTTCTGACAGGGATACATGTTAGCTTCCAGGGATACTCCTGTTGCATCATTTTAAGGAAGGATAGGAGTATCAGTAGTTAGTAGAGAGAAGTGGATCATTTTTGTCATTTTCTAATGTGTTCTGGGGACTTTGTTCTGTGGAGTCAAGATGTTTAGTGGTCATTAACTCACATATTTCATCCATTTGGACTCTCATTCTTTCTCAACCAGGAACCTGACCTTGGCATAGCAGACCCCTTTTAGTTGGGAGAGTAACAATTTTCAGCAGCTACTCAGACAAACCTGGTTCTGGCCTTCAGTTCCTCTGCCCTCTCTGTAGTGGGGAAAGCTTCTTTGTAGGCTGCCAAGGAGTTTCTCAGGCTTCCCAGGTGGCACTAGTGGTAAAGAACCTGCCTGCCAATGCAGGAGACATAAGAGACATGGGTTCAATTTCTGGGTCAGGAAGATCCCCTGGAGGAAGGCATGGCAACCCCCTCCAGTATTCTTGCCTGGAGAATCCCATGGACAGAGGAGCCTGGTGGGTTACAGTCCATAGAGTCACACATAGTTGGACACAGCTGAAGCTACTTAGCATGCACACATGTACACAAGAAGGTTCTCACACATAACATTTAACTAGCCATAACCTCTCAGCTAGTCGTTACCTACCTATCGGCCTCTGCTACCTCCACTGTATCTAGTAGGGCAATAGCCAGGTCATTCCATGATCATGCAGCTGCCCCTTCCCTTTTATATCTGACACCAGCCAAGGCAGTCCCTTCTACCACTATACCATCCCAACTGACGACTGCTGGAAGGTTAAAAATGGAACTGCTGCCCTATGCCAGGTGCTATCTGGGCTTCACCTACCATAGGAGAGAGGGCCCTTATTGCTACCTGTACAGGGATCCATGATCCAGCTCCAAAATCCCATTTTAGCATCTGTTTTTCTCCTGGATCATCCATGGTAGTAAGTGTTAAAGACTGGGTCCTAGAGAGACGATCCTGAAATGAAATTTTGCTTGCAGATGTTTATGAAAAAGTGTCCTTATGATCAATATATTTATATAACCTCATTGATTAGTCATTGGTTATTAGCTGCTCTGGGAAGGACTGTGACTTAGGTGAGGCAGTCTTGCCACTGGAGCAATCTCTAAAGAGTTCGTCAGCGGTCGCAGCAGCTGGGAAAACAAGTCTTTTTTTTGTAGGGGGATGTGGATATGTGTTGGGGAGACCACCATGGTGACATTACCAGTGTGTGTTCTGAAGAGTTCTGTATCCTCTTTCTGAGCTTTCTGAGGGTACAACAAGCTCTTCTGAAGCTGCCAGTTCCTAAGTAAGGTTAATGAGTCTGGGCTGTAAGTGTTGCTAAGAGTCGACTGGCACAGGACACAAGCATAGAGAAAGAGAGATTAAGGGTGGAAAGAGAAAAGCAGAGGTGCTCCTGTTGATGGGAGCAGCACTCAGAGACCACATGGGATGGAGAATGATGGCTGCTCAGCACTACCCAGACTGGCTGCTGCTGGCTCCCAGTAGGTAGATGCTTTCCTGAAATTTGTCTCTGTGACAACTTGGCATGAAGATCAGGTATAATCAAGACTTTCAAAGGTCCATCATGTAGCCTGAATGATTAGCTTCTGATCACACAGGGAAATCTACTGTGCTTGTCAGATGTTACGGTCACATTGATGTAGTTTATAGTTTAAGATCACCAAAGAAAGTTGCTGCACACACATCCTTTGCTTCCAGCTCTTCATGCTATATGTCTGATTCCCACCCTTCTCCAGAGCCTGACATATA
The DNA here is from genome assembly GCA_006408695.1 of Aepyceros melampus. NCBI lineage: Eukaryota > Metazoa > Chordata > Mammalia > Artiodactyla > Bovidae > Aepyceros > Aepyceros melampus. The sequence goes on from SJXQ01001468.1 coordinate 149,885, forward strand.
TTGTCTTTAAGGCTTTCCAAGATCCTCTTATTGTCTTCCCAGTTGGAGCCCCAGACAGGTGCTTCAGCTGTGACTCATGCATCCAAAGGGGTGCTGTCCAACAAGGGGTGCTACTGATCCTGGAGCCTATTTACTTCCTCAAGTGATGTTGCTGGAAAAAATTGCCACAAACAGTTCTGGGAATTTCCTATTGCAATTCTACAGAGGGTCATGTTGAAGCATGTAGGCACACTGTTAAAGTCAGTGTCATACACGACTTTATTGCTATACATCATATTCAAACTAAAACACAACTTTATTCATTAGCCCATTTAACAAAAAAAAAAATTAAAAAACAAAGGGTAAAGCATTTTACCAAAGGGTAAACCGGCATTTTAATATGTGGGGTATTGATAAAAAAATATCTTGACTAAGAATGTTAGGAGTTGAAGCACATACTGAGAATTTCTTTCCTTATTAAATCCATAAATAGCAGCCATTTGACATACAGACTCTTAAGTCAGTAATTATAAGGCAAAATCACTTTTGATCTTTTTTCTTATCATGGCTGATTTATTCTCCTACCTTGTCAGCTGAAAAATTTTACCTTAAAAACATTCTTCTTCCCTTTTTTTTTTTTTTTAACATTTCTCACTTCTTTATTCTCCTTGACGGGAAGATGACAGCAGCTCTGTTGAATGGGAACAAGCTGGGTTATGTTATTAAATTTTAATCACTTTCCTGCCTGTGAAGCTGATAATTGGAGATCATTTAATAGAACCTGCTGCTCTGTTGGCTCTCTGGAAATCCCAGCTGTTTGTAAAAGGCAAAGAGCCTAGTTATCATTTTAACCCAAGCTCATCTCGAGCATGGATTTTATGCCAAATACCCCAGTATCCAAATGCCATGAGTCTGAGGACCTTCCTTCCTTCACATTAAGCTTTCTTTCCCTTTAATCAGTAGAACAATTTAATGAAATGTCATGTAGCAATCGGCAGGTCACACTCCTTATCAGAGATCAAGCCCCTGACTAATCTCCCTTGTTTTCCCCTTTCTTCTCAAATGCACTCAAAAGCTGCCTCCTAATCCCTTCTGTTTTGTTTCAGACAGAAAATGGATGCAGCAACGGACTGCAAACAGTCTCACCTGGTCCACCCCAGATCTGTTTTAATTTTATCTGTGCATTAGTGTCTCCTGTGGGCTTGTGACTCTCCAGTCAACTGTTAACCTATACTCCTTACTCTTTTCCACCCCATCTCTGCAGAACCAGGCTTCTTTTTTTCAAAGAGGCATAATTTTTCCTTCCGTTCTATGAAACATCCTTAAACCTTCATCATAACAAATTACCAAGACTGTGGAAGGAATTACACTGCTGATATGTAGGTTAAGAGCCTCGTAGCTCAGTTTCCAAGTCTATACTTAAAAAGAAAGCTTTAGCCCTCACATTCAGCATCTCTGCACCCAATCACTCATTCTTCCTTTCTTCCTCTATTCATTCAATATATTTATTTTGTGCATGGCTCTCCACTAGCATTAAGGGTATAACTGAGAACAAAACAGATATGGTTCTTGTCTTTGAAGAGCTATTGATCTGTTGGGGAGATAGACATCATGTGAGTAACTGTATGAACACTTGATTACATTGTGATAATTGCAAAATGAGAGCTGTAAGAGGACACCTGACTGATAAGGGTTAATATTTCTTGAGTCCTGACTGTGTGCCAGTCAATATGTCATGCTATTACAGGCATGAAACCACTGAATGCTCTCAATCAGGCTATTATCCTCCTTATACAAATAGACAAGAAAATTACCTCCCTAGTCACACAGTCTGAATGTAGCCATTCCACCTCACAGCTACATCATGTGAGCATTCCTTTTGTGCTACTTGCCTACCAATACTTTGGGATATCATATTTTTAATTTTTTGACCATCCAATAGGCATGAAACTATATTCCAGTGTGGTTTAAGAAATAAAAATGTGATTGTAGTAAACTGTGGATCAGCAGTGAACAATGTTTCCACAGTCATAATAAAGAAATTTGAAAACTGATTTAACCGTGAGTAGTCTTTGGAGGGCGCAGGTGAAGGGAAGTGTGTTTGTGTGGTGTCTGTGTGGGGCCAGGTGTTGGTGAGGATGATGCGAGGAGGCCAAATCCTAGTTTCTGTAGGAAAAAGTCAATATGATAATGCTGAAAGTTGGAAAATCAGGTACTGGTAGTACAATTGTGTTATTTTAAGATGTGAAAGTAAGTAGTATAAAAAAATAAAGGGATGAGAGTATGTAAATGCAAAAATATAAAAAAGGGTTGAAAGTATGTAAAAATGTTGCTTTTAGGAAGTGGGATTTGGAAAAGGGTTGGGTTGGCCAAGGAGCTGCTGTTTCTTGTTGCAAGCCTTGTTGTTTGACTTTGTTTTCCCTCAATTTCAAATGTTTTTGAAATCAGGGGCGCTAGGGTCATCCATGGGAGCATGGTAGCATGGAAGCCTCTGGTCCCTTCTTGTGTGGGTCAGCACACCCTCTCTGGAAAAGTGGAAGCAGCAGTGGTCCTCTCACAGAGGAGTTAGGGTGACTGCCTCCTCCTTGGTACCAGAAGCTCAGAGCTCTGGGTTTCCAGTGTGTCTGAAAGCCATGTGGTCCATGATGAGGTCCTGCTGGGCTCCTCATCTCATTGAATTCAATATTCAGTGGCACTTAGTATAGTTGTGGTGACTTGAGGAGTGAAGCCTGCACCCCACCGCCACCGCCTTCTCCCTTCTTTTCATATATTACATTAGAGAAAAAAGGAGTAGTGGAAAGGGAGAAAAAGAAGGTAGTAGAAGCCCAGCTGTTTGCCCTTACTTAGAAACAAGGGGAGGTGAGGTGTGGGTCTGTGAAGCCTCAATTAGGAGGAGAAAATACTGCTGCTTCCGTGGTGGAAGAGCCCTGAGCACGAGAGCGCAGGTGTTCCTAGTTCTCTGGGGTAGGTGGGCTCTACCTTCCCCGCTGTCTCTCCCTGCTTCTTGTGTTAGAAATTTTGGGGGTTGGCCAAAAAGTTTGGGCTTTTAATGACATCTTATGAAAAACCTGAACGAACTTTTTGGCCAATTCAATATTACAGCAGAAATTTGGAAAGAAGCCTGGAGGACCTACCTTTAAGACATGTTTAGGAGGAGGCTGCTGCAGCTAAGTCACTTCAGTCGTGTCCGACTCTGTGCGACCCCACAGACGGCAGCCCACCAGGCTCCTCCGTCCCTGGGATTTTCCAGGCAAGAGTACTGGAGTGAGGTGCCATTGCCTTCTCCATAGGAGGAGGCAGGGAGATTCTTTTAGAGCACAGGATTTTCCAAAGCCTTTGTAGTTTTGGTGTTGTCTCTTCTGATCCAGCTATGAGGACTGACAGATTTATCAGCATGGATGCTCACTAAATGAAGCTGTTTCTAATGGACGAGAATTCTAGTAAATATGAAAATTCAATTTATAGTGTTAGTACTTTACCACTTCAGCTTACATCTTCTGTGAAGTCCCAGAAAAACCTCCTCTTTTCAGGGTCTTTGATCCTAGTCATTCCCTCTTTTGACCATTTCTATCATTTATTTTCCCATCTCATTGGTCATTCATTCAACACATTTATTAAGCATCTGCCATGTGCCCGGCATGTTTCAGGCACCAGGGATATCTTGGTGAATAGGAGGACAAGGTCCTTGACCCTGTGTAGCTTCCCTTCCTGTAGAGGAGAACAGATACTAAATAATCTACAGTGAAGAACTGATGTCAGTGCTATGAAGAGGAAATGAAACAGGATGTGTTTGAGAGTGAAATAGGATGTGATGGGGAGTGATGGGTCAGCCACCCTGAGCAGGTGGAATCTGAGCTGAGATTGAATGGGGGAAGGACCAACCCTGCAAGGACCTCTCAGAGTCTCTCAAGCTTAAGGGTAATGCGCAAGGGGGAAGTTAGGGAGTGAGCTCAGGGGGTGGCAGGCCCAGGTGATATAGGGCTGTTTTGCTATAGAAGCAAGTTTGGAATTTATTCTGAGTAGAATGAGAAGATTGGAGTTTATATTTCTTAAAGCATTTAAAATTGTGCATGTGTCATTACTGGATTAGCTTTAAAGATCACTCTGACTGCCATGTGACAAATTGGTGGGGACTGGGGTGGGCTATGTACTGGATGAAGCAGGGGATCAATTAGGAAAGAGTTATATGGTTTAGTGAGAAGAAAGTGGGTATGTATAGATGAGGGGTCTGTTTTGGTTAGAGTCAACAGGACCTGCTAGTGGGCCAGATGGGGAGAGGGAAAAACCAAGAGGTTTCTAGCTCAAACAGAATAGCTGGGTGGATGGAGAAGCTCTTTATTGAGATAGAAGGATTGGAGGAGGAATTGGAGGGGTAGGTGTTAGAGGAGGAGGGAGAATGTAGTCACAGGGAGATATGAGATCCCTGAGTAAGAGAGAAAGGGATGTGTTCATTTGTTCAGAAGGGTGATGGAGGAGAGGAATGAGGAGTTAGGAGAGCATGGGTGACTGTCAATGTGGGGATCTCAGCAGAAAGAGAGATAGAAGTCAGACCACAAGGAGATAGTGAGGACATGAGATCAGGGCAGGACCAGCTCAGACTTTGCTCACAGTTGTACCCTAGTGCCTGGCAAACATAGATGCCAAATATTCAAAGTAAATAAACAAATGAATAGGTGGTAATGTGGTGTGGGAACTGAGTGTAGAATACTTCTAGTAAGTGTCACAATGAAGACATGAGGAGAAGGATGCTATAGCTGGAGCAATGGCAGGTTTTATATTTATTTTTGTTTAAAGGACAAGAGATTCCTATAGTCATAGCAAAGAAACCCTCCGGAGAGGACTGATGAAAGAGGTCCTAGAGGAGGGGGTGATGAGGATGAGCAGCAGACAGGGGAAAAGAAAGAAGTGAGAAACAGGGAGGAGACAGGGATGGGAACAAGCATGTGGTATACAGTCTCCCAAGGGCCAGGGGTGTATTTTCTCATGTAATCATTACAATCGCTGCTTGGGATAGTGTTATATTCTCCACTTGCATGTGAAGTGACTAAGGGTTTGAGAGCTCAAATCACTCCCTGAATTTCCAGGCTGAGCCAACAGTAGCTTGGGTTTGTGCCCAGAACCTGCACTATTACCATTAGGCCGTGTATAGGCCATTTGGACTCTAAAGAGCCCCACGAGGAGCTGGCATAGGAGAGGAATCAGGTGGTAGACGTTCACTGCCATTCTCATGCTTAACCCCAACCATCAGTAATTCTGCAGAGTGAGCCAGCTGGACTACAATACACAGCACCTGAGGCTTATAGGTTGTCATGCTCGTGTCAAAAGAGGGAAACTGCCCTCTTTTGAAAGGAAAGCTGTAAGAATTTAGGGTATGTTGCAAAGGATTAAAGTAATTTTTAGAATCTTTATTTGTTCTTTTGTATCAGGTGGTGGATCAACTGAGGTTAATAGAAAGTCTGAAGATGTGATTCATCCAGGACTTAACAGTTCTGAGCTGGAAGGAAGAGGGCCTTGGTTTAAATCATGATTCCAGTGCTTCCTAGGCAATTTGTTTTATCTCTCTGAGATTCAGTTTCCTAACATGTAGAAGAGCGAGGCAAATATGACCTCCCTCAGGAAGGATTGTGAGGACTAAATGTGGCATTGTGTTTCTAAACTCCTAACCCAGGCCCTGTGCAATGGGACCACAGCATTATTTTTGTTTTGTTTCCATTCCTATTGTTTTCTTAAGCATGTCTTCATCACCTTGGGCTGCTGTAATAGAATACCATAGACTGGGTGTCCTAAATGATAGGAATGCATTTCTCATAATTCTGGAGGCTGAGAGGTCCAGGATCAAGGTGCTGACTGACTCAACTCCCTGGTGAGATGTCTATTCCTAGCTTACAGAGGGTCACCTTCCTACTGTGTCTTCACGGGGCAGAGGGGGGAAAGCAAGCTTTCTGGTGTTTTTTATAAGGGCACTAATCCCATCACGAGGACCTCAAGCTCATGATCTAATCTGTTAATAAATCTGTCTACATCTCAAATACCATCACATTGAGTGTTGGACCGTCAACATATACATTTTACACAATTCAGTTCTTAGCAAAGCATGAACACACTGAGAAATAGTGGCTCTGAGATTCTGATATTACACAGGTTGGGAATGAAGTGATGAATTTGTATGAGATTTGTTTGTTCTGTTCTTGTTTAGTCATTTGTGAGAGCTCTTTCCAAGCAAAACCCTAGAGTGAAATTATGCTATGCTCATTACTCTGAGGCTGACACAAATCTGGCTAAATACTTTATCTGGTAAATAAGATATGGGTTACAGATGTCACCAAGCATGAGCAAAATCCTTTCCTTCTCATTTCAGTTATTTAGTTGCCTAATTTTATTTTCTTTGCTGTGATTGGCTTAAAAGCAGAATTTATTGTATTAGAAATCCTGGACTGTCGGTATGCATGGCTCCAGATCAGAAGAAATTCATTTACTGTTGTCTTTCTCCTAAACTGCTGTTTGCGAATTGAGAAATGCCTTGTACTTAAATACTCTTTCCCCATCATACCAATATGTCAAATTAATGCACACAGCTTTTGGCATCAGTAGGCTCAGGGATATGTATAAGAAGTCTTATCTTTATTTTCCTTATTCCTGATACATATGTAAGCCCATGTTTCATATTGCAATGACAGTCACCACAATATGCATTGAGACAGTTCTTGGTTTAAGGAATTCATCTCTGCAGAAACCTCTGCTGCAGGTCTCATATTCTTACATTAATGTAACAATATGTTTTGAGTGTCTGTTACATATCAGGCATCCTTCCAGCTGTTGGGGGAATATCAAAGTCAATGAAATACAATCCTTTCCTCATAGAATTTAGCTGGTTGGTGACCATGATTTTTGCTTAAAATTGGCTCATTTTCTAACTTTTGTAGATGAAACATTGGTTAAACTCCTACTCAGTGAGTCTTTAAAGTCTTTATTTTAACTACACATTTTAATTACACAAAAGCATGTAAATCAGATTACTGAGACAGGTTTGGATTTTTGAGAACAGTTACACATTTGGTACTAAAGTGAAATTGTAAAGCTATAAAATTAGAATATATAGGGAGACATATAAATATTTCAACTGGCACTGTTGGAAGGAGGAACTATCTTGGTCCATTCAAGCTACTATGACAGAATACCATGGACTTGGTAGTTTATAAAGAGTAAAAATTTATTTCTAGAGTTCCGGAGTCTGAAAGTCCAAGATCAAGGTGTCTGCAGATTTGATGTCTGGTGAAGGCCCACTCCCTGGTTAATTTTTGCTGTGTCCTCACATGGCGGAAGGGAGAAACTCTTTAGCCTCTTGTAAGGGCACTAATCCCATTCATAAGTGATACAGTCTTATGACCTAATTACCTACTAAGTGTCCTGCCTCCAAATACCCTCACACTGGGGAGCTCGGCATCAACACATGCATTTTGGTGGGACACAAACATTCAGCCCTTGCATTAGTGAAACTCTTGTGTCCTTTCACTACTTTATTCTCATAAACCTCATGCTTTTTTCCTTTTTCCCTGAAGGGAAAACACTGTATAATTTTTCTTCATATTATTTAATCTCCTTTACAGGAATGTTAAGGTTTTATTCCATACCTGTGATGCCATGAGAGAGCAAATGCATTTCAGATAATTATTAACAGCATTGTACTGGTGTGAGATGAATTTGATGAGCTAGGGCAGTGAGATTTGTAAGAGACAGAAAGAATAATATGTAACTAAATCATATGTAGTTAATAAATAATAACATTTCTTTCCGATGGAAACTGTTGTTTACCTGTTATTCCTCCTTCCTACATTTTAAATGCCTTTCCTTGTTGACTAAATTCAGATGAGTAGTTCTTGACTTTATTCAGCTGCTACCTGTCAGAAATGAAATAATGGAATGAACACGGTGTGAAGTTAAATACTGAGACTTCACAGAATATACAACCACTGGTTAAAGTGATGTTGTGAAACCATGCTTGCTTAATATGCTAATCTCTTCACTTTGAAGTGTCTTGATGAAAGCTTAAGACTAATTAATAAGTAAATATGCTTAATTCAGAGCACAAGTGATGACATGACAGGGGATCTAACAATATTTTTGAAGTCATTTTCCCCTTTCAACTTCTCTGTGTCACTACTAGTTTCTTCTTATTTCCTTTTATTTATTTGCATGTGAAATTTCTTTATTTAAAGATATCTTAGGACATATGTTGGAGAGGAAATGGCAACCCATTCCAGTATTCTTGCCTGGAGAATCTCATGGACAGAGAAGCCTGGTGGGCTGCAGTCCATGGGGTCGCAAAGAGTCGGACACAACTGAGCGACTTCACTTTCACTTTCACTTTAGGACATATGTTGCTCTAAAGGTTTTTAGTTTATTGGGAGATAGAAATATTTTAGTCTTTCATTGTAGAACTTATGAAGCCACATCCAGACAATTATCACTGAAGCTGGCGAAGCAGGAAGGTGGTGGTAGTAGGCACTGAGGGAGAATTAACTTCAGTGCAGCCTTTGTTCCTGATACAAACCAAACTCACTAACAAAACTATTATGGTATATCATTTATATTATTGTATATTTGAACTCTGCAATTAAATGCATACACATTTAAGACTGTTATGTCTTCTTGATGAATTAACCCTTTCATTATTATGGAATGCCCCTTCTCATTAACAGTAATATTGCTTGTTCAGAAATTCAGCTGTTGCTTTTTAGTCACTATGTCCAACTCTTTTGCAACCCCATTGACTGTGCCTGCTAGGCTCCTCTGTCCTTGGCATTTCCCAGGCAAGAATACTGGGGTGGGTTGCCTTTTCCTTCTCCAGGGGATCTTCCAGACACAGGGATCCAGTCCCTGTCTCCTTCATTGGCATTGGCAGGCAGTTTCCTTTTTTTTTTCCTTTTCTTTTTTTTCAATGTTCACTGCTGCCACACTTTATTTGTGAAGCCCTGGGCACAGCCCAGACAACACACAGAGCACAGGGGGGAAGCACAGGGTGTCACAGGGTACTCCAGCCCAGCCCAACCCCTGCCTCGCCCCTGCCCCAGGTCCTCAGGCATGAGCAGGCCCTGTCCCTACCCGCACAGCTGGAGAAGAGGTTTGGGCCTGCTCAGATGCCCCCTCCAGCGTGGCTCCCAGGCCACTCCCAGACATCTTAGCAGCCAGAGGAGTCCCAAAGGGTACAGAACCAGCACCGTCCAGGCAAGTCCAGCCCCTAGACCCTAGTGTCTGCTCCCTGCTTCACTTCCTGTCCACAAAGTGTGGGTGCCAGTCTTGCCCTCTGCCACCACCCCTGTGGCCCCGGGTAAAGCAGTCCAGACCTCGCAGGCTGAGGGATCACACAGCAGGGATGGATGGCAGGGGCAGGGGTGGCCAAAGGAACAAGGCCTGGTGACAGGAAGCAGAGCAGCCAGCGGGTGAGCAGCCCCAGGCAGGGCAGGACACACCTGGCTGCAACACAGGGAGGGGACAGCAAGTCACTGGTCCAGGCGAGGGATGGGGAGAGGCCAGCTTGGCATCTAGACCTTGTACAGTGTCTGCAGTAGATTGTGGTGGGCAAAGGAGCAGGATCCCAGGGTGCCGCTGGGCTTGGTCATGGATGCCAGCAGCAGGGCGGCAAGGCCCCTGGGGAAGTATTCCTGCTGCACCACATGGTTCAGCACCATCAGGGGCAGTACAGGTTGGCAATGGCCTTGTCTTCACTCTTGAGCAGACCCATGTGGATGAGGAGCGGGTGAGGAAGGCACTGGAGTAGAAGAGGAGGAGCTGAAGGCTTTCTTCATCAAAACATCTACTGCATCCTACGTGGCTGTCCTCACCTAGGCTTCCTCCTTGAACACGGAGGACACCTTCAGGAAGGTGGAGACCACCTTCTCTGGGTCAGAGGCAGGCAGGTTCTTTACCAGGCTGTTTTACTGTCAGCCACCAGGGAAGCCCTAGAAATCCAAGTAATGTGATATTAATATAGCTTTCTTTTGATTAGTATTTGCATGACATAGTTTTCCCATCGTTTAAATCTATATATCTATGTCTTTATATTTTAAGTAATTTTCCTTCTAACTTTCTCATCCTCTCCAACAGTCTGTCTTCAACTGAAGTGTTTACACTGTTAATTTAATTATTGATGCATTTGTATTTAAATTTGCCCTTTTTTAAAATCTAATTTTAGTTCTTTTCTATGTGTCCTGTTTGTTCTTGTTTCCTTTGTTTTTCTTTTATCACCTTCTTTTGAGTATTTTTTATGATTCTATTTTATCTCCCTACCAGTTTATTGGAGCTTCCCTGGTGGCTCAGAGGTTAAAGCGTCTGCCTCTAATGTGGGAGACCTGGGTTCAATCCCTGGGTTGGGAAGATCCCCTGGAGGAGGAAATGTCAACCCACTCCAGTATTCTTGCCTGGAGAAGCCCATGGACGGAGGAGCCTGGTGGGCTACAGTCCCTGGGGTCGCAAAGAGTTGGACACGACTGAGCAACTTAACTTTCACTTTCACTTTCACCAATTTATTAGTTATACATCTTTTAAGTAATTTGGTTGTTCTGTGGTTTCAATACAAAATTTTAACTTATGACTATAGCCTGCCAGGCTTCTCTGTCCATGGAATTCACCAGGCAAGAATACTGGAATGGGTAGGCATTCCCTTCTCCAGAGGATCTTCCTGACCCGGGGATTGAACCTGGGTCTCCCACATTGCAGGCAGATTCTTTACCATCTGAGCCACCAGGAAGCCCCTAACTTATGACAGTACATTTCCAATAATACTACAGTACTTCCTATATTGTACAAGAATCTTACCATATTATTTATTAATTTCCTCTACCCTATCCTGCATGCTACTCTTCTTATATGTTTTACTTCAACATATTCTATGAAACATGTGCCTGACAGGTGTTTTCACTTCAGACAACTACCTTTCAAAAAGATTAAAATCAAGAAAAATGTCTGTCATAGTTACCCACATTTTTTCCCTTTTCCTATGTTCTTTGTTTCTTTTTGTCTATTTTGTATCAGATTTCTTCTGCCTGTAGAGCTTCCTCTAAACATTTCTTCTTCTACAGGTTCGCTGACAAGTAATTCACCTCAGCTTTTGTTTCTCTGGAAAAATCTACCTTTCAGCCTCTTTTTTGAAAGATATTTTCACTGGACACAGAATTCTGAGTTGATTTTTTTTTCCCCAGTTCTTTGAAGAGGTGACTGAACTGTCTCCTGCTTGCTTTATTTCTGATAGTGAATCTGTTCTGGCTTCCTATCTTTGTGCCTCCCGAAAATGTTTTCTTCCTCTGGTTCTATGAAAAATTTCCCTTTATCTTTGGATTTCAGCAGTTTGACTATGAGGAGCTTAGGTGGGGTTTTTCTTGGTACTTGTACGGCTAGGGCTCTCTGAATTTCTTGGATCTGTGGTTGCTTGTCTTTCAGTAATTTTGAAAAGTATATCTCAATAATCTTTCTGTCCACTTCTCTTTTATCCTTCTGGTACTCCAAGTACATGTGTATTGCCTCGTATCTTTTGGATAATCTGTTCTCTTTGTTTCACTATTTTTTTAAAGCTATTTTTATTTATGTATTTTTGGCCATGCTGGTCTTATTTTCTGCCGGGATTTTCTCTATTTGTCCTGAGCAGGGGCTATTCTTTGTTGTGGCTTACAGGCTTCTCATCTTTTCTTATTGTGGAACACGTTCTTTGGGGTGAATAGTCTTCAGTAGCTGTGGCATGTGGGCTCAGTGGTTGTGGTTCCTTGGCTCTTGGGCACAGGCTCAGTGATTGTGGTGCATGGGCTTATTTGCTCCACAGCCTGTGAGAATCTTCCCAGATCAGGGATATAACCTGTTTCTCATGCACTGGCAGGCGGATTCTTTACCGCTGAGTCACCAGGGAAACCCTCTCACTATGTTTTCCCTCCAAATTCCTCCAATGGTGGGCTGCTGCCACTCTGTGCTCAGCAAGTGGTTTTCATTGCTTGTGTGCTAAGTCACCTCAGTCATATCTGACTCTTTGTGACCTTATGGACCGTAGCCCTCCAGGCTCCTCTGTCCGTGGGATTCTCTAGGCAAGAATACTGGAATGGGTTGCCATGGCCTCCTCCAGGGATCTTCCAGACCCAGGGATGGAGCCCACATCACTTACATCTCCAGCACACGCAGGGGGGTTCTTTTCCGCGAGCACCATCTGGGAAGCCCATGGCTTCATTACTGTAGGGCCTTTTTTTCAGGTTTCCTGGTTTGCTCTCAGCTCTCGGTAGGCCCAGGAGACCTGAACTACAAGGATATTTTCCCATGGCCTTGTTTTTCCCCAGCAACAGACTGCTATGCTGGTTATTGGTGGGGGCTTATGATGAAGGCAAGTAGAGTTTCTTGCTTCTGTTGTAGCCTCAGTTCTTAGAAGGCCTTGTTCATCTACACTGTGGGTGTGGAACTGTCTTACTGTTTCAGACCTTTGTCCTCACTACAACTTCCTGCACCTTCCCCTGCCACATAGCCATAGTCTGCCCTATACCAGTGACAGTGTCTTGCAGGGAACCCTTCCGTCAGGGCACATGTCCTGCCCTCTCCCAGTGATAGCAGGCCTCTGCTTTAGGGGCCTGGGATTAGTTGCAGGGCCTGGACTCAAACCACTGTCTCATCCCCCATCAGCTGCAGATCACTTCGCTGCTAGCCCTCCTTCCCCAGCAGCGTACCTTCATCCAAGAGCAGGTGCAGGGGGGTTTCCTACCTCATTCCTCATGTCTTCAAGGTTTTGCTTCATACAAGATGGGGTTTAGTGCTTGTATTCCAATGAAGGGGCCTATGCCACATACCATCCCTGTCCCGTCTTGCGAGCACTCAATAGAGGCCCCCAGATAAAAGCTGGTGAATGAACACAGACCCTCCTTAAGTCTGAGGCTCCCAGGGATATAACCTGACAAGTTAGTCCATACTCAGCATTTCAGAATTTGTTAAAATTTCACTTTTTTTTTTCTTACTTTGTGGTGATGATTTCTTTCTCCCACATCATGCTAAAAGTGAAACAGTTTGTGAGTCTCAGTTTTCTGCAGAGGAATTTGTCATCCATTGGATTTCAGCAAATCCTGGTAGCTTTAACTTGTTATTTAAAAAATGCTTCATATTATATCTTAGTATTTGAATTTAATAATTTCATACTGCTATGATCTTTTCCAGTCTTTATCCAATTGCATAAAAATGTTATTATACTGCTTACAAAATATTTTTTTTAATTTTTAAGCACAATAAACTCTCTATAGATTTTGTTAACCCCAGGTACCCTGAGGTAGCATTCTTAGGGTATGTGAAGGCATTGGAGAAGTAGTTGGGTATACTGATGCCCAGGCAAATTCTTTTAGCAAGGAAGAAATTATTTAACTAGGAATATGATCAGATATCTTCATTTTAGCATATGAGAAACAGAGATGAGGGGAGTCATTGGAGAATTTATAGAAGAAACTATATTAAACTAGTATTGCTAGCTTTCTAAATTATCAGCCACTTTCCATTGAGGATTATCATTAGGGAAGAGGGTTTTATTCTGAAGACTCCTGCCTCTATTATTTTTTGGATTGGTTGATTTAACCCAAGCTGGACTTTCAAATTCCTTTATGGTGAAATACAGAGAATAAAATATATGTGAGACAGCAAAAGAGACACAGATGTATAGAACAGTCTTTTGGACTCTGTGGGAGAGGGTGAGGGTGGGATGATTTTGGAGAATGGCATTGAAACATGTATATTATCATATGTGAAATGAATTGCCAGTCCAGGTTCAATGCATGAGACAGGGTGCTTGCGGCTGGTGCACTGGGATGACCCAGAGGGATGGGATGGGGAGGGAGGTGGGAGGGGGATTCAGGATGTGGAACACATGTACACCTGTGGTGGATTCATGTCAATGTATGGCAAAACAACTACAAACTACAATATTGTAAAGTAATTAGCCTCCAATTAAAATAAATAACTTTATATTAAAAATATATGTACATATATTTATGCCTTGTGAGTCCCTAGAATATGTGGTAAAACAAAAATTATGTTGATGTATTCATTTAAAAGTTTATTGGCAGCTGTGTTGGTATTTGAACTGAACTCTACTAAAATGGTGTATTTCAATAAAATGTTTCTTGGCTTCATTCAGAAATTAGCACTAAGAGCTCCTTCAAATAAATCATTTGCTAAAGAGACAAATTTTCTTTAATTTTCTGGTAGCAAAATTTCTTTACTTTGTGGGGTAGTTCTAGCTACTGCTGCCCTTGGTTCATTTTGCTTAATGTTAATTGGCCATTTTTGATCACCCATATGAATTTCAGTCAATGGAAGATAAATTATTTTCTTTCTCAGTTAAAACTAATCAATTTTGGTATCTACTTCAGATAAATGGCCAGGATCATATGTTGAAAGAGAAGATAACACAGTCTAGGCATTTCTGACTGACAAGCAATTCAGTCAGTCATAACATCTTCTTTGTTGAATATTCCATATCTCAAGCTTTTCCATCAAAAACTCACCATATGGAATTCTCTGTCTTTAGTTAAAAGCTGTGATTTCAAGATAACCAAATGTCTCTCCAACCTTTTGTAAACACACATCAGCATTTCTCATTTTCCCTCCCTGTCTTCCTTTATTCCTCCCTACTTTCTTCTAACGTAACCTACCAAAAGATTGTGGTTATAATAAAAGCAGTCTCATCATAGTTCTATTGTACAAACTCAGAAGATCTAGTAATAGTTCTTTCATGAGGACATAATTCTAGACTATGTAGCAAATCCTTAAGATCCCAAATTACTTGGTGAAAGCTCCAATTTTTTCCCCCTGAAAATCATATGTTACATGTTTGGACACATGAATAATCTAGGTCACATAATAAACATAGGTCACATGAACAATCTATATTCTGTAGAATGCTTGTGACAGAATACAAGAAAAACATGCTAGAAACATTTTTTTAATGAATAATTGAGAAGGCCAACATTTTTAGCCAAAAAATAGGACTGTACATGCAAAAATAATTGAGAATGAATATTTTAGAATTCAGCAACAAGCATCACAATTCATGATCATGATTATAAACCAATAACCATGATGGTGACCACCATAGTTATACTTGACTGGGTACTTACTCATGGGCAGGGACTATACTAATTGTTTTGCACATATATTTAAGTTTTACTATTGGTTCAATGGTAAAAGAATCCACCTGCCAAGGCTGGAGATGCAGGAGACCTGGGTTCAAACCTTGGGTTGGGAAGATCCCCTGGAGGAGAAAATAGCAACCCACTCTAGTATTCTTGCCTGGAAAATTCCAGGCTATAGTCAGGCTATAGTCCATAGGGTTGCAAAGAGTCAGACATGACTGAGTACACACAGCCATTACAAAAGCATATGAAGTTTCAGTACATAGAGTGGTGAAAAGCGTGGATTCATGCCAAAAGCCTGGGCTCCTGTTCTGCCTCACTATTTGTCAGGTGTATGAACTTGGGGAAATTTATCTTTTTAAATAGTATTTTAGTTTAATATCAAAATTAATGCAAAAATCATGATACACAAATATGTCTGATCATGATACACACAATATAAACATTTAGAAGGAAGATAGAATGTAACCCTGCATTTGCACAACTCACCTCCCCATCATCCCAGCCCTGATTCTTATTGCTCTCAAACTTCTGGGCACACTCCATCAGCATCCCTTTCCATTTTCTTTTGCCCCAAAATATCTGCAAAGCATGGTCCCTCACCTGATTTGACTCTTGCTCAAATATCACCTTCATAATATCATCTTCCCTGACCTGTTATTTAAAATTGTAGTGCCCGTTACCAGCACTCCCTGTAGTCATGTACAGATGTGAGAGTTGGACCATAATGAAAGCTGAGAGCCAAAGAATAGATACTTTCAAACTGTGGTGCTGGAGAAGACTCTTGACAGTCCCATGGACAGCAAGGAGATCAAACCAGTCAATCATAAAGGAAATTAACCCTGAATGTTCACTGGAAGGACTGATGCTGAACCTGAAACTCTAATACTTTGGCCCCCTGATGTGAAGAGCCTACTCATTAGAAAAGACCCTGATGCTGGGGAAGATTGAAGGCAGGAGGAGACGGCGACCACAGAGAATGAGATTGTTGGATGATATCACTGACTCCGTGGACATGAGTTTGACCAAATTCCAGTAGATGGTGAAGGACAGGGAAGCATGTAGTGCTATAGTCCATGGGATTGCAAAGAATTGGACATGACTGGATGACTGAACAATGAACGACAAAAAAGGATGATAAGAGTTATTTTAACAAAGTCAGTTTCTATTGATTTCTCTCAGTCTTGACTTCCTGTCTCTGGGAAGGCATCTTTCACATAAGTATCATCTCTCATTCTCAGGAAGAAAAGAGGAGGTCAGAGTGCTGGACAAATTTTTAAACTTTGTGTCAGGGTCCTCATGTGCACAGAGCAAAAATACTAGTACTTACCTCATCTGTTGTGAGGAATAAGTGAGATAATACATGAAAAGGCTCAAAACAATCCAATGCATAGAGACAATTAATCAGTGGTAGAGCTCAGATTTTCCCATGTTTATTTTATACCAAATCAATGTTGAATTATTATTGAGAACTACATTCTTTCTACAACGTTTCTGCATTCTCTGTTGGGTACATTAGGGGAAATGAGATCATCTTCATTTGACCTATTAAGTTAAATCTTCTCTTTTTAATGAGCTGATAGTATTTGAAAGGGAAAAGAAACAGAATATAAAGAAATAAAAAATAAAAGTATTCTGAGATAATATTGTAAAGTTCATCAGTGTTTGGGATGGTTAAAGAATGCCTGGGTTAACAGTCATTCCTAAACAAAGAGTGCATTTATTTAACTGATTAATGCCTCATTATATTAATAAAATATTGAAAGAACTGTTTGTGTTTATTCATTATTTTTATGTAACTAACAATAGTCAAGAAAAATATCCTTTAGAGTCTCTGCTGAATAAAACATCATTAGTTAAATAAACAAATCATTAAGTTGAAGTATAAGAAATAAACAGAGACATAGTTACCAATTTCTAGATGAATCAACTTTATTTTTATATAGGAAGCTATATTTTTTGTATGTAAACTTTATAAACATGAATAGTTTGCATTATACAAATCATGGTCATAACATATAAAAGCTAGAAAATGTATATTAATTTTGAAATTATTCTAAGCAGCAGTCCTTATGAGGAGACTGACATTAAAGACTTGCCTTTAAAGATTTACTCTCCAAAAGAATTGCTGAAGTATTTAAAGGAAACATAAATCTGAATTTCTAGAGTATGGAGGCAACTAATCTATCATAATTTGAGAAAGAAAGAAAACAAATTTAAGTAACCATCCAGAATTGGGTGAGTGAGAAGATAATGTTGAGGTTAAGGTCTGGTGTTCCTCTGCACCTAGTGAATAGTAATGCATTTTAGTTATTGATTGATGGAGCTTTACATGACTGCAAGTTAAGTCTTTCTCAAAAGATTTTTCTTTCATACTTTGAATTCAGCTTTAAATGTTTTGCGATTGTGAAAAGAATTATGATATATACTTCAAATATGAGACAGATATATTATTGGTTAAAATGGTTACTTATTTAAATTGATAACTGTAATTTTGACTTTTATGCAAAGAAAATGAGAAGTTGTCTTTCATGTCTCCAATGATTATTCATTAAATCACCTAATTTACAGCTGAGATGGCAAGTTCCCTGGTCTTTCTTTAATCTTTTCAATAAGGTGTTATTATGGTTAAAGACTAAGTGAATAGGATGTCTTAAAACCTGAGCTCTTTTCATTGCTTTTCTTGAAAAATCTTCAGAATATAAAACCACCATCTGGTTTTGTTCTTCTGAAAGCTCACATCCCATCACAGGTATTTTCTTGCTCGTCCTTGAGTCAAAGGTATAATGAACTCTATGGTGATTCTGACTTGCTTTATGACCTTGGGCAATTTTCTCACCTCTCTGGGCCTCTGTTTTCTCATCTTTAAAATAGTGATAATTGGAGAAAGTAAAGATTTTGAGTATCTTCTATGATCCTTCTCTATCCCAAATCTTATAAAACTGTACTATCATGTTTCTTCTTTTAAAAATTGCTATTCTTGCAAAGTTGGGTGCAAAACTGGAGGTTCTACTGTGTATTGGTGGCTGACAGAGAATCTTTGCTTTGCTGTGCTTAGTTGCTCAGTCATGTCCAACTCTTTGTGACCCCATGAACTGTAGCCTACCAGGCTCCTTTGTCCAAGGGGATTCTCCAAGCTAGAATACTGGAGTGGGTTGCCATGCCCTCCTCTAGGGGATCTTCCCAACCCAGGCATCGAACCTAGGTTTCCTGCATTTCAGGCCAATTCTTTACCATCTGAGCCACTAGGGAAGCCCATGAATACTGCAGAGGGTAGCCTACCCATTCTCTAGGGGATCTTCCTGACCCAGGAATTGAACAGGGTGTCCTGCATTGCAAGCAGATTCTTTACCAGCTGAGCTACCAGGGAAGCTGCAGAGAATCTTTGTTCTGTTCTAATAAATTAAGACAGTCATTGTATTCATCACTTGTTGTATATGTCTTAGGAATAATTTGCTTGTTAGAAACAAAAACACTTTCAAAACTGTTTTGCAAAAATGAAAGTTTTATTGAAAGGATACATGAGAATCTCACTGTACCCAAAGTTGCATATGTGATTATGGCTTCTGGACACTAGCAATGGTAAGTTAAACTGATTTATTTTTCACCTTGTCAGGAATTTGCTACTTTCCTTTTGCTTTTTGTCCATGTTGTCTTCCTTCCCCCCTCTCTCTCTTCAAAGACTGTTTGCATGATCTCTCCATTTGTCTTGAGAAGAGATGAACTAGAATTATATTGTCCTGACTCCAGATTCTCATTAAAGAGAGTGTCTAACCCAGCATAGATTAGATGTCTGTCTACACTCTAGTGGGAGAGTCATGCAAATATAAAGCGTAATGATAGATAAAGGCACAAGGTGCCATGGGACAACTGAATGGAGCATCTTATCCATGTGGAAGTAGGGTGGCATCCTGGCAGATAGTGAGCTGCAGAAATGGTGGAAAGTCTCAGCACAAGTAGCATGAGAGGTGTGAACTGGAAACAGATATGTGTGACAGCTCAGGACTTTGTGTAGTAAGCAGGATGAAGTGGGGGATGGAGGGAGGAACTCTGTCAGGGAGGAAGATGCGAGAGATGCCAAGGGGACTCCTGTCTGAGGCAACAAGTGCAGTGGTGTGGGCGTCTTTGAGTTAGATTCCTATGTGGCAAAAAGTGATGAAGTCAGAAGGACTTGAATGTGAAGGTTAAAAATAGTCAAGTTGCTTTATAAAAACTGCTGCTTTTTAATAACCTGACAATGATAATTGTTGAGAATGCCAAAGCCATGGTTCTGGGATTTTTGCCATAGTTGAATCGTGCATATCTGTGAAAACCCAACATTGATGATCTCTTAAAATGTTCATTTCCTCTGAAGAATATAAAAATGAATGGGAACTTTTTTATTATTTATTCTTTTTATAATTTTATTTCTAGCTTCTAATTAATTTTGCCATTTCTGAACACTTAAAGTTGGGTATACTTGGGTAAAATGAGAGCTGTCTACCTGCCAGAGACATTTGAGACCTTGGTTGGAAGAGAAGAAATACATTCTCACAAAACTGATAATTCAAAGTAAAATGAACACTTTTGTAGTAATATCTTGTTTACTTATCATTACAAACACACATCATTCATAGCCTCATTTTCAGCTTGTTTTATCCAGTTTTGATAATGTTATTATAATAATGAAATGGCAGCTAGGTTATGTTGATAGAGGTACATCTGAATTCCCTTGCAGAATGGGGGAAAAAGAATAGAGAATGTATTTTATCTGTGAAAATTAAAACACAGGCTATTTATTAAATGTACTTCCATCTGGATTATTCTTGTGTACCTGATTGATATATAAAGCCCAACTAATTATGTGATTTGGCTTGGAATTTAACTCATGCTTGCTGCATCCAGGCAGCTGGTAAACTTTGTGCTTGAACAGATGATTGCTTATTTACCTGGCAAAGAAAATAGACACATGTAAGATATATTTTACTGGCCTGATTGTTAGGAAACTGTTTTAATGTTGATCATCTTCTTAAGTGATGTAGTAGGTGCATATCCCCATCAGATTATGGTTATAAATTATCAAGAATTCACTTTGATCAAGATTATATACAAGGCCTTTAGTATCAAATCTCTTTAAATTAGGGCTTGGATAGTAAGAAACAGTTTAGTTTTCACATAAGGAAAAATTGCTTCATGACTTGAGAGGTTGTTCTGGTGTACTTATTTTTGAAAAGTGGTTCTGGCACTTCCTTTCTTGTTTATCTTTAATAATGATGGAGTAGTATAGCTTGGGCTTCCCAGATGGCTTATGGTAAAGAATCCTTCTGCTAGTGAAGGAGATGTGGGTTTGATCCCTCGGTCGGGAAGATTCCTAGGAGAAGGAAAAGTAACCCACTCCAGGATTCTTGCCTGGGAAATCCCATGGACAGAGGTGCCTGGTGGGGCTACAGTTCATGGGGTTACAAAAGAGACACAGCAACTAAACAACAGCATAGCTTAGTGATTAGGTACATAGCTAGCCTCTAGGGACAGAAGTTCTGGGGCCAAGTCTAAGCTTTATTACTGAGAAGTAGTATGAACATAAGTTATTTTCTTACTCCAAAAATGGAATAATGGCCTCATGAAGTAGTTGTAAGATTTAGGGATTTGTTCAGTTGGTAAGTCATGTCTGATCAAATTGAATCTCCTGCATCTTCTGCATTGGCAGGTGGGTTCTTTATTACTGAGCCACCTGGGAAGATCCCACCCTGTAGGCTGGTCCAGGTTCTGGAGATTGCCCATTCCCATCCCCGGTGTCTTCTTAGACAGCTAGAAACATTTGGTAGAGAGCACTTTTGTCTGATCTAATTTTCTTCTTATTCTGTGGGCCCTGAGTGGCTTTAGCCCATATTTTGCACTTGTTGGGCACTGATCATTTGACCTCCTCTTTCCCGTGTTATCATCATGTGGGATTCTACTGCCCAGGGCCTTTGAGTTCAGCATTTTTCAAAAGGACCTTACTCACCTTTAAGTAAAATATGAAATATCACACTCCATCTCTAAGAAGCCCATACGTTTTTGAAGGACTGTAAAGTGACAGCCTGCTCACTGATAGAATGAAAACCTGGGCCCTGATTATTATATCTGGGGGGGGGGGGGGTTTCTAGAATTGTTCTGTTCCTCAGTAAAACAACATTGTGTGTAACATTTCTGGGGGATAGATTCTTTTCTTTTGGCAAGGTCATAATTATTTTTATGGGCTCTTGGCTGAAACTTTTCAAAGGTAATGCGTGTCTGTGCAGGTACTCACGGCAACATGCTAAAGCAGTGCTTCTCTGTAATTGCTCATGGTCCTGAGCTAGGGAATCTTTAATTTCTTGGGGAAAAAAGTGAGGCAGGCTCACTTTATTTAATATAAATAAGAGGAAACGCAAATATAATCTAGTATGCCTATTTATTTATTTATTTTAAATAACTTAAAATTGTATTTATTTTTGGGTGTACTGGATCTAGTTATGGAGACTGAGGGCTACTCTCTATTTGCAATGTGTGGGCTTTTCATTGCCATGGCTTCTTTTGTTGTGGAGCACAGGCTCTAGGGTGTGGACCTCAGTAGTTGCAGCACATGGGATCAGTATTTGTGGCTCCCAGGCTCTAGAGCACAAGCTCAATGGGCTAGCTGTTCCGTGGCAAGTAGGATCCTCACAGATCAGGGACTAAACCCATGTCTCCTGCATTAGCAGGTGGGTTCTTTACCACTGAGCCACCAGGGAAGCCTCTGCCTCCTATTTAAAATGAAGTATAGTTGATTTACCATATTAATTTCAGATGCATGGCATTATGATTCAGTATTTCTACAGTTGCTCTCCATTAAGTTATTTAAGATAAATAATTCCCTGTACTGTACAATATATCTTGGTTGCTCATCATTTTATATACAGTATTTTGTATCTCTTAATCCCATACCCCTAACTTGCTTCCACCTCTCCCGAACAAAGTAATGGTTAGATTGTTTTCTATATCTATGTGTCTGTTTCTGTTTTGCTATAGACATTCACTTGTGTTATTTTTTAGATAATACATATAAGTGATATCATACAGTATTTGTCTTTCTCTCTCTGATTTATCTCACTAAGCATAATATCCTCTAGTTCCATTCACATTGTTGCAAAGGACAGAATTTTATTCTTGTTTTGGCTGAATAATATTCCGTTGCATATATACCACACCTTCTTTATCCATCCATCTGCTGATGGACACTTGGGTTGCTTCTATATTTTGTCTATTGTTGCACTGCTGCTCTGAACACTGAGGTGCATGTATCATTTCAAACCGGTGTTTGCATTTTTCTAGGTGTATACCCAAGAATGGAATTGCTGGGTTGTGTGGCAGGTCTATTTTTAATTTCTAGGAAATCCTCCATATCATTTCCTATACTCCGTTCTGTTCCGTTCAGTCTCTCAGTCGTGTCCGACTCTTTGCGACCCCATGAATCGCAGCACGCCAGGCCTCCCTGTCCATCACCAACTCCCGGAGTTCACTCAGACTCACGTCCATTGAGTCCGTGATGCCATCCAGCCATCTCATCCTCGGTCGTCCCTTTCTCCTCCTGCCCCCAATCCCTCCCAGCATCAGGGTCTTTTCCAATGAGTCAACTCTTCGCATGAGGTGGCCAAAGTACTGGA
>SJXQ01001468.1:178357-246139 GCA_006408695.1 Aepyceros melampus
GACAAGTCTTTGGCACGTTCTGGTCCAGAGAAAACAATTCAAAGAAGCATCTTCTTTTCTTCTGTAAGACAAATATTGTCTTCTTAATACATAACATCTCTCTTTATGCATTTTGTTGTAAGAACTGAATTCTCTTTATTGTTCTTGGTGTTTAGACAAATTTACCTACATTTTAAGAATGTTATAATTTCTATTATAGATAATTATGCCTTTGGGGCACTACAGGCTTAAGGCGTCTTGTGTTAACAAAAATGTGTGTTAATTTATGCTGTTTGCTATGGCATTTTTGGGCTTCCCTAGTGGCTCAGCAGTAAAAAAAAAAGCCATCTGTAATGCAGGAGACGTGGCTTCAATCCTTGGGTCAGGAAGATCCCCTGGAGAAGGGAATGGCAACCCATTCCAGTCTTCTTGCCTGGAGAATCCCATGGACAGAGGAGACTGGTGGGCTACAGTCCATGGGCTCGCAAGGAGTCAGGCAAACTGAAGCGACTGAGCATGCTCATGGCGGCATTTTCTTCTGCAGAGTTTTTATTCTGCAGTTCTGGTTCTCAACTTTGTATTGTCCAATTTATTGTTATACGTGGATCTATACTGTGGAGAAACTGTTTAAATGTTTTCCTGGCAAACCGCCATAGCCTGTTTTTTTGTTTGTTTGTTTTGTTTGCTTGTTTTTGTTATCTTCAGAAGCATCTTTCCCCTGAGTTGCGAGTCACTGTGCTTTTTTTTTTTTTACAGTGACCCTGAGATTCAGATCCTTTATGACCCTGCCCCTACCTTAATTCCCCCTTAACTCAGAATCTCCTTCCTTCCTAAATTGTGATTCATTTGCCTCTACTTTATCATTTCAGCCCATGGGCATCGCTTTATTTTTTAATTATGTTATGTTGATTAGAAATGTCCTATGAAATTGTTTCCCTTTTAGACTTTTTTTTCCCTTTTTTCTTCTCTTATCACCTGAGGCAATACATGCTGCATAGCTGACACTCAGTCTGGATCGGTGGGTACCTTCTCTTCATGCTGGCTGAGACCCACCTGAGTGAGCAGGACACTAAAATTGCATGTTGGTTAACTTGCCTCCATTCCATTCCATTTTATGTCAGGATGTTTTATGAAACATAGCTAATCCTGTGAGTTTAATTATACAAATATCTATTGATGTTTATTCAACACCTGCTAATCAGATACAATTCTGAATTCAGTAACAAATACCCCATTGATTTTAGACATTTCCAGAATAATTAATGATACAAACTGTAACAGTTATTAGAGTTCTATCAGAGATACAAAACTATATTTATATCTATATCTATACTTGATCCTCATTATTTCTGGATTCCATATTTGTGAATTCACCTACTTGCTAAATTTTTTTGCAACCTCCAAGTCAATATTTGCAATGCTTTGTGATCATTTTTAGACATGCACAGAGTGACAAAAAATTTGAATTGCTTTTCATGTATGTTCCCAACTGAGGTTAAAGGTTAGATGCCCTGAATTCTTGCTTAAATGCTCATACTATGAGCAAAAAGCTTTTTGGGGGGAGGGGAGGAGCACAGTCTAAAGTCTAATGTACCAGATTTTTCATTGTTCAACTTTTTGGTGATTTCACTGTTTAAAGTGGCCTTTAAGTGTAGTGCTGAAGTGCTGTACGGTGTTCTTAAGCACAGGAAGACTGTGATCTGCCTTATGGAGAAAAATCTGTGTTCTGGACAAGCTTCCCTTGGCCATGAGTCGTCGTGCTATTGGCTGTGACTTGAATGTTTATAAGTCTGCAATAGGATACGTCCATAAATGGGAAAAAGAAATTTGGTGCTTTGCACATGAAACCACTCTGGAAAGTGTTAAGATAAAACTAGAGTGTGTGATGAAGCTATGGAAATGATGATAAAGTGGCTAAGATAATGCATTCATGAGGTAATGATCCATTAAAAGAGCATAGTGGACAGCAATGATGTGAGGTTGAGAGCCAAAGAAATTTTAGTCATGCTATCCATGACTAGAAAAACATTTCTGGGCTAGTGCTACCTTGCTGACACATTTCAAAGATGATACAGTATTTAAAAAAAATGTTAACTTAAAGATGAGTTAAGTTCTACAGATCAAGAAGCTATAGAAGAATTTTAAAAATATGTGCTAAATGGTTGACAAGAGTAGGGTTATGTGAAACAGCAGATTTTCAGCATTGATGAGGCTGTCTTATTTTGCAAGGACAGTTCAGTTCAGTTCAGTCTCTCAGTCACATCCGACTCTTTGCAACCCCGTGAACTGCAACATGCCAGGCCTCCCTGTCCATCACCAACTCCCTGAGTTCACCCAAATTCATGTCCATTGAGTCAGTGATGCCATCCAGCCATCTCATCCTCTGTCGTCCCCTTTTCCTCCTGCCCCCAATCCCTCCCAGCATCAGAGTCTTTTCCAATGAGTCAACTCTTTGCATGAGGTGGCCAAAGTATTGGGGTTTCAGCTTCAACATCAGACCTTCCAATGAACACCCAGGATTGATCTCTTTTAGGATGGACTGATTGGATCTCCTTGCAGTCCAAGGGGCTCTCAAGAGTCTTCTCCAACACCACAGTTCAAAAGCATCAATTCTTTGGCGCTCAGCTTTCTTTATAGTCCAACTCTCACATCCATATATGACTGCTGGAAAAATCATAGCCTTGACTAGATGGATCTTTGCTGACAAAATAATGTCCCTGCTTTTTAATATGCTGTCTAGTTTGGTCATAACTTTCCTTCCAAGGAGTAAGCATCTTTTAATTTCATGGCTGCAATCACCATTTGCAGTGATTTTGGTGCCCACAAAAATAAAGTCTCACACTGTTTCCATTGTTTCTCCATCTATTTGCAATGAAGTGATGGGACCAGATGCCATGATCTTTGTTTTCTGAATGTTAAGTTTTAAGCCAACTTTTTCACTCTCCTCTTTCACTTTCATCAAGAGGCTCTTGAGTTCTTTACTTTCTGCAATAAGGATGGTGTCATCTGCATATCTGAGGTTATTGATATTTCTCCCGGCAATCTTGATTCCAGCTTGTGCTTCTTCAAGCCTAGCATTTCTCATGAGTACTCTGCATAGAAGTTAAATAAGCAGAGTGACAATATACAGCCTTGACATATTCCTTTTCCTATTTGGAACCAGTCTGTTGTTCCATGTCCATTTCTAACTGTTGCTTCCTGACCTGCATACACATTTCTCAAGAGGCAGGTCAGGTGATCTTGTATTCCCACCTCTTTCAGAATTTTCCACAGTTTGTTGTGATCCACAGAGTCAAAGGCTTTGGCATAGTCAATAAAGTAGAAATAGATGTTTTTCTGGAGCTCTCTTTGTTTTTTGATGATCCAGCGGATATTGGCAATTTGATCTCTGGTTCCTCTGCCTTTTTAAAATCCAGCTTGAACATCTGGAAGTTCATGGATCATGTATTGCTGAAGTCTGGCTTTAAGAATTTTGAGCATTACTTTACTAGAGTGTCCCACTGCTGCTAAGTCACTTCAGTCATGTCTGACTCTGTGCGACCCCATAGACGATAGCCCACCAGGCTCTGCTGTCACTGAGATTCTCCAGGCAAGAACACTAGCCCGTGAAGTGAGTGCAATCGTGTGGTAGTTTGAGCATTCTTTGACATTGCCTTTCTTGGGATTGGAATGAAAACTGACCTTTTCCAAGTCAGTGGAAAAGGCTACTGTGACCACTGATGAGTTTTCCAGCTTTGCTGACAAACTGACTGCAGCACTTTCACAGCATCATCTTTTAGGATTTGAAATAGCTCAACTGGAATTCCATCACTTTCACTAACTTTGTTCATAGTGATGCTTTCTAAGGCTCAGTTGACTTCACATTCCAGGATGTCTGGCTATAGGAGAGTGCTCATCATTATCTGGATCATAAAGATTTTTTTGTACAGTTCTTCTGTGTATTCTTGCCACTTCTTCTTAACATCTGCTTCTGTTAGGTCCGTATACTTTCTGTCCTTTATTGAGCCCATCTTTGCATGAAATGTTCCCTTGGTATCTTTAATTTTCTTGGAGAGATCTCTAGTCTTTCCTATTGTATTGTTTTCCTCTATTTCTTTGCATTGATTGGTAGGAAAGCTTTCTTATCTCTTGTTGCTATTCTTTGGAACTCTGCATTTAGATGCTTATATCTTTCCTTTTCTCCATTGCTTTTTGCTTCTTTTCTTTTCACAGCTATTTGTAAGGCCTCTGCACACAGCCATTTTGCCCTTTTGTATTTCTTTTTCTTGGGGATGGTCTTGATCCCTGTCTTCTGTACAGTGTCATGAACCTCCATCCATAGTTCATCAGGCACTCATCAGATCTAGTCCCTTAAATCTATTTCTCACTTCCACTGTATAATCATAAGGGATTTGATTTAGGTCATACCTGAATGGTCTAGTGGTTTTCCCCACTTTCTTCAATTTAAGTCTGAATTTGGCAATAAGAAGTTCATGATCTGAGCCACAGTCAGCTCCCGGTCTTGTTTTTGCTGACTGTATAAAGCTTCTTCATCTTTGGCTGCAAAGAAAATAATCAGTCTGATTTTGGTGTTGACCATCTGGTATTGTCCATGTGTAGATCTTCTCTTGTGTTTTTGGAAGAGGGTGTTTGCTATGACCAGTGCATTTTTTTGGCAAAACTCTATTAGTCTTTGCCCTGCTTCATTCTGCATTCCAAGGCCAAATTTGCCTGTTACTCCAGGTGTTTCTTGACTTCCTACTTTTGCATTCCAGTCCCCTATAATGAAAAGGATATCTCTTTTGGGTGTTAGTTTTAGAAGGTCTTGTAGGTCTTCATACAACCATTCAACTTCAGCTTCTTCAGCATTACTGGTCAGGGCATAGACTTGGATTACTGTGATATTGAATGGTTTGCCTTGGAAATGAACAGAGATCATTCTGTTGTGTTTGAGATTGCATCCAAGTACTGCATTTCAGACTCTTGTTGACCATGATGGCTACTCCATTTGTTCTAAGGGATTCCTGCCCGTGGTAGTAGATATAATGGTCATCTGAGTTAAATTCACTCATTCCAGTTGATTTTAGTTCACTGATTCTTAGAATGTGACGTTTACTCTTGCCATCTCCTGCTTGACCACTTCCAGTTTGCCTGATTCATGTACCTAACATTCCAGGTTCCTAGGCAATATTGCACTTTACAGCATTGGACCTTGCTTCTATCACCAGTCTCATCCACAATGGGGTGGTGTTTTTGCTTTGGCTCCATCCCTTCATTCTTTCTGGAGTTATTTCTCCAATGATCTCCAGTAGCATATTGGGCACCTACAGACCTGGGGAGTTCATCTTTCAGTGCCCTATCTTTTTGCCTTTTTATACTCTTCATGGGATTCCCAAGGCAAGAATACTGAAGTGGTTTGCTATTCCCTTCTCCATTGGACCATATTTTGTCAGAACTCTCCACCATGACCCATCTGTCTTGGGTGGCCCTACACGGCATGGCTTAGTTTCACTGAATTAGACAAGGCTGTGGTTCATGTGATTAGATTGGCTAGTTGTCTGTGATTGTGGTTTCAGTCTGTCTGCCCTCTGAAGCCCTCTCTCAGTGCCTACTGTCTTACTTGGGTTTCTCTTACCTCGGACATGGGGTATCTCTTCACAGCTGCTCCAGCAAAGTGCAGCCACTGCTCCTGACCTTGGATGTGGGGTAGCTCCTCTTCGCTGCTGCTCCTAACCTTAGACGTGGGGCAGCTCCTCCCAGCCGCTCCTGTATTACACAGCTGCCGTTTTTTTGCAAGGACAGTTTCAATCAAACCTATATAATGAAAATGGGTTCCAAATTCCTTGGCTTTAAATCACCCAAAGACCATGATATTAATTATTTGTAATAAATATATATTAAATAAAGTGTCTTTAAACAGAAACACACAAGAAAACAAGATTATGTATTGATTGGTTGGCAAAAATAGTGACCAGAGGCTCACAGGAATCTATGTATCTCCCCATAGGAGCAATGGTTCCATATTCACTAGTTGTGAAGTGTTCTTGGCAACTTTGTGGAAGATAATTACTGTGAATAACAAGAATTGGTTCCTCATCAAGGAATATGATTGGTTTATGTGATTGTGGGATCTTTCTAGGTAAGTCCAAAATCTATAGGACCTAAGCTAGCCAATAGAAACTCCTGGGCAGGTGCCTGCAATGCAGCCCAGGGGCAAAACTTCTCCATTCAAGGAAACCTGTTTTGCTCTTATCATCATTTGACTGATTGGATGAGGCTCTCACAGTTTATTGAGACTAATATTAACCAAAAGTCAAATGACTGTAGACGTTAAGCACAACCACAAAACTTTCACAGCAACACTAGACTAGTGTTTACTTGTACAACTGGGTACCACAGCCTAGTCAAGCTGACACATGAAACTATCCATCACACTGATATAATCATCTTTTTTTGAAAAAAAAAAAATTGGAGTATATTTGCTTTACACTATTGTGTTAGTTTCTGCTGTAGAGCAAAGTGAACCAGTTATATATTTAGTATATCCCCTCTCTTTTGGATTTCCTTGCCATTTCGGTTACCACAAAGCATTGAGTAGAGTTCCCTGTGCTACAGAGTAGACTCTTGTTAGATATTATACATCTTTCTTTAGCTCACCCACTCCGGTGTTCTTGCCTGGAGAATCCCAGGGACAGAGGAACCTAGTAGGCTGCCGTCTATGGGGTCATGCAGAGTCGGACACGGCTGAAGCGACTTAGCAGCAGCAGCAGCCCTCTAGCTCTAGCTTGGTTACTCACTGGTGTCTGATTCTTTGTAACCGCATGGACTGCAGCCTCTCAGGCTCCATTGTCTTTGGGATTTTCCAGGCAAAAATACTAGAGTGGGTTGCCACTTCCTTCTCTAGTGGATCCTTCTGATCAAGGGATTGAACCTATGTCTCCTGCATTGGCAGGCAGATTCTTTACAACTGCACCATGTGGGAAGCCCATTTTATACACTGTAGTACATATATGTCAATCCCACTCTCTAGGTCCATCTGTGTCTCTGCAAATGGCACAAAATTTGGTTCCTTTTAATAGCTGAGCCATTGAGTGTTTTCTGTGTTCAGGCACTGTTTTCAATACCTCCATGCTTATTTAACCCCCACAGCAATCTTTTGCAGTTGGTACTATTATATCTACATGTGATGGATGAATAATGGAGACATAAGTAACCAGAAGTGACCTGCTCAGGTTCATGCAGCATGTGTGATGAAGATGAAAATCATCTCTAACTCTAGCCCTAAAACCTGCCTCCTGGGTCCCTCCTCTGAATCAATTCATTCACTCTCTGATGTAAAGAGAAAGCTAGCTATGGCAGGAAATATCTTAGCTTCACAAGTGGATGGGATTTTTACATTAAAGAACAATACCACCTTGGCTGATATCAAGGGATATTCTCAATTTGGAGGGGTCTAGGCTTCTGCGTGGGTATTGCTCTCCTGCTGTCATGACCTTTACCTCTGTCCACCTAACTCAGGCTCAGCCTGGTTTGATGAGACCCCAATTGTGACCTGATGGGTTATTTTAGCTATTATCTCTTTTTTAACTAGCCTGGGAGAGGCCAATGCATGTTACAGAGTCAAATACTGTTGAGAAACAAAGTTCACATAAAGAGATTCAATGAATTGTGTTCTGAAAATGTTTACACAGAATTGAAATAACCTCAGAGGTCCCAGGTTATCTCCATAATCATGGTATGGCTTAATATACTTGTTAACTAAACCGTTAACTGCCTCAAGGTAGAAGGATCTGTGATTGCTGGAAATACCCCTTAGAAATGTTTCAGTTGTAAAAAGCAAAACAAGCAAAAGTAGAACTGCAAATTACCAAGTGCTAAAATTGAAGTAAAAATAAAGTTAAATACAATTGAATGTCACAAAAAACTGATAATGACATTCCAACACAAATAGCATGGGAAATATGGCACGCTCCAAGAGACTGATTTTTCAGCTATTTCCATAATGTGATTCAAAATACTTTTTTCTGTTTAGTTTGTAGAACTCTCAAAATAATCCATGATTTTCTGGATTAAGAAAGCAGGTCACCCATCTACTTACTAACGTAGTCCCAAGAAAGTACCTTGAAACTGTGAGTAAAACTTAAGATGTATAGATGTCCTAGGTAGACATGAAGGTATTCAAATGCTGTGTCTCCCACCACTACATGCAAGATCAGATAGGCCAGGAAGGCACATGGCTCCATCAGATAGCGGCCAACTCATATGAGTGTTTGAGAAGAAATACATCATCTGTAGCATCACCCTTTCTCTCTCCCAAAGAACATGTGGAGGAGTACAAAGACAGAATGGCAACATGCATCAAAGGAGTGAATCATGAGTTAAGCAAGTTTTAAATTGCTTGGTGAGATGAGAGGTGTTTCAACATATATTTTAAGATGCATCTTATACTTAAGAGTATGAAGGAGAGTGGTTGATCATCATGCTATAAAGAAGGTAAAAGGAATTGAACCTTATTATTAGAAGTAAGTTATATTTATTTTCCCCAATAGAGTGCTGGATGAGGTCTTCAAAGAAATGTGACTGAACAGTTTCAGGTACATTAATGTTATGTGGAAACTGACATTTTGGGGAAAAAAAAAGTAGGCCTTGTGTTGTCAAGGGTTTCCTAGGTGGCACTAGTGGTAAGGAACCTACCTGCCAATGCAGGTAGACCTAAGAGATGAGTTTAATCACTAGGTTGGGAAGATCCCCTGGAGGAGGGCGTGGCAACCCACTCTAGTATTCCTGCCTAGAGAATCCCTTGGCCAGAGGAGCCTGGTGGGCTACAGTCTGTAGGGTCTGAGTCTGCACAACTGCAGCAACTTAGCACTCATGCACTCAAGCACTGTGTTGTCAAAACAAAGAAATGGGAAGCTTCTCGAGATGAATAATGGAGCAAGCAAAACAACATTGAGACAGGTGAGGAAAAGCAGGTGTTGAGTACAGAAAAATGTTGACAAAAAGATCTAGGGTAAGTCCAGTGGGGAATGAAGGCTTGAACAGAGAAGCCGGTCATGAGTAGTTCAGGCCTCCGTGGAGGCAGAGGCAGCCTGGTTGCAAGTTTTGTCAGGTTGAAGATAGGAGAGGGAGAAGGCTGGCTATTTAGAAGATGGTCATTTTGACCAAAGTGTGTTCTCTGGGAGGAAATGAGAGGGGATGGGTGAAGACCTGAGACCTCAGCTGACTCTTGTGGACTCTTTGACACTGGCCATGACTGTCAGTGTCTGACTTAGAATGGAGCAGAGGGTAATAAGTAACAACTTTCAGCTTCCTGGAGAACGTAAAGGATTTCCTTTGATTATAGCATTTCTGTGACTCTAAGGCATCCTCATGGTGAGTCAGTGTGGTTAGGGAGGCCCTGAACCTCAGAGTCTGACACTGGCCCACGAGATTGTTCTTGGGGTCCTGAGGAGGTGGGAAGGATAGGGCAAAGTGGTGTCTCTGGGGTCAGATTGCCTGAATCAGATGCAGGTTTTTGCTACTCCCAAGCTCTGTGACCTGCTAACTTACTTCACCTTTCTAATCTCAGTTTCCTCATATGTAAAATGGGACTAAAGACATCATCTCCCTCATAGAATTGTTAGGATGATTAAATAGACAATGCCCAGGACTAGGCATGAAGTGGAACTCAGAAAATAATTGCCAGTATTGTCACCTTTATAGCGAGCATGCTATGTATCTGGTTTTCTTGGTCCCTTGCTTTTGCTATAGTTAGCTGCTTTTAGCCTCGTGCTAACATAGACATGTTGCTTTTATTATTTACATTTTTTTACTTGTAAAAAATTGAGCTCAGAGAAAATAACTTGTTAAGGAAAACACATGCAATCACTATGTGACTCTCTGTCTTTCCTGATCCAAGTCTATGTTAACTGGCCTGTGACACTTAGCATTTGTAAGAGCAGATATGGAGAATTAGTGGGAACCAACAGCTGAGTACAGAGGCCTGGTTCTGGTTATAGTAAAATGATTCATCATGTCTACTACTCTACACTAAGATCCTTCTAATGGTGACACAATCAGACCCAGACCCTTCTGTGCAGCTGGTTATCGGAACTCATACTTTTTTGATCCCTTGATGTGTGTTACACACCAAAAAAGGAGATTTCCCACTTAACATTAATAGGAATTCTTGGAAGTAGCCACCATTACCACCTCTGTTTTGCATATGAGGGAATGGGACTGGTAGGTGGCTGAACCACAGTTGGAAAGGACATCTGTCTGGTTCAGAGCCCATGACTCAATGACTCAACACAATCTGTACTATCTCCCTCTGCTGCTGTAGGCTGATTGATCTCATGTCTGCATTTCATGTCTGCAGAGCTCCCACTGCTCTTTTGAAATAATTTGCTCCCCAAATGTCTCTCCTCACTGGCATGAAATATACCTTGTGCTTACCAGTCGCTATGGTTTCCCTGTGTCATCACACACCTCCACATCTTCTCCTCCATAATTTCTTTTGGCATAAAGCAATTCTTTAGATACTTTATTTTCAAATACCCTGCCTTGTTCAGTTGCAACTTATCTGAAAACACACAGCATTTATTATTGATTTACTTATTCCACAATTATCATTTGCTGGTTTGTATTCTTGATTAGCCTTTATGTATCAGTGCCTTTCCTTTTGAAATAGATTACCACGTCCTTGAAGTTCATGACTTCTTTAAACACACACACACAAACACACACACACACACACACACACACACACACACACACTAGAAATTCTTGAGAGTTAGACCATAAAGAAAGCTGAGCACTGAAGAATTGATGCTTTTGAACTGTGGTGTTGGAGAAGACTCTTGAGAGAGTCCCTTGGACTGCAAGGAGATCAAACCAGTCAATCTTATAGGAAATCAGTCCTTAATGTTCATTGGAGGGACTTATGCTGAAGCTCCAATACTTTGGCTACCTGATGCAAAGAACTGATTCATTAGAAAAGACTCTGATGCTGGGAAAGATTGAAGGCAGGAGGAGAAGGGGATGGCAGAGGATGAGATGGTTGGATGGCATCACCGACTCGATGGACATGAGTTTGAGCAGGCTCTGGGAGGTGGTGAAGGACAGGGAAGCCTGGCATGCTGCAGTCCTTGGGGCTGCAAAGAGTCAGACACAACAAACAACAATAGCAAGAAGTTCTTGCTTTACATGTCATCGTCATCTAACTTAATGAATGTCAACTGATTCATTCTTTTCAGAAAAACAATATATTTCTCAAGAGAGATAATTTTTATTTTATGTATTTATTATTTATTTGGCCTCCATGCTTATTATAGAAAACTGTAAACCCTTTTTAAAAAATGGCAATGAAGGTTACACATGAAATGAAAAACAAAGTTCACTTCATAAAAACATTGGAAACATGATTGCGTCCTTCCACAATGCAGCAACACACATGGTGTCAGAAACACCCACATGGTTCAAATTGTAGGTTTTAGTCATTTGACAATTATTTCCTGCACACTTTTTACATGCAAGGCATGTATTGTGGTAGGTCCTGGAGATGTATTAATCAGTAAAAGAAAATTCCGGCTTTCACAGAGCTTCTGGTCCCCTGGAGGGCAGACAGACACCAGATGTAACAAGTACAAACATGTCAGGTCATCAAAGGGGTATGAGGGCAGTGGGGAGGGCAGATAGGGAAAGTTTCTGTACACTCTCCAAATTCTTAGGAGCAATCTAAGACTGCTTTGAAGGTCACAGTCTGGGGAAAACATACAGACTCTAAATATATATACATATATATTTTAAATGTATTTATTTACTTGGCTGGGCTGGGACTTAGTCATGGTGGCATGTAGGATTTAATTCCCTCACTAGGAATCAAACCAGGGGCCCCTGCATTGGGAGCTCAGTGTCTTAGCCATTGGATCACCAGGAAAGTCCCTATATGTATGTATATATATATATATATATATATATAGAGAGAGAGAGAGAGAGAGAGAGAGAGAAATATATATATATTAACTTGAAACAAATTTATCTTTACATATACTGTAAGTGAAGGCAAATGACAGCAAACTGTTGTGGGGAACATTTTGCAAATATATGTGTATTAAGAATATTGATATCAGCATTACTGTTTATAATAACAGGACATTTGGAAAACAAAGCCCTTAAGAAAGATTAGGTAAGTAAATTCTAGTATATCCACATAATGAAATGCTTATCAATTTGTGTTTTAGTTTTCTTATTATTGTATTTTTTAATTGGTCAAAAATTTCTTGACAGTTTTGTGTTGGTTTCTGCCATACAACAATGTAGGAGTTACACACCAGTTTGGAAAACTTGTTAACCATGTGCCTAAATGCAGCAGCAACTGTGACAGGAAAAAGGGATACATATTTAGATTTTAAGTAGCATTTCTCTTATGTATTACTTTAATTGCCTTCAGTTCAGTTCAGTTCAGTTCAGTCACTCAGTCGTGTCCAACACTTTGCAACCCCATGAATCGCAGTACGCCAGGCCTCCCTGTCCATCACCAATTCCCAGAGTTCACTCACACTCACATCCATTGAGTCAGTGATGCCATCCAGCCATCTCATCCTCTGTCGTCCCCTTCTCCTCCTGCCCCCAATCCCTCCCAGCATCAGAGTCTTTTCCAATGAGTCAATTCTTCACATGAGGTGGCCAAAGTACTGGAGCTTCAACTTTAGCATCATTCCTTCCAAAGAAATCCCAGGGTTGATCTCCTTCAAAATGGACTAGTTGGACCTCTTGAAGTCCAAGGGACTCTCAAGAGTCTTCTCCAACACCACAGTAAACTAACCAAAATGTTTGTATATTATATTATTTAATCATCTGACTTCACATGAATGAAGAAAGATGATTTAGAAATAAAGTAGGTACCTAATTCAGTTCAATCATTCAATTGTATTCTTTTGCGACCCTATGGACTGCAGCATGCCAGGCTTCCCTGTTCATCACCAGCTCTCAGAGCTTGTTCAAACCCATGTCCATGAGTGATGCCATCAACAATTTTATCCTTTGTTGTCCCCTTTTCCTCCTACCTTCAATCTGTCCCAGCATCAGGATCTTTTCCAATGTGTCAATTCTTTGTATCAGGTGGCCAAAGTATTGGAGTTTCAGCTTCAGCACCAGTCCTTCCAAGGAATATTCAGGACTGATTTCCTTTAGGATGGACGTGTTTGATCTCCTTGCTGTCCAAGGGACTCTCTCAAGAGTCTCCTCCAACACCACAGTTCAAAAGCATCAATTCTTTGCCACTCAGCTTTCTTTATAGTCCAACTCTCATATCCATACATGACTACTGGAAAAACCATAACTTTGATATGCGGACTTTGATGGCAGAGGACTGTCTCTGTTTTTTAATATGTTGTCTAGGTTGGTCACAGCTTTTCTTCCAAGGAGCAAGCATCTTTTAATATCATGGCTGCAGTCACCATCCAAACTGATTTTTGAGCCCAAGAAAATAAAGTCTGTCATCACTCTTTCCATTGTTTCCCATCTATTTGCCATGAAGTGATGGACTGGATGTCATGATCTTAGTTTTTTGAATGTTGAGTTTTAAGTCAGCTTTTCCATTCTCCTCTTTCACTTTGATCAAAAGGCTCTTTAGTTACTCTTTGTTTTCTGCCATAAGAGTGGTGTCATCTGCATATCTAAGGTTATTGATATTTTTCAGGGATGCCTTGATTCCAGATTGTGTTTCATCCAGTCCAGCATTTTGCATTATACTCTGCATATAGTTACATAAGCAAGGTGACAATATAGAGCCTTGAGGTACTCCTTTCCCAATTTTGAACCAATCAACTGTTTCATATCTGGTTCTAACTGTGGTTTGTTGACCTGCATACAGATTTCTCAGGAGGCAAGTAAGGTCTCCCATCTCTTGAAGAATTTTCCACAATTTGTTATAATCCACACAGTCAAAGGCTTTAGTGTAGTCAATGAAGTGGAAGTATATGTTTTTCTGGAACTCTCTTGCTTTTTCTGTGATCCAATGGATGTTGGCAATTTGATCTCTGGTTCCTCTGCCTTTTCTAAATCCAGCTTGAACATCTAAAGGCCTTTGCCCTGCTTCATTTTGTACTCTAAGGCCAAACTGCCTATTACTCCAAATATCTTTTGACTTCTCACTTTTTCATTCTAGTCCTCTATAATGAAAAGGACATCTTTTTTTTTTTTTTATGTTGGTTTGAGATGGTCTTGTAGGTCTTCACAGAACCATTCAACTTCTTCAGCATTAGTGGTTGGGACATGGACTTGGATTACTGTGATATTAAATGTTTGCCTTGGAGACAAACAGAGATCATTCTGTATTAGATCATTCTAATTTCCACTCAAATACTGTGAAACTTAGCTTGGAGAATATTGAACATTACTTTGCATGTGAGATGAGTGCAGTTGTGTGGTAGTTTGAACATTGTTTGGCATTGCCTTTTTTGGGGATTGGAATGAAAACTGACCTTTTTCAGTCCTGTGGTCACTGCTGAGTTTTCCAAATTTGCTGACTTATTGAGCGCAACACTTTCACAGCATCATCTTTGGGGATTTGAAATAGCTCAGCTGAAATTCAATCACCTCCACTAGCTTTGTTCGTAGTGATGCTTCCTAAAGCCCACTTCACTTTTCGTTCCAGGATGTTCATCTCTAGGTGAGTGATAACCCCATCATGGTTATCTGAGTCATTAAGATCTTTTTTTTGTATAGTTCTTCTGTGATTCTTACCTCTTCTTAATATCTTCTGCTTTTGTTAGGTCCACACCATTTCTGTCCTTTATTGTGCCTATCTTTGCATGAAATGTTCCCCTGGTATCTTTAATTTTCTTAAAGAGCTCTCTAGTCTTTCTCATTCTATTGTTTTCCTCTATTCCTTTAACTGATCACTTCGGAAGACTTTCTTATCTCTCCTAGCTATTTGTTAGAACTCTGTATTCAGATGGATGTATCTTTCCTTTAATCCTTTGCCTTTAACTTCTCTTCTTTTCTCAGCTATTTATAAGGTCTCCTCAGACAACCATTTTGCCTTTTTTGCATTTCTTTTTCTTGGGGATGTTTTTGATCATCATCTCCTATACAATGTTACAAACCTCCATCCACAGTTCTTCAGGCACTCTATCAGATCTAATTCCCTGTGTCTATTTGTCACTTCCACTGTATAGTTGTAAGGGATTTGATTTAAGTCGTACTTGAATGATCCAGTGGCTTACCCTACGTTCCTCAATTTAAGTCTGAATTTTGCAACAAGGAGTTCATGATCTGAGCCACAGTCAGCTCCTGGTCTTGTTTCTGCTGACTCTATAGAGCTTCTTCATCTTTGGCTGGAAAGAACATAATCAGTGTGGTTTGGGTGTTGACCATCTGGTGATGTCCTGTGTAGATTTGTCTCTTGCATTTCTGGAATAGGGTATTTACTATGACCAGTGTATTCTCCTAGCAATACTCTGTTAGCCTTTGCCCTGCTTCATTTTGTACTCTAAGGCCAAACTTTCCTGTTACTCCAAATATCTTTTGACTTCCCACTTTTTCATTCTAGTCCTCTATAATGAAAAGGACATCTTTGGGGGGTATTAGTTCAAGATGGTCTTGTAGGTCTTCATAGAACCATTCAACTTCAACTTCTTCGGCATTAGTGGTTGGGGGATAGACTTGGATTACTGTGATATAAATGTTTGCCTTGGAGACAAACAGAGATCATTCTGTATGTTTGAGATTGCACCCAATTACTGCATTTCAGACTCTTGTTGAGTAGGAGGGCTACTCCATTTCTTCTAAGTGGTTCTTGCCCACAGTAGTAAATTTAATGGTCATCTGAATCAAATTCACCCATTTCAGTCCATTTTAGTTCACTTATTCCCGTAAAATATCTATGTTAACTCTTGCCATCTCCTGTTGAACCACTTTGAATTTACCTGGATTCATGGTCCTAACATTCCAGGGTCCTATGCAATATTGTCTTTACATCATCCAACTTTACTTCCATCACCAGTCACAATAACAACCCGTCATTGTTTTTGTATTGGGTCATTCTTTCTGGAGCTATTTCTCCACTCTTCTCCAGTAGCACATTGGGCCCTGCTGACCTGGGGAATTCTTCTTTCAGTGTCATATCTTTTTGCCTGTTTATGGTGTTCTTAAGGCAAGAATACTGAAATGGTTTGCCATTCCCTCTCTACCATGACCTGTCCATCTTGGGTGGCCCTACATGGCATGGCTCACAGTTACATTGAGTTAGACAAGGATGTGATCCAAGTGATCAGTCTGGTTAGTTTTCTGTAATTGTGGTTTCCATTCTGTCTTCCCTCTGATAGATAAGGATAAAAGGCCTGTGGAAGTTTCCTCATGGGAGGGAGTGGCTGTGGGGAAATCTGGGTCTTGCTTTGATAAGTGGGTTCTGCTCAGTAAACCTTTAATCAAATTTTCTGTTGATGGGTGGGCTGTGCTCCCTCCCTGTAGTTTGGCCTAAGGCCAAACTATGGCAGAGGTAATGGCAGTAAGGGCAACCTCCTTCAAAATTGTTTATGCCAGGACTGTTGTATTTAGTGCCCTTGACACCACGGCAGGCTACTATTGTCCCAAGCCTCCATTGGAGACTCCTGGGCACTTACAGGCAAATCTGGCTCAGTCTCCTCTGGGGTTGCTGCTCCTTTCTCCTGGGTCCTGGTGTGCACAAGGTTTTATTTGTGCCCTTTAAGTGTCTGTTTCCCCAGTCCTGTGGAAGTTCTGTATCAAATCCCACTGGCCTTCAAAGTCAAATTCCCTGGGGTTCTCAGGCCCTTTGCTGGATCCCCAGGGTGGGAAATCTGTTTTGGACTTAGAACTTTCACAACAGTGTGAGAACTTCTTTGGTATAATTGTTCTCCTGTTTATTAGTCGTCTGCTCCGTAGCTCTATGGTGGGGCTCACATGCTGTGCCTCCCAGATCTGCTTCAGCCAGAGGCCCTGTCCCTGCGGCAGGCCACTACTGACCCATGCCTCTGCAAGAGACACAAGGCAGGTCTGGCTCAGTCTCTTGTGGGATCCCTGGGACCTGGTGTGCACAAAGTTTTGTTTGAGCCCTCTGAGCATCTCTGGTGGGTATGGGGTTTGATTTTAAATGCGATTTTGCCTTTCCTACCATCTTGTTGGGGCTTCTTCTTTGCCCTGGTACTCAATACATTTAAACATTTTTATATATCTTGTATTATTTGGTGCATAAGTGAAGTCACTCAGTCATGTCCGACTCTTTGCGACCCCAAGTACTGTAGCCTACCAGGCTCCTGCCTCCATGGGATTCTCCAGGCAAGAGTACTGGAGTGGGTTGCCATTTACTTCTCCAGGGGATCTGCCCAACCCAGGGATCAAACCCAGGTCTCAAGCATTACAGGCAGACGCTTTAACCTCTGAGCTACCAGGGAAGCCCTATTTGGTGCATAAGAGCAAGTAATTTCTATAGTCATGTAGGTTGAAACAGTTATCTAGTTTTAAACTTTGTCTTTTATGAAGTTAATATTTATTTTCTGATATTTTATCATCATGTTGTTTTGTGTTGTGCATGTGTGGCTTTTAAACATGTGTGTTTTAAGCATATATCTGCTTTGCTAGACATTTAGGGTACTATTCAACCAATGCTGTACTTGCTGAATTAAATCTTTTAGTAGGTAGAATAGAATATTGTGAAAATATTGCCGACAGAATATTATGAGAATCAAATTCTCATGGTTCTTCTCACTCTTTCATCCAAAGATTCTTTAAGAATATGTGGAATCTGTTTCTATTTGATATTCTAATATATTTGCAAGAAAATCTGTAATCTCTTAATATGTCATGACTTTTTTTCTCTTTTGAATATCTTCCCCACGTTACCTTCAGATATTTTTAGAGGACAAAATGTGGAGATTTGGTGGCATTGTTATATCACCTTGAAAAAAACAGGGCGTTAAAAATATCATTCGCAAAGAAACTTTTCCCCACTTTTTCTATCAATATAATGTAGTATTTCTCAGTGCAGTTCCTGTTTATTTATACCTCAATTCTGTACAAAGTTGATTATTTAAATGCGAGAGCATCTGAATCGTTATCACTCTGTTTACCAGCTCTTTTAAATGTGTGCAATTTATTTTAATACAGAACAGCTGGAGAACAATCAGGTGAAACCTCTGTTGGCATCGAGCAATAATTACATCATCCTCATGCTAATCCCCACCATCCTCTGTTGCAGATGGCAGTGCTGTCACCCTCCAGTGATCTTTCTCAGAGACGGCTCTAAATGAGGAATCTCTGCTTGCTTGTAGCAATCTGACTTATTTCAAAGGTTAAGTGGAAGAGAGGACATGATGGCATCTCCTTGTCCTTAGGTATGTGTGTTATTTTGTTGAAATTATAGACAGATGTGTAACACGGTTTTGTAAGGCACTCAAGCCCAGAATTGTAAGTAGTCTAAGTTACTAATAATATACTTGTAATCCATCAGCCATCTCTGTAAAGAAATGTGGCTGCTTTCTATGAAATGCATTTTGAAAAAGTCACTTTGAAATTTTGTGTGTGGTAGTTCTTGAGAAGATGGTAGCTTATGCTACATACAATCACCATATCTGATAGGCAAGCTACTAGGACATTTTTGTGCTCATTTCAAAATCTCACTTGCACAGATGAAATATTTTGTGTTTCAATGAATCAAATCAATTAATCAAAAATTTTTGATTCATTAGATAAGAATAAGTGGGTTTATATGGAAATAATTATGCTTTTCTGTTTCAGCTTATATTACCTTTCACCCTCCCTCTGACTGTCAGCTCCCCTCCCCCTCCCCCATGACTGATTCCAGGAATATTTCTCTTGTGTGGCTTATTCCACATTCTTCCCTGAGTCATTTCAGGAAAATCTGCCACACATAATTATCCACCTCTTTCCCACCTTCCTGGAAAAGTCTCTTCATGTTGAAAAAATGGGAAAGTTTTAATATGAAAAGTAAATATGTTCATCCATGCAAATAAGTGCCATGCACTAGGCTAGATCCAGAATATAAACCTGTAAAGTTTAGGTCTTATTCTCAGTGGTGAAATCATTTTGGCACAGAAATAGACACAAAACCAGATAGAGGCACAGTGTGGGGCCACAGTAATGACAGGAAAGAAGACATACTCAAGTTAGGGTAATTGGAGGAGGGTTTGTTCACAGGACTGGAAAAGGTCAGTTTTCATCCAATGCCAAAGAAAGGCAATGCCAAAGAATGTTCAAACTACCACAAAATTGCACTCATCTCACACGCTAGCAAAGTAATGCTCAAAATTCTCCAAGCCAGGCTTCAATAGTACATGAACTGTGAATTTCCAGATGTTCAAGCTGGATTTAGAAAAGGCAACTGAACCAGAGATCAAATTGCCAACATCCGTTGGATCATCGAAAAAGAGAAATTTTCAGAAAAAATCTATTTCTACTTTATTGACTATGCCAAAGCCTTTGACTCTGTGGTTCACAACAACTGTAGAAAATTCTTAAAGAGATGGGAATACTAGACCACCTCACCTGCCTCCTGAGAAATCTGTATGCAGGTCAGGAAGCAACAGTTGGAGCTGGACATGGAATAATAGATAATTTCAAATTGGGAAAGGAGTACATCAAGGCTGTGTATTGTCACCTTGCTTAATTAACTTCTATGCAGAATACATCATGCAAAGTGCCAGGCTGGATGGAGCATAATCTGGAATCAACCAGGAGAAATATCAATAACCTCAGATATGCAGATGACACCACCCTTATGGGAGAAAGTGAAGAATTAAAGAGCCTCTTGGTAAAAGTGAAAGAGGAGAGTGGAAAAGTTGGCTTAAAGTTCAGCATTCAGATAATTAAGATCATGATATCCAGTCCTATTACTTCATGTCAAATAGATGGGGAAAAAATGGAAACATTGAGAGATTTTATTTTGGGGGACTCCAAAATCACTTTGGATGGTGACTGAAACCATGAAATTAAAAGATGCTTGCTCCTTGGAAGAAAAGCTATGACCAACTTAGCACATTAAAAAGCAGAGACATTCCTTTGCCAACCAAGGTCTGTCTAGTCAAAGCTATGGTTTTTCCAGTAGCCATGTATGGATGTGAGAGTTGGACTATAAAGAAAGCTGAGCGCCAATGAATTGATGCTTTTGAATTGTGGTGTTGGAGAAGACTCTTGAGCAAGTCTCTTGGACTGCAAGGAGATCAAATGCATCTATCCTAAAGGAAATCAGTCCTGAATATTCATTGGAAAGACTGATGTTGAAGCTGAAACTCCAATACTTTGGCTACCTGATGCAAACTGACTCACTGGAAAAGACCCTGATGCTGGGAAAGATTGAAGGGAGGAGAAGAAGTGGACAACAGATGATGAGTTGTTTGGATGCTATCACCAACTCAGTGGACATGGTTTGAGCAAGCTCCGGGAGTTCGTGAAGGACAGGGAAGCCTGTAGTCCATGGGGTCACAAAAAGTCGGACATGACTCAGCAACTGAACTGAACTGAATTGTTCACAAAGGCAGGTATAGATTCCACAGGAGTGGTACTCCAGGGTAGTGAGGGCAGAGTTACTGTTATCACCCCTAGGCCTGAAGGGAAGAGGGGTGACACTTAACTCAAAGCCAAAGGAGAGAATCCTGTAGAAAACCCGAGACTTGCAAAGAGTGCCACACCCACCCTGAGGCAGCCTTGCAGGACTCTTCCCTGACCTCCCTTCCTCCCACCCCCTGGCAGGGCTCCCCGTGAAATCAAACTGGAAGGCAGAGGCCACAGGGACCAGTTGTAGCACACAGGGCAGGTTTCTGTATAGAACAGAGAGGAGCAGGATGCAGAAATAGTCCTGGGGACCACGGGAGATCTGCAGCACATACAGATAAAAACTCTTGTCAGTAGGAGCTCTTGAGCATAGAAGAGGAAGAGTAATAGAAATGGGCTCTCAGCTCCATATGTGTTTAAGGAGGGTGCACGGTGTGCAGTTGGAGCACTGAAGACAGACATCCAAGCCTTGGTGTGGAGGGTGGGTTCACAGGCACACTCCTGGGTTTTGAGGGATGAGGGGTTTTCTTGTTGAGAAAGCTAGCCACTGCTAGCTGGTCACTGGCCTATCACTCACTGTCAGGCCTGGGTGTCTTGCTGCATATACATAATTTCATAGAACAGCAACGTCTGAAAATGTTGACAGATCTGAGCTCAGATGAATCAAGTCAAAAAGAAGTGTACTCTAAAATCACATCTGAGCAGAGACAGAAGCCACAGCATTATCTAAAGTGCAAAGATGACCAAATATTCCTCCATCTTAGATAATATGGGTGAGTGCTCCTTCCTTACAAATTACAGATTTAATTTTGCTTCAGTTTTTTCCCATTGTTAAGGCAGACAGCAACAAGTCTTGAATAATGCTCTTCCTTGCTACTTGTATTCACCTAATACTTACCCTGATTCTATGATAGGTTCCTTCTAAACCCTCTTCTTAAGGCATCCCAGAGTTCCAAGGTGTCATTCCCCTTTCTGCAATGAGCAACAGACTCACTG
The DNA here is from genome assembly GCA_006408695.1 of Aepyceros melampus. Lineage (NCBI taxonomy): Eukaryota > Metazoa > Chordata > Mammalia > Artiodactyla > Bovidae > Aepyceros > Aepyceros melampus. The sequence continues at coordinate 199,823 of SJXQ01001468.1, forward strand.
TCAATAGTTGAGTATTCCTTGTAGTTTTCCTTGTAGGAATAGAGTGTATTCCTTGTAGTTTTAAGCTGGAAAGTATCCACAACAGTTAAAACTGAGAAAAAACATTTTAAGTATGTAAAAAAAATGTATAAAATAGAGAAAATCTGATAAATTGAAAAAAATTCATAAGTAGTTCACAATGACTGGAGCTATCTTAGTCTGTGAGAAGCTGTAAACATGTCCCTATGTCTGTAATCAAACCTAAATTTTACTGTTTTCCAGTTTGTGTAATTTGGTGAGGAAGAAGAAGAACATGCATAAAAATTGGAAAAAGATCTTACATTTTGACAAAATGACCTGTGAAGTGAAATGAAGTGAAAGTCGCTTGCTGCTGCTGCTGCTGCTGCTAAGTCACTTCAGTCGTGTCCGACTCTGTGTGACCCCATAGATGGCAGCCCCTCAGGCTCCCCCGTCCCTGGGATTCTCCAGGCAAGAACACTGGAGTGGGTTGCCATTTCCTTCTCTAATGCATGAAAGTGAAAGTGAAGTCGCTCAGTCATGTCTGACTCTTCACGGCCCCATGGACCGCAGCCTACCAGGCTCCTCTGTCCATGGGATTTTCCAGGCAAGAGTACTGGAGTGGGGTGCTATCGCCTTCTCTGAAAGTTGCTTAGTTGTGTCCAACTCTCTGTGACCGCATGGACTATACAGCTCATGGAATTCTCCAGGCCAGAATACTGGAGTGGGTAGCCTTTCTCTTCTCCAGGGGATCTTCCAAATCCAGGGATTGAACCCTGGTCTCCTGCATTGCAGGAAGATTCTTTACCAGCTGAGCCACCAGGGAAGCCCAAGAATACTGGAGTGGGTGGCCTATCCCTTCTCCAGTGGATCGTCCCAACCCAGGAGTAGAGGCTCTCTTGCATTGCAGGTGGATTCTTTACAAACTGAGCTGTGAGGGAAGCCTTACCTGTATGCACATATTAAATACTTACTTACCTGTGTGCACATATTAAAATAGCTTTATTCCCCTTAGATTTTCTAGTGCAAAATTACAACAGATTCATAGAGCAGTGCTTCATAAGTTTTGTGGAGTGAGATGGAAATGTGGATTGTTTGTGGGTATCTTCAGAATGTTCAGCTGACCTACACTGGGTAACCAGGATTTGGGGACACTCTAGGGGAAGGAATAGTGGGAGAAAAGAATCAATAACATCTCCTGGTCTCTAAGGAGTTGGTATTTTAATGAAACTTTCAGGCAGATGTGGAAAGATGATTTTGCAAAGCCTCAAGCTCAGAATTTTAAGTGACACATGTTGCTAATGAGACATTTGGCTTAATCCATCTGCCTCCTAAGAAATGTGGCTGTTTTTATTTTTCTCATTGTGGCAAGAAGAGACTGGATTAGGAAGCAGGGATAAGACACTAAGCCACCCTTTTATATGGAGCCTGGGAGTTCTCAGTTCTTTGAAGACACCAAGGAGTCACTATATCAAGTCTTGCAAAATCCGTATCTTTAAGCAGAGGCATTCCCTGATAGCTTAGTTGGTAAAGAATCTGCCTGCAATGCAGGAGACCCCAGTTCAATTCCTGGGTTGGAAAGATCCTCTGGAGAAGGAATAGGCCACCCACTCAAGTATTCTTGGGCTTCACTTATGGCTCAGCTCATAAAGAATCTTCCTGCAATGCAGGAGACCTGGGTTCAATCCCTGGGTTGGGAAGGTCCCGTGGAGAAATGAAAGGCTACCCACTCCAGTGTTCTGGCCTGGAGAATTCCATGAGCTCTATAGTCCATGGGGTCACAAAGAGTTGGACACAACTGAGTGACTTTCACTTTCATATATATGCAGAAGTTGGTATTTGATAACTTTCAGATGTTTTTCTTGTCAAATTATCTTAAATAAAACTAATGTTAAAAATATAATTGCTGAAATTTTTATAGAATTTATTTTATGCCAGGCATCATACTTGGCACTTTCTATACATTCATTAGTTTACTCCCAACAAGAACCCTGGGAAGTAAGTATTGTGAGGATTTTGCATAAGGAATTGAGAGACAGAGAGTTTAAGCAGTTCACTCAGGATCACACAGTTAGTAACAGTTTGTCGGTAAAGTCTGAGTTTTGCGGGACTGCAGGAATTAAGCAGTGTGGTGTGGAGCAGTGTTTTCTTTCAAAACCTTAATATACATGGGAATCTTTGGGAGCTCTTTGAGAATAAATCTTGGTTCAACAGATCCTGCCACAGGGCCTAAGAACCTGCATTTCTACCAATTGCTGTTGATATGCTTCTGGCAGCGAGGGATCAAGGACCTGCAGTTAGACATGGAGTCCATGTCTCAAGGGGAAGATTCTCAACCAGTGGTCTCTCTGCTCTTCCTTTTTCTGATGTGTCACATGAGCAGGTCGGGTGATATTAAGGCCCAGCTAAGCTTGTGAACCCAGCGCCTCTGATTTCAGCCTGGAAGCACCTTCCAGCTGTCCTGGTGTGGGTCTCCTGGTCGTGACAGCATAGGAGGCCCTGGAGGGGAGCTGGCATGGCAGCCTCCTCCCCACTGGCTGAGTTCAGGTGACAGCACTTGAGCTTTTGGCCACATAGGGGCTGCTCCATTCTCAGCTGTTCCTTCCAAAACTGAGCCTCCCCCAGCATCTGGTGCTGCTTCCTTTTGCCACATGGATTCTCGTTCCTGTCACAGCTGATTGGGGGCTGGATCTAAAAACAGAGTCTGGTACTCAAGATTGTGTCATTTTTGTTGTGCCTTGTAAAGGGAGCCCCAAATTGTAATATTCCTGTGAAGAAACCTCTAGCATCTGAATAAAGCTCCATCTTCTTTAGAAGATTTTCTACTATCAGACTAACAGAGAATACTTAATTCAGTGTGGCCAGTCAATGCTGTGCTTAAAACCCATAATTTTGAAACTTCTTTTGCTTTTGTAATAGCTGTGAGGACCTGTGAATAGAAAGCAATAAACTCTGTTATAACTTAAGCTTCAAAGAAGGTTTCATTGTTATGGTTTCCTAAATCTCACAGTCTTGTACATGTGGTTTAGGGTTCCATTTCCCTGTAATTCTCATTCCTATATTCACATGCAAATCACAACCCTGTGTTTCAGATGCTCAGTCAGGGTCCACTGTAGTGGGCCTTTCTGCTTTTTCTTTATTTTGCTTTGATCATGTAGTGCTGTAGCACAGGCTCAATAAATTATGCAGAGAATTTCTCCAGATGCAGAGCTTCTGTGACATTATGCATTATGATTTCCTTGCTGCATTTTGACATTTTGTGGAATTTAATTGCATTCAATGATGCTCCTAGCCTAACCAGACCATAGCAGCAGTATTATCCCCCTGCTGTGCTCAGCAGTGCCTTCTGGAATGTTGTGGAATAGGGTGTTTGCGGTCCTGTTATCATGTGCATGTAATTCATTGTCTCAACTACATCCAGGTTAGCTACAAGTCATGAAGATTTTTGGACTGGATAATCTTTTAAGCACATGTTTAACTTCCAAGTATAGAAACGAGTCTTTCCATCTTTAGAATGATCTCTATTCTAGAAATATTGAATGATCTGGCTTCTGAATTTTTCCTAATCTGTAGTTAAGGATGCTTTTCTTATGTGCCATTGATACTCAACGATTATTCCAGCCATGATTTAGGAGTAGTATGTATAATACTTAACGAGGGATGAAATGTTTAGGATAAGAGGCACAGAGTTTCAGAAATTATTGTAAATCTTATGATGACTATGGTAAGATAAAGATGATGGTTCCAAAAACCCTTGAAGAGAAACGCAGTTGGTCTGTATTTCTTTCTGTATGTCTGTCTTAGCTAAATGCTCCATTCCCACTTTGAAGATCCAAAATTTTTTTTATTTTCCAAAAGAAAGCTATAAAAATCTGTGAAGCACTTCTTTGGGATTTTCTTAATATTGGAAAAATGGTGGAATCCTTGTTACTAACAAAGTACTGTATTTAAATATCCCCCATGAAAGCAAGCAGCTTTCATGTTCATTGCTTTTGGATTATAGTAAAAACATTAAAAATATCTATTTAAACAGGCAGAAGTTAGGGCAGAAATTTAGGCAACCTCACAAAACAGGCTGCTTCTCCCTTCCAGGCCTCACTTCCTATATTCTCCCCACCCTTTGCCTTGTAGCTCAGGAATTTAGGCAGTAGCTCTCTCAGGTTTGTGGGGTTGAGTGGTACTTCCTGAGACTCTACTGTGTTTCCTGGAGCAGTGTTAGAGGAATCAGAGCACAGTATATGGTCTTCCTTTTCCTTTTGGACCAATAATTGGTTACTCAGTCAGGCCATGGAATTCTGGCTGTGTATATGAAAGCTTATGGAAAAAAGTAAGAGGTCATTGTGGGATTTGCCTCTCTCTGCCAGATGGCCTGTTATTTGGATTCAGATTCCCTTTTCTGAAATGTCACTTTCACATTTGTGTGCACGCGTGCTCAGTTGCTCAGTCATGTTTGACTTCGTGATCCCATGAACTGTAGCCCGCCAAGCTGCTCTGTCCATGGAATTCTCCAAGCAGGAATACTGGAGTGGTTTGCATTTCCTCCTTCAGGGGGTCTTCCTGACCCAGGAATTGAACTTGTGTCTCTTGCATTGGCAGCAGACTCTTAACCACTGAGCCACCTGGGAAGCCCCACTTTTATGATTGACTTCCCTGGTGGCTCAGAGGTTAAAGTGTCTGCCTCCAATGCGGGAGACCCGGGTTCGATCCCTGGGTTGGGAAGATCCCCTGGAGAAGGAAATGGCAACCCACTCCAGTATTCTTGCTTGGAGAATCTCATGGACTGAAGAGCCTGGTGGGCTGCAGTCCACGGGGTCACAAAGAGTCGGACACGACTGAGTGACTTTACTTACTTACTTACCTGCATTTTGAATTTGAGTATTTGGTTTATAAAACTGGGACTCATGTACATTGTTCCCTCCCCACCACATCAATTCCAGTGTAGCTCTGATGACTTTGAAATGTTATACATAGAAAATGGAATATACTTTCACATAATGTGAAACAGGTATATCATGTGTGTTAATGTTTTACTTTACAATATTTTTGTTAAATATTGAATGTGTAACAAAAATTGTAATAAAACATTTGATATATTTTAGAGTTTCAAATGATTCAGTGAATATATCTGTATTGTGTGCCCCTCCCCCAAACCATTCTGCCTCAGAGGCACAATTATCCAGAATTTTATGTTTATTTTTCCTTTATGGCTTAACCATATGTTTGTATCCTTAAAAATATTTTTTAGCTTTTCATATTCTTGAAATTTGTATAAATCAAATCATCACTTTTAAGTGTTATTTTTGAAATTGCTTTTTTTCCACTTACCTTTATGTTCCTGAAATTCATCTACATTTTTGCTTTTAGCTGTAATTGATTCAGTGGATGTTGAATACTTCATTATAGGATTGTACTATAAAGTATTCATAGTGCTACTGATAAACTTTGGTTTTCCATTGTTTTGTTACCTACCACAAATAGTCCTGGTATGAACAATTGTTACATGCTCATTGATGTAAATGTATAAGACTTTCTTTAGTTAATATTCCTAGAATTGACAATCCTGAAACTTAAGGTATAGGCGCCATCCATATTGCTGGATGGGTGAAAAATTAAGGTCATTACTAAAGTTTCAGTCTTACCCTTGAATATATGCAATCCCGTTGATCCATATCTTTGCCAATACTTGATACTATCAGCTTTAAAATCCTGACCAATCTTGTGGGTGTGAAATGGTATGTCACTGTGGTTTTTTACTTGTTTTTCTGTGAATATTAATGAGATTCAGCATATTTTGATAGTGCACTATCAGCCACTGGGGTTTCTTTTTTTGTGAAGGGCTTGTTTTAAGTCTTTGCCCATTTTTATAGGCTGAATTGTGTCACTCCAAAACTCACATGCTGAAGCCCTAATCTCTAGTACTTCAGTATGTGACCATATTTGGAAATACAACCTTCAAAGAGGTAGTTAACAGGACCTTGCTAGGGTGAGCCCTAATTCAATTCAACTAGTGCGTCAGTGAGAGGAAATCTGGACACAGATAAGTTCAGAGTGAAGGTAATGTGAAGAACAAGAAGATGGCTGTCTGCCAGCCTAGGAGAGAGGCCTGAGAGGGAACCAACACTGACAATGCTTGATTTAAACTTCTAAGACCCAGAACTGTAAGAGGATGCATTTCTATTGTTTAAACAATCCAGCCTGTGGTTCTCTGTTATGGCAGCAGGAAGATGAAGACTGTTATTAATTTTAACAACTTCCTCTATGGTTTAAACTTATTGTGTCTTATTTAAGAAATCTTTCTCCATTCTGAATACATGAAGATCCTCCTATATTCTATTTCTAAAAGTTTTTAGCTTTGCTTTTTCATAGCTGTTTTTTTTTATTTATTTTTTATTGAAGGACAATTGCTTTACAGAATTTTGCTGTTTTCTGTCAAACCTCAACGTGAATCAGACATATGTATACATATATCCCCTCTCTTTTGAACTTCCCTCCCATCTCCCTCCCCATCCCACCTCTCTAGGTTGATACAGAGCCCCTGTTTGAGTTTCCTGAGCCATTCAGCAAATTCCCATTGGCTATTAATTTTACTCATTAAAAACCTTGTAATTGACTTTTTTAGTACACACAGAGTAACCTTGGAATACAGTTCCTCTTCTACTATGTCAAATATCACTGATCATCATGTGACTTAGAAAAAAGTCCAGCCTTTCCTCACTGAAGTTTCCAGTGAGGAAACTTCCCCTGTACTAATACCACACGGTTTTTAATATTACAGCCTTAAAAGTAATTATGGATTTGGTACAATAACAAATATTTTTTCTCTTTTATCCCATGGGTTCTTAGCTATTCTTAGACATTAAATATTCCAAACTTATAAAGTTTTGATTAAAATCATGTTGAATTTATAGGTCTTTTAAGGAGACTTGATTTCATTAAGACATTCAGTCTTTCTACAACTATAAAGCTAATGTAGGCTGCAACTTGTAGTATCTCAAGTGACAGTAGTCAATGGCTCTTGAACCAAGCATTCAGATCTTAAACAACAGTTCCATTTTGGTGAATCAACAAGCTGATTGACTGCCTGGAAATGAATCACAATCATGAGCCCTGGCTGTTCACCAGGTATTTCAGGATCCCCTTTCTCCTGTTGCCTTCAAAGCAGTCTGTATTTTTGGACTAATGCAGTTAAAGTCATTGTGATGTCAGGGATCTATGCAATGCAGGATAGGTATCTTTGTCACAATGAAGCTTTTTACTTTTATTTTAGAATAAGTTACCTTTTCCACTCAGCTTTCATTCATCTTGAATTTATAATTTTTTTTCTTTAAATGCACTACACATATTCGTTTCCTTAGTCCTTCAATTTGGACATCATGGAGCATAGACAGACACCAGGGCAGCTTGTTGCCTTTTCAGAGTGGTAGGTCATAAACATTCTAAAATCTACCAACTTTTCATCTTATGTATTAATTCACATTTGCAAAGTCTAATCAAATGCCTAAAAATTATAACGGAGCAAAAGATCTGTTCACAAATTGCGTCACTGGTTTTTAAGCTTGGGATTCATATCAACACTGTTAACCTTCAACAGTGATAGCAAGCGTCTATCAATTGCTTGTTGTGTGGCTGGGCTGCTTTGCATTCGATGTGTGCTACCTCATTGATCCTTGCAGCCACCATATTCGGTAGTTTGTCATTAGCCTGTTTTCTTGATCTGGAAATGGGGGTGAGAGGAGTTAAGCACTGTACCCAAGGCCACTTAATAAGTGGCAGAGACTTATTTTGAACTTTACAGGCAATGTTCTTAACCTCTACACTTGTTTTCTTGCAAGATAGTCATCTGAGGAAAAATAGTACTACTGAGAGTTAAATTGCAACTTGCAGCACTGAAATCACCATTTTTTCCTAACCAGCCTCCATTTACTCTCAAAATAAAAGTGATGAAACAATGAGTAAAAACCCAGATTTCTTTCTTAATTCCACATTATCCATTTTTAAATTCACATTGTGAATTAAAACTTATCCTTGTTTTCTTACCAGCAATGATTTTATTTTGGTTTTGCTGATTCCCATTACCTATCTCTTGTTTTCCTTACATTGATTTACTAATGTGTATTCAAAAAACAGTTCATTAGAAATGTAACACTTGAATTATAAGAAACATGTCTTCATAATAATAGAAGATATTTTCCATCATTTTATACTTTAAAATTATTTATTCTTTTGGAATAGTTAATACATGCATGTGACATTTAGAAGGCAAATTCTCATTATCCAAAAAAGTAACAAAAGAATGAATCCCTCTTTGGCCCTTTGTCCTCCAACTACCATTTCTCTCCATAGAGAGAACCACTTAGACCATGTTTGGGCATATACTGAGATGTAGAAAGGAGAAATTCACTACCTTGTAAAATACATTTATCTCTTTTAGAAGCTTTAAAGTTGTTGCCCTATATTTGTTTTGATAGTTTACATATCTCCTGCATAGTAACTAGTATAATAATGAGATTTAACTCATCATCAGTGATCTGCAGCTTTTGTAGAGTATTTAATCTTGGTAAGTGCCTGTTGTTACTTTACCATAAATCTGTTGAAAGCTGAGGAGGCAACTTGCCTAACTGAAGAACAGTTATTGGTCTGTTAGATTGTAATAAAACACATATTTTAGAAAGAATTGTAAACCCTCAACATCATAAATTTTTGAAAATTCTAAAATAATTGCTAAATGACTGTTACTTGCTACTTTCTAATTATAAGTGGGTATTATATCATATGTATAAGAACAGTCTTGTACCTAATAAAAAACATCAAAACTAAAGAATGCAATTGGTAGCCTAATTATAAACCTTAGAAAATTTTAAGAGTATTTATTTCCTATTTTGTGTGTGGGCAAATTTAAGTAAGATGTAATAGGATACAGAACACAACTATTTTTTCTAAAACTGTGTCATTCTAGGAAAAATCAGCAGGCATGATTCCATTCAGACCTGGTATATTTCAAATAATTATGGGACGGTTCTCTAGGCCCAGGACTTTGATCTTGAAGCTTTTCTTTTCTTTCTTTCTTTCTTTCTTTTTTTTTTTTTTTTTTGTTTTTTTAAGCTTTTCTTTTATCTAGGGCTGGGAGTTTAAGCCTTTAAACTTTTGGTTTGTGTACCTACTAAATTTTTACAAACTGCACATGCCCTCACAATTTTTAATTGGTATCATAAATTTTTAATCATGTTAAAAGTTAAAGTATGTCATTTCCCATATACTTTTAATGTTGATGATTTACACAAAGCTGTTTTTATCTCTCTTTTTAATATACCTGCTGCTGTTGCTGCTGCTGCTGCTAAGTCACTTCAGTTGTGTCCGACTCTGTGCGACCCCACAGATGGCAACCCACCAGGCTCTGCCGACCCCGGGGTTTTCCAGGCAAGAACGCCTATAGAATATAAATACTGGAGCGATGTGTTATCCATTAGCATCCATTTTAAACACACACAAATAAGAGGGCTTTCCAGGTATGGCAAAGTAAATAGTTTACATGTTAAAAGTTAAAGTATGTCATTTCCCATATACTTTTAATGTTGATGATTTACACAAAGCTGTTTTTATCTCTCTTTTTAATATACCTGCTGCTGTTGCTGCTGCTGCTGCTAAGTCACTTCAGTTGTGTCCGACTCTGTGCGACCCCACAGATGGCAACCCACCAGGCTCTGCCGACCCCGGGGTTTTCCAGGCAAGAACGCCTATAGAATATAAATACTGGAGCGATGTGTTATCCATTAGCATCCATTTTAAACACACACAAATAAGAGGGCTTTCCAGGTATGGCAAAGTAAATAGTTTGGAGAAATGCCTCCAAAACAAGAAAGTATACAACTACACATAATTAAAATAAAAAACAACCACTTCCAGGCCCATGCAAATTCAATGGAACCAGACAGAAAATTGAGAAGCATTTACTATTGAAATAATTCTAGAGCTTCAGGTAGTAACATCAGGATATCTGCAGCCTTCTTGCCTGGGGCCTGTCCCAGTCATCCTTCCCAGCTGTAGTTTTGTCAGTTTACAAGAGTAAAGATGGATGCAAAATAAACAAACAAACAGTTTCACTGCTAGGAGGAGCAAACAATTTGAGGTAGAGTGGAAAATCACTATTTTGTCAACTAAAACTTACAGACTCAGTGGAAACTTTGATGGTCCAAAGTCCTGTTTGAGTGAACTATGGATCATCCAGAGAATTGACAGTGAGAATCTGCAAGTGAGAGTGTCATAGAAGGGCTGACACAACCTCTACACTTCTGCCCAGTTAACTAAAACACTACATGCAAGCAAGCAGTAAAAGGCAAGGCGGATCTAAGAACTGGCTGTAATTTTGAATGTGCTACCCAAACCTCCCAAAGACTGACTCATGGAAGAAGGAAGGTGTACAGCTCAAGATAGTTAGGCAATGTCTGCCCAAGTCATTAGGTAACCTCTAAGGTATGCAGACCCAGAAGCAACTCCTAGGAAACAAAACCAAAAAAATAAAGACAGAATTAAAAATTAAACAGAAACATCAGTGGCTGCATACTGCAGGGGAAACAAATGCCAAAGTTCAAGCCAGTTACAACAAATAACAACAATAAAACCTTCAGAAAAAATAAAATAGAGTTTGTGATTTCTATAATATGTCATCAGAAATGACCAGTTTTCAGCTGAGATCTCATGAAACTTACATTTAGATTAGGTAACCTCTAAGGTATGCAGACCCAGAAGCAACTCCTAGGAAACAAAACCAAAAAAATAAAGACAGAATTAAAAATTAAACAGAAACATCAGTGGCTGCATACTGCAGGGGAAACAAATGCCAAAGTTCAAGCCAGTTACAACAAATAACAACAATAAAACCTTCAGAAAAAATAAAATAGAGTTTGTGATTTCTATAATATGTCATCAGAAATGACCAGTTTTCAGCTGAGATCTCATGAAACTTACATTTAGGAAAAAAAAAAAAAAGAAATAACACTGACAAGGCCCAAATATTGAATTTATCAGATAAACACTACAAACCAGTCCTTATAATGCTAAGAATTAAAGGAAACTATGTTCAGAGAACTAAAATATGACAATAACTCAACAAATATGGAATATCATTAAAGAAATAGAACCTAAAAAAGGAACCAAAAGATATTCTACAGTTGAAAACAACTTAAATACTCCCTAGATTGTCTCAATAGCAGATTTCAGATGACAGAAAAAGGAATCATTGAACTTGAAGGTAGATGAATAGGAATCGTTCAATCCAAAGATCGTGAGAAATAAAGATTGAAGAAAGTGAATGGAGCCTCAGGGATTTATACAAAACTGTCCTGTCTGTCAATATATGCTTCATGAGAATTCCAGAAGGAGAGAAAGACACAAAAGAAAAATGAGAACTTATGAGTGATTCCAAGTTTGAAGAAAGATATTAATCTGCAGATGCAATGAACAGCAAGTTTAAAAACATAGAAAGAAACCCAGATATATATTGTGAAACTAGTGAAAGCCTGCCTAATTTTACAGCTAACTGTATAACACCATAGTAATCAAGATCACGTATTATTGGTATAAGGAAAGATGTATAGATCAAGAAAGAGCTTCCAAGGTGCCACAGTGCTAAAGAATCCGCTTGCCAATGCAGGACTCACGGAGATCCAGGTTTGATCCTTTGGTTAGCAAGGTCACCTGGAAATGACAACCCACTCAAGGAATTTTCTTGCCTGGAAAATTCCATGGACAGAGGAGCCTGGCAGGCTATAGTTCATGGGAAAATAACACTGACAAGGCCCAAATATTGAATTTATCAGATAAACACTACAAACCAGTCCTTATAATGCTAAGAATTAAAGGAAACTATGTTCAGAGAACTAAAATATGACAATAACTCAACAAATATGGAATATCATTAAAGAAATAGAACCTAAAAAAGGAACCAAAAGATATTCTACAGTTGAAAACAACTTAAATACTCCCTAGATTGTCTCAATAGCAGATTTCAGATGACAGAAAAAGGAATCATTGAACTTGAAGGTAGATGAATAGGAATCGTTCAATCCAAAGATCGTGAGAAATAAAGATTGAAGAAAGTGAATGGAGCCTCAGGGATTTATACAAAACTGTCCTGTCTGTCAATATATGCTTCATGAGAATTCCAGAAGGAGAGAAAGACACAAAAGAAAAATGAGAACTTATGAGTGATTCCAAGTTTGAAGAAAGATATTAATCTGCAGATGCAATGAACAGCAAGTTTAAAAACATAGAAAGAAACCCAGATATATATTGTGAAACTAGTGAAAGCCTGCCTAATTTTACAGCTAACTGTATAACACCATAGTAATCAAGATCACGTATTATTGGTATAAGGAAAGATGTATAGATCAAGAAAGAGCTTCCAAGGTGCCACAGTGCTAAAGAATCCGCTTGCCAATGCAGGACTCACCGGAGATCCAGGTTTGATCCTTTGGTTAGCAAGGTCACCTGGAAATGACAACCCACTCAAGGAATTTTCTTGCCTGGAAAATTCCATGGACAGAGGAGCCTGGCAGGCTATAGTTCATGGGGTTGTGAAGAGTCAGACAAGACTGAGCGACTGGTCACACACACACATGTAGATCAAGAGACAGTATAATAAGTGCAGAAAAAAAAAAAAAAAAAAAAGGACTTGTTTACAGTGAATTGACCCCTTCATGGATCATAGTCTTGTGGTGAAGGGGCTCACGTAACTCAGTGAAGCACTGAGCCATCTGTGCCATACAGGGCCACACAAGATGGACAGGTCATGGTGGATAGTTTGGCAAAACGTGGTCCACTGGAAGAGGGAACGGCAAACCACTCCAGTATTTTTGCTTCAGTTCAGTTCAGTTCAGTTGCTCAGTCGTGTCCGACTCTTTGCGACCCCATGAATCACAGCACACCAGGCCTCCCTGTCCATCACCAACTCCCAGAGTTCACTCAAACTCACGTCCATTGAGTCCGTGATGCCATCCAGCCGTCTCATCCTCCGTTGTCCCCTTCTCCTCCTGCCCCCAATCCCTCCCAGCATCAAGAACCCCATAAAGAGTATGAAAAGGGGGAAAAAGGAAAAAGGAGTATGAAAGGCGAAAAGATAAGCTCCGAGGTGGAATGTGTCCAGCATGCTACCGGGGAAGAGTGGAAAAATAGCTCCAGAAAGAAAGAAGAGGCTGGGCCAAAGCAGAAGGGAAGCTCATTTGTGTATGTGTCTGGTGGTAAAAGTAAAGTTTGATTCTGTAAAGAACAATATTGATGGGAATCTGGAATGTTTAATCAATGAATCAAGGTAAATGGACGTGGTCAGCAAGAGATGGCAAGAGTGAACATCGACATTTTAGAAATTAGTGAACTAAAATGGGTATACGGGAGAATTTAATTCAGATGACTATTATATCTATTATTGTGGGCAAGAATCCCTTAGAAGAAATGGAGTAGCCTGCATGGGTAACAAAAGAATCTGAAATGCAGTACTTGGGTTAAATCTATAATACAACAGAATGACCTTGGTTCTAACACAAACCATTCAACGTCACAGTAATCCAAGGATATGAGCCAACTATTAATGCGCAAAAAGCTGAAGTTGAGTGGGTCTATGAAGACCTACAAGATTTTCTAAAACTGACACCAAAAGAGAAGTCCTTTTCATCCTAGAGGACCGGAATGCAAAAATAGGAAGTCAAGAGATACCTGGCATAAAAGGCAAATTTGTTCTTGGGGTACAAATGAAGCAGGGCAAAGGCTAGCAGATTTTTGTGAGAGAATGCACTGGTCATAGCAAACACCCTCTTCCAATAACAGGAGAGACTCTCCACATGGACATCACCAGATGGTGAGTATCAAAATCAGGTTGATATGTTCTTTGCAGCCAAAGATGGAGAAGCTCTATACAATTGGCAAAAACAAGACCTGGAGCTGACTGTGACTCAGATCACAAGTTCCTATTGTAAAATTCAGGCTTAAATTGAAGAAAGTAGGGAAAACCACTAGGCCATTCAGGTAGGACCTAAATAAAATCCCTTATAATTATACATTGGAGGTGAAAAAACAGATTCAAAGGATTAGATCTGGTACAGAGTGCCTGAAAAACTATGGACAGAGGTTTGTAACATAGTATAGGAGGCAGTGGCCAAAATAATGCCAAAGAAAAAGAAATGCAAGAAGACAAAGTGGTTGTCAGAGGAGGTTTTAAAAATAGCTGAGGAAAGAAGAGAATCAAAATGCAAGGGAGAAAAGGAAAGATATACCCAAATTAATGCAAATTTCCAGAGAATAACATGAAAATAAGAAAGCTTTCTTAAGTGAACAATGCAAAGAAATAAAGGGAAACAATAGAATAGGGAAGACTAGAGATCTCTTCAAGGAAATTTGAGACCAAGGGAACATTTCATGCAAGGATGGGCACAATAAAGGACAGAAATGGTATGGACCTAACAGAAGCAGAAGATATTAAGAAGAGGTGGCAAGAACACACAGAAAAACCATACAAAAAAGGTCTTAATGACCTGGATAACTATGATGGTGTGGTCATTCACCTGGTGTAGACATCTGGAGTATGAAGTCAAGTGGGCCTTAGGATCATTACTATGAACAAAGCTATAGGAGGTGATAGAATTCCAGCTGAATTGTTCAAAATCCTAAAAGATGATGCTGTGAAAGTGCTGCACTCAATATGTCAGCAAATCTGGAAAACTCAGCAGTGGCCAGAGGACTGCAAAAGATCAGTTTTCATTCCAATCTCAAAGAAGGACAAGGCAAAAAAATGTTCAAACTATCAAACAATTGTGCTCATTTCACACACCTGCAAGGTAATTCTCAAAATCCTTCAGCTAGGCTTTAGTAGTACATGAACTGAGAACTTCCAGATGTGCAAGCTGGATTTAGAAAAGGCAAGGACCCAGGGATCAAGTTACTAAGATTCACTGGATCATAGGAAAAACAATGGAATTCCAGAAAAACTTCTGCTTAATTGACTACACTAAAGCCTTTGGCTGTGTGGATCACAACAAACTGTAAAAACTGTTAGAAATGAGAGTATCAGACCACTTTACTTTTCTCCTGAGAAACCTGTATGCAGGTCAAGAAGCACAAATTAGAACTGGACATGGAACAATGGGCTGGTTCAAAATTGGGAAAGGAGTACATCAAATCTGTGAATTGTCACTCTACTTTTTAAATATTTATATAGAGTACATCATGCAATACGCTAGGCTGGATTAATCACAAGATGGAATCAAGATGGCTGGGAGAAATATCAACATCTCAGATATCAGAGGATACCACTCTAATGGCAGAAAGCAAAGAGGAACTGAGGAGCCTCTTGAAGAAGGTGAAAAAGAAGAATGAAAAAGCTGACTTAAAACTCAACATTTAAAAAACTAAGATCTGGTCCCATCACTTCATGGCAAATTGAAAGGGAAAAAATAGAAACAGTGACAGATTTTATTTTCTTGGGCTCCAAAATCACTGCAGACAGTGATTGCAGCCATGAAATTAAAAGATGCTTACTCCTTGGAAGGAAAGCTATGAAAAACCTAGACAATATATTAAAAAGCAGAGACATAACTTTTCCAGCAAAGGTCCCTATAGTGAAAGTTTTTTCAGTAGTCACATACAGATGTGAGAGCTGCGCCATATAGATGGCTGAGCACCAAAGAATAGATGTTTCAAACTGTGGAAGTGGAGAAGATTCTTGAGAGTTCCTTGGACATCAAGGAAATCAAACCAGTCAATACTAAATTCAGTCAACCCTGAATATTCATTGAAAGGATTGATGCTGAAGCTCCAATATTTTGTCCACCTGATGTGAAGTACTGACTTATTAGAAAAGACCGTTATGCTGGGAAAGATAAGTGGAAGAGGAGAAAGGGATGACAGAGGATGAGATAGTAGGATGGCATCATTGACTCAATGGACATGAGTTTGAACACACTCTGGGGGATGGTAAAGGACAGGAAAGCCTAACCTGCTGCAGTTCATGGAGTCACAAAAAATGAGGCATGACTTGGTGACTGAACAACAAAGTTAGAGTCTTTCAACATCAAATGTTGGCAAGAATATGGAGAAACTCTTCTGCATTACTAGTAGGAATGAAGAATGCTACAAACTGTTTGGAAAACAGGCACACACAGATATTAATAAATACACATTTCCCATTCTACCAGCAATTACCCTCCTAGGTATTCATCAAAGAGAAATGGTAACATATGTCCACAATAGACTTTCATGTGAGTGTACCTACAGGCTTCATTCATCATTACCAGTCAAAAACTGGAAACAAACCAGTTATCCATCCATCATTTGGTGAACGAGTACACAAAATATGGAATATCTACACCATGAAGTACTACCCCAAAACAAAAAGGAACAAACTACTGAATAAGCAACAATCTGGGTGAAATTCAGACATCACTCTAAGTGGAAAAAAAAAAAAAACCAGCTATGAAATACACATAATAGAGTCAAATTAATTGAGATAATAGGAGAATGGAAAGTTATGCAGGTAGAAAGCATGTCAGTGCTTGCCAGTGACTGGGGGTGGAATTGAGGATTGGTTGCAAACTGTGCATGGGGATTCTGGAATGATGATGTAAATTAAAACTGGCTAGTGAAAATCATTGCAGAATTTTTATAAACCTAATGAAAAATTCCTCATACTGTCCATATAAATATTGCATTTAATAGAACTTTAAAAAATTGAATGAATTGATGCCTTTGTGATAAGAAAGTATAAAAGTATAAGAAAATATTAATGTAGAGTATATGTGGTGGGTTTATAATACTCCATATAAAATTCTTATTTTTCATTGTAATAGTATTTTATTTTTTAAATATTTAATTGGGGGAAAATTGCTTTACAATGCTGTGTTGGATCTGTCATACAGCAATGTAAATCAGTTATATCTCCCCTCCCTCTTGGAACTCTCTCCCTGACCCCATCCCATTCCTCTACATCATCACAGTGTGCCAGGCTGGGCTCTCTGTGCTATATAGCAACTTCACACTAGCTAGCTGGACTTCCCAGGTAGCTCAGTGGTAAAGAATTGCCTGCCGGTGCAGAAACTGCAGGAGACACTGGTTTGATCCCTGGGTGGGGAAGATCCCCTGGAGGAGGAAATGGCAACCCACTCCAGTATTCTTGCTGGGATAATCCCATGGACAGATGAGCCTGGTGGGCTACAGACCATGGGGTTGCAAAGAGTCAGACAAACCTGAGCAATTGTTTATGTATGTATGCACTGGCTATCTATTATACACATGATAGTGTGTATATGTATGTATGTGTGTGTGTGTATATCTATATATATTTATATCAATACTACTTTCTCCATTATTCCCACCCCTTCTTAACCTGCTTTGTCCATAAGTCTGTTCTCTTATGAGAACAGAAGATATTAACAGAAGCAGAAGATATTAAGAAGAGGTGGCAAGAATACATGGAAGAATTGTACAAAAAGATCTTCATGACCCAGATAATCATGATGATGTGATGACTAATCTAGAGCCAGACATCTTGGAATGTGAAGTCAAGTGGGCCTTAGAAAGCATCACGACGAACAAAGCTAGTGGAGGTGATGGAATTCCAGTGGAGCTGTTTCAAATCCTGAAAGATGATGCTGTGAAAGTGCTGCACTCAATTTGCCAGCAAATTTGGAAAACTCAGCAGTGGCCACAGGACTGGAAAAGGTCAGTTTTCATCCCAATCCCAAAGAAAGGCAATGCCAAAGAATGCTCCAACTACCGCACAATTGCACTCATCTCACATGCTAGTAAAGTAATGCTCAAAATTCTCCAAGCCAGACTTCAGCAATATGTGAACCGTGAAATCTCTTATACACATCTCATGTATGGATGTGAGAGTTGGACTGCGAAGAAGGCTGAGCGCTGAAGAATTGATGCTTTTGAACTGTGGTGTTGGAGAAGACTCTTGAGAGTCCCTTGGACTGCAAGGAGATCCAACCAGTCCATTCTGAAGGAGATCAACCCTGGGATTTCTTTGGAAGGAATGATGCTAAAACTGAAGCTCCAGTACTTTGGCCACCTCATGCGAAGAGTTGACTCACTGGAAAAGACCCTGATGCTGGCAGGGATGAGATGGCTGGATGGTATCACGGACTCAATGGACGTGAGTCTGAGTGAACTCCGGGAGTTGGTGATGGACAGGGAGGCCTGGTGTGCTGCAATTCATGGGGTTGCAAAGAGTCAGACTGACTGAGCGACTGAATGGAACTGAACTGATAGCCTTCATTTCCCTTGTATGTATGCTCAGTTGCTTCATTTCTGTCTGACACTTTTTTTTCCAGCTTGGCCCCTAGGCCCTGCCTGCTCGGCCCAACAGCCCCACTGCGGCAAGGATGGGTTGCCCTGGGCCAAGGAGGGGAAGAGGTCATCACTGCACTTGAGACATTTGAGAATGTCTCAAATGTCTCAAATGTCCCTACCCCACTGGGCAGCGCCTACCTCACTGGGCAGCGCCACTGTCCCCTTCCTGCTTATCCATTGTTTTTAAAGGAATCTCCACATTGTTCTCCACAGTGACTGTATCAGTTTACATTCCCACCAACAGAGCAAAAGTGTTCCTTTTCTCCACATCCTCTCCAGCATTTACTGTGTGTAGATTTTTTGATGATGGTCATTCTGATCAGTCCAAAGTGATAGATAGCTCACTGTAATTTTGATTTGCATTTCTATAATAATGAATGATGTTGAGCATATTTTTATGTGTTTATTAGCCCATCTGTATGTCTGTTTTGATTGTTTTTCTGATATTGAGCTGTATAAATTACTTATATATTTTGGAGATTATTCCTTCATCAGTTGCTGCATTTGCAATTATTTTCTCCCATTCTGAGGGCTATCTTTTCATCTTGTTTATGGTTCCCTTTGTTATGTACAATATTGTAAGTTGTATTAGGTCTTATTTGTTTATTTTCATTTTACTTCCATTACTCTAGGAGGTAGGTCAAAGAGTATCTTACTGCAATCTATTTCAGAGAGTGTACTGCCTATGCTTTCTTGTAAGAACTTTATAGTTTCTGGCCTTACATTTAAGTCTTTAACCCATCTAGTCAAGGCTATGGTTTTTCCTGTGGTCATGTATGGATGTGAGTGTTGGACTGTGAAGAAGGCTGAGTGCAGAAGAATTGATGCTTTCGAACTGTGGTGTTGGAGAAGACTCTTGAGAGTCCCTTGGACTGCAAAGAGATCCAACCAGTCCATTCGGAAGGAGACAACCCTGGGATTTCTTTGGAAGGAATGATGCTATAACTGAAGCTCCAGTACTTTGGCCACCTCATGCGAAGAGTTGACTCATTGGAAAAGACCCTGATGCTGGGAGGGATTGGGGGCAGGAGGAGAGAGGGACGACCGAGGATGAGATGGCTGGATGGCAGCATGGACTCGATGGACGTGAGTCTGAGTGAACTCTGGGAGTTGGCGATGGACAGGGAGGCCTGGCGTACTGCGATTCATGGGGTCGCAAAGAGTCGGACACGACTGCGCGACTGAACTGAACTGAACTGAACCCATTTTGAATGTATTTTTGTATATAGTGTTAGGAAATGTTCTAGTTTTATTGTTTTATAGGTAGCTTTCCAGTTTCCCAGCACCACTTACCAAGAGACTGTCTTTTCTCCATTGTGTAGTCTTGCTCCTTTGTTAAAGAGGAGCTCCTTTATTAATGAGATGCCTGTATGTTTGTGGGTTTATATCTGTGGGTTTATTTCTATTTTGTTCTACTGGTCTATATTTCTGATTTTGTGCCAATACTATGCTGTCTCAATGACTATAGCTTTGTAGTATAGTCTCAAGTCAGGGAAGTTGATTCCTCCAGTTCTGTTTTTCTTTCTCAAGATTGCTTTGGCTATTTGAGGTTTTTTGTGACTCCATACAAATTGTGAAATTTTTTGTTCTAGTTCTATGAAAAATGCCATTGGTAATTTGATAGGGATTTCACTAAATCTGTAGATTGCTTTGGATAGTATAGTCACTTTGACAATATTGATTCTTCCAATCCAAATATATGGTATGTCTCTCTCCATCTGTTTGTATCATCTTTGATTCATTTACTGAGTGAAGTAAGTCAGACAGAGGAGAAGAAATATCATATGACATACTTTATATATGGAATCTAAAAAGAAAAGATACAAATGAACTTACAAAACAGAAAGAGACTCACAGACTTAGAGAATGAACTTATGGTTGCTGGGGGAAGGATGTGGGCAAGGTATAGTTAGGGAGTTTGGGATGGACAGTACACACTGCTATATTTAAAATTGATAACCAACAAAGACCTTCTGAATAGCACATGGAACTCTGCTCTGTTATGTGGCAGCCTGGATAGGAGCAGAGTTTGGTGGTGAATGGATACATGTATATGTATGGCTGAGTCCCTTTTCTGTTCACCAGAAACTATCACAACATTGTTAATTGGCTATACCACAAAATTAAAAAGTTTTTTAAAAATCAAATGACTTTCATTGACTACTCTATCATATTTATTCACAATAAAAATTTGTATATACATTTTCAAATTTTAAATTATGACTGTAAATTTATAAATATGGAAAAATGTTTGTGGATTTGGTTATTAATACAAGTAACCTAAATATCAGTTCAGTTCAGTTCAGTTCAGTCGCGCAGTCGTGTTCGACTCTTTGCGACCCCATGAATTGCAGCACGGCAGGCCTCCCTGTCCATCACCAACTCCCAGAGTTCACTCAGACTCATGTCCATCGAGTCTGTGATGCCATCCAGCCATCTCATCCTCGGTCGTCCCCTTCTCCTCCTGCCCCCAATCCCTCCCAGCATCAGGGTCTTTTCCAGTGAGTCAACTCTTCACATAAGGTGGCCAAAGTACTGGAGCTTCAGTTTGAGCATCATTCCTTCCAAAGAAATCCCAGGGTTGATCTCCTTCAGAATGGACTGGTTGAACTCATGTCCATCGAGTCTGCGATGCCATCCAGCCATCTCATCCTCGGTCGTCCCCTTCTCCTCCTGCCCCCAATCCCTCCCAGCATCAGGGTCTTTTCCAATGAGTCAACTCTTCACATAAGGTGGCCAAAGTACTGGAGCTTCAGTTTGAGCATCATTCCTTCCAAAGAAATCCCAGGGTTGATCTCCTTCAGAATGGACTGGTTGGATCTCCTTGCAGTCCAAGGGACTCTCAAGAGTCTTCTCCAACACCACAGTTCAAAAGCATCAATTCTTCTGCGCTCAGCCTTCTTCACAGTCCAACTCTCACATCCATACATGACCACAGGAAAAACCATAGCCTTGACTAGACCGACCTTAGTCGGCAAAGTAATGTCTCTGCTTTTGAATATACTATCTAGATTGGTCATAACTTTTCTTCCAAGGAGTAAGCGCCTTTTAATTTCATGGCTGCAGTCACCATCTGCAGTGATTTTGGAGCCCAGAAAAACAAAGTCTGACACTGTTTCTACTGTTTCCCCATCTATTTCCCATGAAGTGATGGGACCAGATGCCATGATCTTCGTTTTCTGAATGTTGAGCTTTAAGCCAACTTTTCCACTCTCCTCTTTCACTTTCAACAAGAGGCTTTTTAGCTCCTCCTCACTTTCTGCCATAAGGGTGGTGTCATCTGCATATCTGAGATTAACCTAAATATACTTATTATAAATGCATTGAGACAACACAAGGTATGGTTAAGAACACACACTCTGGAGTCAGACTGCCTAGATTCAAAAGCTAGCTCTGCCCAGATGTGTAGCCTTGGAAAAGTTTCTCAACCTCTCTATGTTTTTATTGCCTCAACTGTAAAATGCAGTAAAAATAATATTAAGCTTGGAGATCTTAACAGAGTCCAATGAGATAAAAATATATAATACTTAACATCCATAGTAAACACTATATATATATATATATTATTTTCATGTTGATACTTTTACATGGAAAATAAATTTTATTGGAAATGCATGATAAATATCAGTTATTCTCAACGTCAGTGTTATCCCTATTTTCCATTGCAGTATGACAGAGAGAAACTTTTCTCATAAATCAGTAAATGGTTTTCTTAATTTTCTAAATGTATAATAAAATAATCCAAGTTACATGCCAAAAAAGTCACTTCCTATTTTCAATCAAATATTTAAAAATGATCCTTCACTAGATGACCTGGTTCAATTATATTGAAAGCAAGGATTTGGAAACCATCTGCCTTGCAAAGTGTTTCTTCTCCATGTTTCCAGTAATTTTTATTTGTAACCACAACAGAAATTTTCTTTGTGATGCCTCATCAGTTTTTACCCTCCAGGGCAGAACATTTTGTGATGTTCTTGAAGAGGGGACGTTTTGCCTTCCCTCTAGAAGGTGGTAGGAACAGCTATTGAGAAGGAGAAACAACATAATACATGGACTGCTTACTATCTCAGGCAAACCTAAGGAAATAATATATGTAGAAAGCCTTTATATGTAGCCTGAGGGCAAGGACTTCAGTTTAAGGACTCACTCCACAGGGCCTCTTTTCTGTCCCATGTTGAATTAGGAACGTATCATGCTCAACATCTGCAAACTTGAGTTTCCTGTTCTTGTTCCCATTGGTTGTGGACACTGAGAGTGGCCTGTGAGCCAACAGTAGGGAAATGAAGTTAGGAAGAAAATAATTGCTATTGTGGCTGAGAACATATTGTGGTTTAAATTTTGTCTTTAGGGATTAACCTATCTGGACATTTTTGCATAGAAAATAGTTTCTTACAGAAAACAATACTCTTTTTTACGTGCATATTCTTTTATGTGCATAAGTCATGTCTGACTCTTTTATGATCCCATGGACTGTAGCCGTCCAGGCTCCTCTGTCCATGGGATTTCCCAGGCAAGAATTCTGGAGTGGGTTGCCATTTCCTTTTCTAGAAGATCTTCTTGACTCAGGGATGAAACCCTCACCTCCTGTATTAGCAGACAGATTCTTTATATCTGAGCCACTAGAGAAGCCCCTATAATACCATTATCACCCTAAAGAAAGATTCTGATTTTTCTATTAAAGTTATATTTATACAATTTATTTATTTTGTTTTTGATGATCTTAAATTAAAAAAAACTTTTGGAAAAATTTTGATTTATAGGAAAGTCACTATGGCAGCACAATGTTCCCTTATACCTTTCACAAGCTTTCCCCTAATGTTTCCTCCCAGGTTTTATTGAGGTATAAATGACAAATTAAAATTACATACATTTTACCAAACCAAACTTGGGTCTGCCTACCTGCACATAGTAAAGCCAATTTACTGGCACTGGGTTCTGAAGGAAAGTGTATGGTTTATTACAAGTGCCAAACAAGGAGTCTGTGTGACAAATGCTGAAAAGACCCTAACTCATCAATGGATTCCAGGGAAGAGCTTTAAAGGCAAGGTGAAAGAGGGGAGGTGCAGGTGTGTGATCAGTCCACACACAATTTCCTGTCTGATAGTGAGGGAGTAGGGTGGTGTCCGGAGAAGGCAATGGCACCCCACTCCAGTACTCTTGCCTGGAAAATTCCATGGATGGAGGAGCCTGGTAGGCTGCAGTCCATGGGGTCGCTACTAGTCGGACACAACTGAGAGACTTCACTTTCACTTTTCACTTTCATGCATTGGAGAAGGAAATGGCAACCCACTCCAGTGTTCTTGCCTGGAGAATCCCAGGGACAGGGGAGCCTGGTGGGCAGCCGTCTGTGGGGTTGCACAGAGTCGGACACGACTGAAGCGACGCAGCAGCAGCAGCAGCGGGGTGGTGTCACAGGGACAATCACCAATCTTCAGGCTCCAGTCTGTCTTGGGACCACATGCGCATGATCACCATGCAGTTAATTTCTTTCATCTAGTATAGGTTTGAGGATCTATAAAATAAGTGAAGAGTGTGTATCAGACCAGAGAAGTCAATGGCAACCCACTCCAGTACTCTTGCCTGGGAAATCCCATGGATGGAGGAGCCTGGCGGGCTACAGTCCATGGGGTCGCAAAGAGTCGGACACGACTGAGCGACTTCACTTTCACTTTTCATTTCCTGCACTGGAGAGGGAAATGGCAACCCACTCCGGTATGCTTGCCTGGAGAATCCCAGGGACTGGAGCCTGGTAGGCTGCTGTCTATGGGGTCACACAGAGTCGGACACGACTGACGTGACTTAGCAGCAGCAGCAGTGTATCAGACACTATTATCTATGTCCTTCTGGGAGGAACTAAAGATTCTGTGACTCTACCATATGGTTGATCTGTTTAAATTGTCACCAGTTCTTCTGGCCCAGGTACTATCTTCTGTTACTACATGTTCACATTCTTCCAATCATTAACTCTTGAGCCAGGTGTTTGTGACTCAGGGGAAGTCTGGGAGACTAAAGCTGGGGGAAGGTCCTGATCTGGGAAAGCCCCATAGGGTCCTGCTTGGTTGCATATATTTAAGGACAACATGATGATTTTATGTACATATATATAGTGAAATGATTGCCACAATCAAACTAATTAAGAAATCCATTACCTCACATAGTTACCAGTTTACTTTTTTAAGAAAGAACACTTAAGGCCTATTATCTTAGCAAATTTCAAATATACAACACAGTACTCCTAACTGTGGTTGCCATACTGCACATTAGATCCCCAGAATTTAGTCATCTTATAACTGGAAGTTTGTACCTTTTGTCCGATATCTCTCCATCCTCCGGCCCCATTCTACTCTTTGTTTCTATGAGCTCACTTGTTTTAAAATCTGCATGTAAGAGAGATCATACAATATTTGTCTTTCTACACTGTTGATTATCTTAGTGTGTTTTCTGTTTATTGTAATGATCTGAAAGTGCCATTCATTTTCAGGATTCTCTTCCACGTATGTTTTTCCCCAGGCCTGGCTGCAGTACATTTGAGAATGGTGGGGCTTTATGAAAAGAGTATGTTGAGATGAACCAGAGATATAGGGCAGCTTTATAAAGTGGCTTTCAGAGGATTTTGCCAAGAGCATGCAGAAGCTCAACAGTTTACCTTTCATGCCCTGCCTCTCAGCCCTATATCCCCGAGTGTTTCCTATGTACATCCTCTGATTTCATTAACTTCGCTCATTATAGCCATGTTGCTGCTGCTGCTAAGTCACTTCAGTCGTGTCTGACTCTGTGCGACCCCATAGACAGCAGCCCCCGTCCCTGGGATTCTCCAGGCAAGAACACTGGAGTGGTTTGTCATTTCCTTCTCCAATGCATGAAAGTGAAAAGTGAAACTGAAGTCGCTCAGTCGCATCCGACTCTTCGCGACACCATACACTGCAGCCTACCAGGCTCCTCTGTCCATGGTATTTTCCAGGCAAGAGTACTGGAGTGGGGTGCCATTGCCTTCTCCATATAGCCATGTTAGAAATATGTTATCATTTTTAGTTTATAACTTGAGTTAAAAAAAAAAAATCTAGGGGGCTTCCAAGGTGGCACAATAGTAAAGAATCTGCCTGCAATGCAGGAGACTTGGGTTCAAACCCTGGATCAGGAAGATCTCCTGGAGAAGGAAATGGCAACCCACTCCAGTATTCTTGCCTGGAAAATCCCATGGATAGAGGAGCCTGGAGGGCTACAGTCCACTGTGTCACAAAGAGTTAGACATGACTTAGCAACTAAATAACAACAAAAATTGACAAAACCCTAGCTCAATGTGTTTAATTTTTTAGCATTAGAATTTATAGAACAGTGAAAAACATTTCAGTAGGTTAGAGGGAATAGAAAAACAGCATTTAGACTAAAACTCAGAAATCTATTTACTTGGAATGCTTCTTTATTCTACCCACACCCGACAATCATCACATATCATCTTGTGTAAACACTTCCTCTTCTTACCTTGTAAAATAGGTAAATTTCAGAGTACCTATTCTGAAAATGGTCTGCTAAGGGTTCAGGGTTTGCCAAGGCCATTTGAAGTCCAGGTTGATGACAGACACTGGGCATCACCATTATTTGGTGTCTCAGTCATGTGGTTCCTGAGACATTCCTGATTCAGGAGTGCGGCTCTGATGGCTGAAGAGAAAAAGCAGCCTGCAGACTAATTGGCAGGCAGCGGGAGAACAGCAGCCAAGTACTTACAAGGCATCCACTGTGTCCTAACAGGCCTACAGATTCTCGGCGGACCCTGGCCAGGGGGTGCGGGTTGAGTTTGGAGTAGCTCAGTCTGGAAGTCAGCTAGCTGTGTGTCAGCTGCTTGATTAAGGAACATTGTTCAGTAGAATCAACAGGAACAGAAGTCAGCTATAAACTCTGCTTGCTTCTCTGAAGAGGGACAAAGTGTGCTCGGCACAGCAGACCAGTGAGGAGCCCAACATGTTTAATGCAAAGCGGCCAAAAAAACCTTTAAGCTGGTCCTATCATAATGTTGGTCCCTCCATTAGCAAATCAGCCATTTCAGACTTACTCAAGATAACTTGCCTCATTATGGGAGTGACTGTCTTTTTGTGCATAATTTTCTTCACTTATGTTTTCATAAGATGGTGAGACATTTGATAGCATTTTTAACTTTTCATTGTGATTTATGTTCATTTATGATGATGCTATGAAAGTACTGCACTCAATATGCCATCAAATTTGGAAAACTCAGCAGTGGCCACAGGACTAGAAAAGGTCAGTTTTCATTCCAATCCCAAAGAAAGGCAATGCCAAAGAATGTTCAAACTACTGCACAATTGAACTCATCTCACACACTAGTAAAGTAATGTTTAAAATTCTCCAAGCCAGGCTTCAGCAATATGTGAACTGTGAACTTCCAGATGTTCAAGCTGGTTTTAGAAAAGGCAGAGGAACCAGAGATCAAATTGCCAACATCTTCTGGATCATCAAAAAAGCAAGAGAGTTCCAGGAAAACATCTATTTATGCTTTATTGACTATGCCAAAGCCTTTGACTGTGTGGATCACAATAAACGATGGAAAATTCTGAAAGAGATGGGCATACCAGACCACCTGATCTGCCTCTTGAGAAACCTGTGTGCAGGTCAGGAAGCAACAGTTAGAACTGGACATGGAACAATAAACTGATTCCAAATAAGAAAAGGAGTATGTCAAGGCTATATATTGTCACCTTGCTTATTTAACTTCTATGCAGACTACATATGAGAAACGCTGGGCTAGATAAAGCACAAGGTGGAATCAAGATTGCCGGGAGAAATATCACTAACCTAAGGTATGCAGATGACACCACCTTATGGCAGAAAGTGAAGAAGAACTAAAGAGCCTCTTGATGAAAGTGAAAAAGGAGAGTGAAAAAGTTGGCTTAAAGCTCAACATTCAGAAAACAAAGATCATGGCTTCCAGTCCCATCACTTCATGGCAAATAGATGGGGAAACAGTGGCTGACTTTATTTTTGGAGGCTCCAAAATCATTGCAGATGGTAACTGCAGCCATTAAATTAAAAGACACTTAGTCCTTGTAAGGAAAGTTATGACCAACCTAGACAGCATATTAAAAAGTAGAGACATTACTTTGTCAGTGAAGGTCCATCTAGTCAAGGGTATGGTTTTTCCAGTGGTCATGTATGGGTGTGAGAATTGGACTATAAAGAAAGCTGAGTGCCAAAGAATTGATGCTTTTGAACTGTGGTATAGGAGAAGACTCTTGAGAGTCCCTTGGACTGCAAGGAGATCCAACCAGTCCATCCTAAAGGAGATCAGTCCTGGGTGTTCATTGGAAGGACTGATGTTGAAGCTGAAACTCCAATACTTTGGCCACCTGATGTGAAGAGCTGAGTCATTTGAAAAGACCCTGATGCTGGGAAAGATTGAGGGTAGGAGGAGCAGGGAATGACAGAGGATGAGATGGTTGGATGGCATCATCAACTCAATGGACATGGGTTTGGGTGGACTCCAGGAGTTGGTGATGGACCGGGAGGCCTGGCGTGCTGGGGTACATGGGGTTGCAAAGAGTTGGACACGACTGAGCGACTGAAATGAACTGAACTGAACTTATGTATATTATAAACCTCATACATTTATGTATATTGTAAATCTTACATGTAAGCATCAATAAACATAGAGCTGTTCAAGTTTTCTTTTTTAATGGAGTGTTAGTTGCTCAGTTGTGTCTGACTCTTTGGGACCTTATGGACTGTAGCTTACCAGGCTTCTCTGTCTATGGATTCTCCAGGCAAGAATACTGTAGTGGGTAGCCATTCCTTTTTCAGGGGTTTTTCCTGATCCAGTGATTGAACCTGGGTCTCCTGCATTATAGGCAGATTCTTTACCATCTGAGCCTCCAGAGAAGCCCCAAGAATACTGGAGTGGGTAGTCATTTTTGTGGCTCAGATGAATTCAACTATCAGAGTTCTCTGGTTTCTTTTCCATGGTTTGCTTCTTTCTTTGGGACATCTGTGAAATTTCCTTTCCTCAACCTTTGTTTCTGATATTATATTTTAAAAATATTTTAAAAGATGTAGTTTTATATGGAAACATCTTATTCTCATCTTTAGCTCTCTCTAATGTGGAAATTTTTTTTTCTCTTTTCTACTTTCTTTCTTGCATTTTTGAAATGTGTCAAGTATCCTTCTAAGTATTTTATATGGATTAGTTTTTATTTAATATTTATTGAGCTCTATGTGAAACTATTATTATTGCTATTGTTATTATTATTATTTTCCCTATTTTGCAGAAGAGGAAAGTATGCTCTGAAATGTTAAATGCATAGACCAAAGCTGTTCAGTTCAAAAAGGATTCAGTTTTACTTGTATGTAGCAGTTTCAGTCCAAAACCTGTGTCTTTACAACCACTCTATAAAATGGGTTCCCTACATTTTGAAACTTTTCTCTAAATTTGAAACTTGTGTTTTTCATTATGTGGTATAAAAAGAAACAAAAACAATGATTTCCTCTCTCATTTTGTGTTTCTACACTTGTTCAGTATCCTTTCATGCTGAGTTTTCGCTTCCCTCGTGGCTCAGATGGTAAAGCATCTGCTGGCAATGCAGGCAACCCAGGTTCGATCCCTGGGTTGGGAAGATCCCCTGGAGAAGGAAATGGCAACCCACTCCAGTACTCTTGCCTGGAAAATTCCATGGACTGAGGAGCCTGGTAGGCTACAGTCCATGGGGTCGCAAAGAGTCGGACACGACTGAGCGACTTCACTTCACTTCACTTCAGAGGGAACTAGTCTGGAAGCATGTAACTTGGCAGACGCAGCACTTTCTTTTATTCCCATGTTTATAAGAGAAATAAAATAACTCACTTTACTCAAAAGAAAACTAAGATAACATTTTGTTTTGACTTGTTTGTAGTTAAGGTATGGATTTGATTTGTAAATGTTCCAAATATCTTGAATCTGTCTTTTTAACTGATTGTTCTCCTTATTGGCATCTCCTCCACCCACTCCCTTCCCGCCAACCAAAGTTTAAGAGAATATTTTCTAGATTTGTCTTTAGACTGTTGTGGATATTTTTTTCATTGAAAGCTTTTCTTAGGAGTTTATTGAACAAATCAAAGTTTTGGGGAGGACTTGCTCTTCTGGGTATGCTATAGCTCTGACTCTGAAAACTATTGTCCACCCTGACTGTATATACGTCATATATCTAAAAGTATTGTAAGAAAAATGCTTTTTAACTCCTCATGGCACTCTTGAGCTTTAGCAGGGGTCTCATTGCAATTGTCTGCAAACATTTATTTGTCTTAGAATTCTAAAAGGTCCCTCAAATGCTAATAGTACAGATTTGGATGATGTCTCAAGTTACTTGCAGTCAAATTATTTATTTCATGATGGTTACTGATTATGATTAGAAGTTTTTCTTTTTTTTAATTTCACATGAGTTTTTTAATAAAGAAAGTGTGTTAGATTTGTTGAGAGCTTCCTTGCACCTATTTCCTGTTCTTCTTAGCTGTGTTCATTCATTCACTCATTCATTTGTTAAATTCACACCGTGCCAAAGCAAAAACATGTTCCCTCAAACTAAGTAAGGTGACCCCATTACAAGCTCATTATGGCATTCTATAGCTTTCTGAGGTAATTTTACCACTCTTTGTAAATTAAATATTTGTATGACATCTCCATCACTGGACTGAAAGCTGCAGGAGGCCTGGGTCCACATAATAAGGATTCAAAATAGCACTGAGGAATGAATATATCTCTTTGTCTCCTTACAGTGTCTTGTATCTAACTGAGACTATTTTATATCTGTTGTAGACAAGTAACCACCGGAGGGGTAGAAAAAAAGACATATAACATGATTGCTACCTCAGGGTGTGTACAGTTTAGCCCAGGAAAATGAAGAATCAAACCCTAGCTATCAGTGTAGTGATCTGGGAGTTGGAGAAAAGGGGAGGCAGGAGTAGGCAGCTAGAAAGGACGGCTTCTCAGTGAAAGGAGGCCTGACATGGAAAATGAGTTGTGAGGAGAAACCCTGTCAAGGTCACCTGAAGAGCAGAATCAGCATGAAAGGTGATGCTAAAACCAATGCAAGGGTAACAAAAACATCTGAGGAACTTCCCCAATTGCTCTTTTGTCTCAACTTCTCCCCTTGTGGGGCTTCCCAGGTGGCTCAGTGGTAAAGAATTTGCCTGCAGTGCAGGAGAACTGGGTTTGATCCCTGGGTTGGGAAGATCCCCTGGAGAAGGAAATGGCAAATCACTCCAGTATTCTTCCCTGGAAAATCTCCTGGACAGAAGATCCAGGTGGACTACAGTCCATGGGGTTGCAAAAGAATCACACACCATTTAGTGACTAAACAACAACTTCTCTTGTGAGAGAAACAAGTACTTTGTCCATTGTCAGTAGGTGAATAGCTGCAGCCATGACAAGCTGGGAAGAGGAGGCTGTTGGAAATCTGTGAAGGGAAAAAAGGTTTTCAAAAAGAATAAAGGGCAGCCCTGAGACCAGTAGCAGGGCTCTGAGTGATAGCCTTGGAGCACAGGATGTCCTGGCTGGCGAGCAGAGGAAGGTGAGATTGGTGTGGGAGCACAAGGGTGAGAGGCTAAAAGAAATGCATAACGGCAGCCAGGCAAGCTCTGTTCTAGGGGACACAGTACTCCTGAGCCAAGCATCATCGTGTGTCTCATGAATCTCATCAGGATGAAAATAAGGATGGTTGGTGAAGAAGACAGGCCAAGGAAGGATTGTCACTGTGCCCATCTTGGGAAGGGCCCTTTGGTGTTGGGGGACCTGCATACGTGATTGATACTGCAGAGTAACTAAAACCAAGACATCCCAATATCACCCCCCAACATTCACTTTGTTTGGATTCATTTTGCCTTTGGTCCAGTAATTGCTTTCTCTCTAATCCTCCCCACTCCTCAGTTCAGTTCAGTTCAATCACTTAGTCGTGCCTGACTCTTTGCGACCCCATGAAACGCAGAAGGCCAGGCCTCCCTATCCATCACCAACTCCTGGAGTCCACCCAAACCCATGTCCATCGAGTCGGGGGATGCCATCCAACCATCTCATCCTCTGTCATTCCCATCTCTTCCTGCCTTCAATCTTTCCCAGCATCAGGGTCTTCTCAAATGAATCAGCTCTTCATATCAGGTGGCCAAAGTATTGGAGTTTCAGCTTCAACATCTGTCCTTCCAGTGAACACCCAGGACTGATCTCCTTAAAGATGGACTGGTTGGATCTCTTTGCAGTCCAAGGTTCTCTCAAAAACCTTCTCCAGCACCACAGTTCAAAAGCATCAATTCTTCTGTGCTCAGCTTTCTTTATAGTCCAATTCTCACATCCATACATGACCACTGGAAAAACTATAACCTTGACTAGATGGACCTTTGTTGACAAAGTAATGACTCTACTTTTTAATATGCTGTTTAGGTTGGTCATAATTCTCCTTCCAAGGAGTAAGCATCTTTTAATTTCATGGCTACAGTTACCATCTTCAGTGATTTTGGAGCCCCCCCAAATAAAGTCAGCTACTGTTTCCACTGTTTCCCCATCTATTTGCCATGAAGTGATGGGATCAGATGCCATGATCTTAGTTTTCTGAATGTTGAGCTTTAAGCCAACTTTTTCACTCTCCTCTTTTACTTTCATCAAGAGGCTCTTTAGTTCTTCACTTTCTGCCATAAAGGTGGTATCATCTGCATATCTTAGGTTATTGATATTTCTCCCGGTGATCTTGATTTCAGCTTGTGCTTCTTCCAGCCCAGCATTTCTCATGATGTACACTGCATAGAAGTTAAATAAGCAGGGTGACAATATACAACCTTGATGTACTCCTTTTCCTATTTGGAACCAGTCTGCTGTTCCATGTCAGTTCTAGTTGTTGCTTTTTGACCTGCATATAGGTTTCTCAAGAGGCAGGTCAGGTGGTCTGGTATTCCCATCTTCTTCAGAATTTTCCCTGGTGGCTCAGAGGTTAAAGCATCTGCCTGCAGTGCGGGAGACCTGGGTTCGATCCCTGGGCTGGGAAGATCCTCTGGAGAAGGAAATGGCAACCCACTCCAGTACTCTTGCCTGGAAAATTCCATGGACTGAGGAGGCTGGTGGGCTTCAGTCCATGGGGTCGCAAAGAGTCAGACACGACTGAGCGACTTCACCTTCACCTTCAGAATTTTCCACAGTTTATTATGATCCACACAGTCAAAGGCTTTGGCATAGTCAATAAAGCAGAAATAGATGTTTTCCTGGAACTCTCTTGCTTTTTTGATGATCCAGCAGATGTTGGCAATTTGATCTCTGGTTTCTCTGCCTTTTCTAAAACCAACTTGAACATCTGGAAGTTCACAGTTCACATATTACTGAAGTTTGACTTTGAGAATTTTGAGCATTACTTTACTAGCATGTGAGATGAGTTCAATTGTGTGGTAGTTTGAGCATTCTTTGGCATTGCCTTTCTTTGGGACTGGAACGAAAACTGACCTTTTCCAGTCCTGTGGCCACTGCTGAGTTTTCCAAATTTGCTGGCATATTGAGTGCAGCACTTTCACAGCATCATCTTTCAGGATTTGAAATTGCTCAACTGGAATTTCATCACCTCCACTAGCTTTGTTCATAGTGATGGTTCCTAAGGCCCACTTGACTTGACACTCGAGAATGTCTGGCTCTAGGCGAGTGTGAGTGATCACACCATCGTGATTATCTGTGTGATAAAGATCTTTTTTGTACAGTTCTTTTGTGTATTCTTTCCACCTCTTCTTAATATCTTCCGCTTCTGTTAGGTCCAGACCATTTCTGTCCTTTATTGAGCCCATCTTTGCATGAAATATTCCCTTGGTATCTCTAATTTTCTTGAAGAGATCTATAGTCTTTCCCATTCTATTGTTTTCCTCTATTTTTTGCATTGATCGCTGAGGAAGGCTTTCTTATCTCTCCTTGCTATTCATTCAAACTCTGCATTGAAATGGTACATCTTTCCTTTTCTCCTTTGCTTTTTGCTTCTCTTCTTTTCACAGCTATTGGTAAGGCCTCCTCAGGCATTCATTTTGTTTTTTTGCATTTCCTTTTTTTTTTTTTGAGATGGTCTTGATTCCTGTCTCCTGTACAGTGTCATGAACCTCCATCCATAGTTCATCAAGCACTTTGTTTATCAGATCTAGTCCCTTAAATCTATTTCTCACCTCCACTGCCCCACTCCTCACACACACATATTCACTTCATGAGACCCAGCATGGCCCCCAGGTATGTTTTAGCTTCTCAAGGACAGAAATACTGACATCTTCTACAACTCCTAATCACACTTTCCACAAAAATGTCCACTTTTCTGCTAGCAGTTTTTTATTTTCTCTCACCATTGCACTTCCTCCACATCACATTTCATAGATAAAGCCTAATCTATAGCCTTCATTGGAAAAGACCCTGATGCTGGGAGGGATTGGGGGCAGGAGGAGAAGGGGACGACCGAGGATGAGATGGCTGGATGGCATCACAGACTCGATGGACGTGAGTCTGAGTGAACTCCGGGAGTTGGTGATGGACAGGGAGGCCTGGCGTGCTGCGATTCATGGGGTCACAGAGTCAGACACAACTGAGTGACTGAACTGAACTGAACTGATAGCCTTCATTTCCCTTGTATGTATGCTCAGTTGCTTCATTTGTGTCTGACTCTTTCAGACCCTATGCACTACAGCCCTTCAGGCCCCTCAGTTCATGGGATGGATTCTCCAGGCAAGAATACTGGAGTGGGTTTTTATTTCCTTCTCCAGGGAATCTTGCCGACCCAGCAATCAAACCCTGTTTCCTGCATTGCAGACAGATTTTTACCGACCTAGCCGCCAGGGAAGCCCTCATTTCCCTTACTTTTCTTCTTACTTTTTGGTCACAATTTAAAAAACAAAACAAGAATCATAGCAAAAAAAACTCCATCAACTTACAAAAAAGGGAGGCGGTGCTTTGCAGAGTGAGAAACCACAGCACAGAAACTAAAGTTTACCAAAAATGCCATTAGAGGGTGTCATCAATAGTGTCAACAATATAATCCAGGGAACTGGGAATCTGATTCTAGTCATTAATTTTGCACAGAAATAATCATTTTTATGCATAATCATCCCTAAGTGGTTGATGATTCCTGAACTCAGTGTTCCAGATGAAAGCATCTGTGCTAAACCCTATTAAAATACTTCCAGAATCACTTCTTCCCATCCCCATATTTCAGTAAAGAAGCCAAAATGTAGCTCAAAGTAATTACTTCAGACTAGGCCCTGATGCTAATGGCACTACCTAATTAGCATTGTGGCTCAGTGAGGAGCCAGAGTGTATTTTTAATGGGTTTAGAATAGTGATAAAATTAAAATGGAATTGTGCGGAAGGAATATGTAATCCTATTACACTAATGTCTCAACATACAGGGAACAGTGAAGAGGGTTGTATAGAATTGGATTACTTTTGCTCTTGTCTCTGCCTTTAATATTCCCAGTTTCTTGAGCTCTTGCTTTCTGGGAGATGCACACCTCCCCCCTCTAAATCCCTTCTTTCCTGTAGGTGTCAGATCAGTTTCAGTCTCTCCATGAAGCTCTTTCTGACTATTAGGTGCATCTTTCTTTGAAAGCTGGTGGTGGTGTTATTTGGGCACCAAAAACTCAGTTGTTTCAAGCCACAGTTCTATTCCTTCTGTAGTAGTGCCTCACTTAAGACAGCTTCAAAAATTGATTTCAGGGACTTTTCTGGTGGCCAAGACTCCACTTTCTTAATGCAGGAGAGCTGAGTGTGATCACTGGTCAGGCAACTAGATACCAAACACATGCGGCAACTGAGAGTTCACATGCCACAACTAAATATTCTACATGCCACAACTAAGACTTGATGCAGCTAAGTAAGTAAATATATAAAAATAAATCTTAAAAGGAGAAGGCAATGGCACCCTACTCCAGTACTCTTGCCTGAAAATCCTGTGGACCGAGGAGCCTGGTAGGCTGCAGTCCATGGGGTCACTGAGGTTCGGACACAACTGAGCGGCTTCACTTTCACTTTTCACTTTCATGCATTGCAGAAGGAAATGGCAACCCACTCCAGTATTCTTGCCTGGAGAACCCCAGGGGAGGGGGAACCTGGTGGGCTGCTGTCTGTGGGGTCGCACAGAGTCGGACAAGACTGAAGTGACTTAGCAGCAGCAGCAGCAGCAGCAGCAAATCTTAAAAAAAGACAAGAAAATTGATTTCATTTCTAGAAAGCATATGAGGATGATATGTAGAAAATATCAGAATTCAGTTTTGTTCAGTTTTTTGGAGAAATTATTGTGAATCGAGCACAAAAATTAATTAAATTAAATTAAAATTAATCTGAAATTCTTGCTCTTATTCAAAATGTTATTGAATTAACAGATATGCAGATAAATCAAACTTCCAAGAATTCCTTCCAGAAGAATGAAATTATCCTAATAAACATCATATGAACTCCTTCTAATGAGAGTACCATCAGTGAACAATGAACAAAGGCCTCCAAGACATGAAATTACTCATTCATTCATTCATCCACCCACCTATTAAGAAGCATTACGTGTTCGTGCCAGGTGTTAGGACACAGAAATAAAAATGTCATGGGTGGATCTTGACCTCATAAAGATACTGCCTCTGTAATGCAAGAAGACAGAAATGCTGTTAGAACCAAATCATGAAGGATGGTGTAAGCCATGGGAGGTATTTGAATTTTATTATGAGTTCTATGGGGAAGTGCTGAAGATGTTAAACAGGGAAGTAATGAGAATGACTGATGTTCTTGAAAGATCCTTCTGGGAGTTTTTGAGAGTGAAGACATAACCAAACAATTTTCAATATCAGAGGATTAGAAAGAGACCATCAGATATTTAAGACACTTTCTCCTAACAGAATTAAAAATAGGGATCTGGACCACCGGCTGTGAAGCTGAAAACATTTCTTGATGAATACTTGACCAGTTTAAAAGCTTTTGGTCATGAATTAAAACAATTGTGGGCTTCTTGAAAATAATTTAAGTTTGAAAACAAAATTTTGGTTAGAGTTATATGAATTTCTATTAAACTAATGTGCAAAAAGAAGCTATATTTATCTGATTTGTTGACTTAAACATGGAGCCTTTTAGAACAAATCAGCGTTCAAAGGGAATTAAAAACATTTTGAAAGTGAAGTGAAAGTGTTAGTCATGCCTGACTCTGCGACGTCATGGAACTGTAGCTTGCCAGGTTCCTCTGTCCATGGAATTCTCCAGGCAGGAATACTGGAATTAGTAGCCATTCCCTTCTCCAGGGGATTTTCCGAATCCAGAGATTGAACCCCAGTCTCCTGCATTGCGGGCGGATTCTTTACCAACCACCATAGAAGCCTTTTAGTTCAGTTCAGTCCAGTTCAGCCGCTCAGTCGTGTCTGACTCTTTGTGACCCCATGAATTGCAGCATGTCAGGCCTCCCTGTCCATCACCAACTTCCGGAGTTCACGCAAACTCATGTCCATCGATTTTGTGATGCCATCCAGCCATCTCATCCTCTGTCGTCCCCTTTTCCTCCTTCCTCCAATCCCTCCCAGCATCAGAGTCTTTTCCAATGAGTCAACTCTTCGCATGAGGAGGCCAAAGTACTAGAGTTTCAGCTTCAGGATCATTCCTTCCAAAGAAATCCCAGGGCTGATCTCCTTCAGAATGGATGGGTTGGATCTCCTTGCAGTCCAAGGGACTCTCAAGAGTCTTCTCCAACACCACAGTTCAAAAGCATCAATTCTTTGGCTCTCAGCTTTCTTCACAGTCCAACTCTCACATCCATACATGACCGGAAACACCATGGCCTTGACTAGATGGACCTTTGTTGGCAAAATAAAACTTTTTAGTTCTTTCATATAAGTTCTTATTAAGAACAAGGCACACTAAAATTTCATTTGTTTCCTTCACCTTTACTGTGTTCTCTGCCAAAAGTGGAAGTACTATTTTCATGTAGAAGAATGTATACAAAACAATTTATAAATTCAATGAAAGTAATAAAATCTTGTCTAGACCTATAAAGGAAAGAACTTTACATAAGCAAAAATTCTTTGGTTGACACACCAGAGAAATTACAGATCTTGCTTTGTACAGCTGTTACCTGCCCTATTGTAAATCTGGTTAAAATAAAATAATTCCTTAGTCCATATCTAATTCTGTCATCTCCTTTCACTCCTACCTTGAAACAAAAAGGACATTCCTGAGTTGAGCGTCTTGTGGGGTCGATAAAGATTGTGCTTATGCACATAGCTTGTCCTCTCCTGTCTTGATGGTAGATTTATAGCTCCAAGTATCAAAGGGTCAAAATTCCATTGCCTGTTAGTCTTAATAAAGCAGCAGGAGTTTCCTGAAGGGAATGCTGACAAGCCTAATTGTTCATAACTGGAGAGTGAAGGGTTCGTTCTATTAATGAGATTTTAACCCTCTCTTTACTCATTTCCTTCTTGACTTTACAGATAAGAGTTGGATTCATAACAGAGGTGTTCAGATTTTCAAGATAATGAAAGACTGTAGCAAGACTGAGGTATTTATTTGGATTTGGTGATACAGTGATGGGTATTGTCAGAGGTCTGTGCAACAGTGTCAGTGTCTGAGACAAGAGTCCATGCTGAAGTGTGACTGTTTTGGAGGGTCAACCAAAAGGGATAATGGATCAGCTACAGAAGAAAGGTCTCTTCCTGGTTTTCCTAAAAGTTCTGAACAAAATATAAGAATGAAGAGACAGCTTATATATAAATGTCTTCAGAAAAATATGTATCATGCAAGTAGGGGACTTTGAAGACCAAATTTCTTAGAAATGCTAGAGAGGTTTTCACAAACTACATTTGCTGTCATCCACAATTACTTCTTGATATCTATTGTGAGAGGATGCTGTGACACTGACAGTGCAAGAGAGTCTTATGATAGAAATCTAGGGAGGCAGGCCGTCTTCATGTAAAGGTAGGAGACATATCAAGGTAGAGCCTATGACAGATGCTACAAGTCTAGAGGAAAAAGGGGGACCATAGTAGACTCAAAGGAAATCACAGAGAATGGTATGTATAGTACAAGGAAGGTCAGGAAAGCAAAGAATGGGAATTTCAGGAAGGAGAAGATCACCAGCACTATGGATTATTCCAGAAAGTTAATGAGACTGAAGACTAAAAATGAGTAAGAAAATTGTGACAGGAATATGTGGTTTTGGTTGAATGGGGATGATGAATGAGAAGAAGTAAACATTGTTTGACATGGGAAAAATTTGAGATTATAGTCATCACGTGTAAAAAAATATTAGCAAATTGAATTCAACCATACATATAAAGATAATACACCATCATGATCTAATGGGGTTTATCTCAACAAGACAAGATGGTGGTAAATACACATACCCATACACAAGGACACACATATGTGTAAATAATTGGTTTATCTATTAATTACCATATTAATATAATAAGAAAAAAATTGTAAGTACTCACATGATCATCTAAATAGATGTAGAAATACATTTGACAAAAATATATTATATATCCATTCATGATTTAATGAAACAACTCTCAGAAAATAAAAAATCAAAGGGAACTTTCCTGATAAAGCACATCTATAAAAACTATAAAACTAATATCTTAGTGGAAAGTCTGAACAAAATTGGGAAAAAGATAAGGATGACTACTCTCATCATTTGTATTCAGCATTGTACTGGAGGTCCTAGCAAGTGTGAAACAACAAAGAAAAAATAAAATGCATACAAATTGGAAAAGAAACAAACTTGAATTTACTCTCAAACAATGTGATCATGAAATTAGACATTCTAAAAAATTCTATATATAAAAAAGCTGTTACAACTAATAAGTGAATTTAGGAAGGTGACAGATAGAAAATGAACGAAGTATTTCCATATACTAGCAATGAGCAACTACAAAAGGAAATTAAAATAATATCATTTACAGTAGCCCCAAACATGACATACTTAGGGATAATTTTTATCAAAATATATGCCAAAGCTACACACTGAAATTTACAAAACATTGCTCAGAGAAATCAGTGAGGAAAAATAAATGTAGACATATACCATGTTCATGATTCAAAACGTCAAATGTTAAAATGTCAATTCACTTCAAATTGATCTAAAGATTCAATGTCATTCAAATTAAAATCCCACTAGACTTGTTGACAAAATTTTTTTTTTCAAATTTTACAATGCAAATTTTGGGAATTCAAAGGACTTTGAATGGTTAGAGCAATTTTAATGAGAAGAAAATATTGGAGAACTTATATGTGATTTCAAAACCTACTGATTTGGTCTATGATATATGGACCAACACAGCAGAGTAGAGATCTGAAGCAAACCCACACATGATGTGTCAATTGGAATACCAAAGTGTATTACAGGGAAAGGATTATTATGTCAGTACATAGTGCTAGGAAATGGATATCCTTATAGGGAGAAAACGTCAACCTCAGTTATTCCCTTATGCCATGCCTGCATGTGTATGAAGTCGCTTCAGTGGTGTATGACTCTTTGCAACCCTATGCAACCCTGGGATTCTCCAGGCAAGAATACTGGAGTGGGTTGTCATGCCGTCTTCCAGAGAATATTTCTCACCCAGGCATTCTTTACCTCTGAGCCACTGGGGAAGCCCTCCCTCACCTTATATCATATTCAGAAATTAATTCTAAATGAATGATAGACATAAATCTATAAAACTTTTGGAAGAGACCAAAAATGGTGGTTTTGTGACATTGAAGTAGGCAAAGATTTCTTAAAGCCCTAAACATAAAAGAAAAAGAAACTGATAAATTATCTTTCATCAAAGTATAAAGCATTATAAAGAAAATAAAGATGAAAAGGCAAGCCTTAGGCTGGAGGAAAATACCAGAGTAGATATGTAGGACTTGTATTTGAAATAGATGAAGACAGTTTACAGCATGATAGTAAGAAGCCACACAACCAACTTGAAAAAATGGGCTTAAGATTTGAACAGCCATTTCAGAAAACGAGATCTAAAAATGACCAATAAACACATAAATGATGTTTGACATCATGATTTGTCAAGGAAATACAAATTAAACACAAGAGCACGATTTGCCTGCTAGAATGGTCAAAATTAAAGACTCACAATATTAAGTGTGAGGAGGTGAGGGAAATGGACCTCTCAGACATTCTTAGTAAAGTGTAAACTAGTATAAGTATTTAAAAAATAATTGGTAGTTTTCAATGAAGTTAAATATACACTTAGCATAAGACATGTCCACAAAAAGACACGTAAATGAGTATTTATGAAAGGTTTATTCATAATATCCAAAATGAAGACAGTCCAAAATGTCCATCAACAGGTGAATTTATGAACGAATTGTGGTATAACCATGCAATACAATGCTACTTAGCAATAAAAACCTATGAAGTGCTGATACATACATTGATATGAATTCACCCTAAAAATATAATGCTGAGTGAAAGAAGCCAGACCGAAAATGCTGTTTGCATAAAGCTGTTCCTTATGCAGGGGAAGATAGGAATGAATTCAAAGCGACACTTCTAAAGGAGATGGAAAAGTATATATCAGACCAAAAGTATCTAAATATATGCATATAACTTGTGCATTTTATTTCATGGGCAACACCACTAGACCATTCAGGTATGATTTAAAACAAACCCCTTATGATTGTACAGTGGAAGTGAGAAATAGATTTAAGGGTCTAGATCTGACAGATAGAGTGCCTGATGAACTATGGAATGAGGTTCGTGACATTGTACAGGAGACAGGGATCAAGACCATCCCCATGGAAAAGAAATTCAAAAAAGCAAAATGGCTGTCTGAGGAGGCCTTACAAATAGCTGTGAAAAGAAGAGAGGCAAAAAAGCAAAGGAGAAAGGGAAACATATAAGCATCTGAATGCAGAGTTCCAAAGAATAGCAAGAAGAGATAAGAAAGCCTTCTTCAGCAATCAATGCAAAGAAATAGAGGAAAAGAACAGAATGGGAAAGACTAGAGATCTCTTCAAGAAAATTAGAGATACCAAGGGAAGATTTCAGGCAAAGATGGGCTCGATAAAGGACAGAAATGGTCTGGACCTAACAGAAGCAGAAGTATTAAGACGAGGTGGCAAGAATACACGGAAGAACTGTACAAAAAAGATCTTTACGACCCAGATAATCATGATGATGTGATGACTAATCTAAAGCCAGATATCTTGGAATGTGAAGACAGGTGGGCCTTAGAAAGCATCACTATGAACAAAGCTAGTGGAGGTGATGGAATTCCAGTGGAGCTGTTTCAAATCCTGAAAGATGATGCTATGAAAGTGCTGCACTCAATATGCCAGCAAATCTGGAAAACTCAGCAGTAGCCACAGGACTGGAAAAGGCCAGTTTTCATTCCAATTCCAGAGAAAGACAATGCCAAAGAATGCTCAAACTACCACACAATTGCACTCATCTCACATGCTAGTAAAGTAATGCTCAAAATTCTCCAAGCCAGGCTTCAGCAATACATGAACCGTGAACTCCCTAGTGTTCAAGTTGGTTTTAGAAAAGGCAGAGGAATCAGAGATCAAATTGCCAACATCCACTGGATCATGGAAAAGCAAGAGAGTTCCAGAAAAACATCTATTTCTGGATTTGACTATGCCAAATTCTTTGTGTGGATCACAATAAACTGTGGAAAATTCTGAGAGAGATGGGAATACCAGATCACCTGACCTGCCTCTTGAGAAATCTGTATGCAGGTCAGGAAGCAACAGTTAGAACTGGACATGGAACAACAGACTGGTTCCAGATAGGAAAAGGAGTACGTCAAGGCTGTATATTGTCACCCTGCTTATTTAACTTCTATGCAGAGTACATCATGAGAAACGCCGGACTGGAAGAAGCACAAGCTGGAATCAAGATTGCTGGGAGAAATATCAATAACCTCAGATATGCAGATGACACCATTCTTATGGCAGAAAGTGAAGAAGAACTCAAGAGCCTCGTGATGAAAGTGAAAGAAGAGATTGAAAAAGTTGGCTTAAAGCTCAACATTCAGAAAATGAAGATCATGGCATCTGGTCCCATCACTTCATGGGAAATAGATGGGGAAACAGTGGAAACAGTGTCAGACTTTATATTTTGGGGCTCCAAAATCACTGCAGATGGTGACTGCAGCCATGAAATTAAAAGATGCTGATTCCTTGGAAGATAAGTTATGACCAACCTAGATAGTATATTCAAAAGCAGAGACAATACTTTGCCGACTAAGGTCCGTCTAGTCAAGGCTATGGTTTTTCAAGATCATGGCATCTGGTCCCATCACTTCATGGGAAATAGATGGGGAAACAGTGGAAACAGTGTCAGACTTTATATTTTGGGGCTCCAAAATCACTGCAGATGGTGACTGCAGCCATGAAATTAAAAGATGCTGATTCCTTGGAAGATAAGTTATGACCAACCTAGATAGTATATTCAAAAGCAGAGACAATACTTTGCCGACTAAGGTCCGTCTAGTCAAGGCTATGGTTTTTCCTGTGGTCATGTATGGATGTGAGAGTTGGACTGTGAAGAAGGCTGAGCGCCAAAGAATTGATGCTTTTGAACTGTGGTGTTGGAGAAGACTCTTGAGAGTCCCTTGGACTGCAAGGAGATCCTACCAGTCCATTCTGAAGGAGATCAACCCTGGGATTTCTTTGGAATGAATCATTCTAAAGCTGAAGCTCCAGTACTTTGGCCACCTCATGCAAAGAGTTGACTTCTTGGAAAAGACCCTGATGCTGGGAGGGATTGGGGGCAGGAGGAGAAGGGGACCACAGAGGATGAGATGGCTGGATGGCATCACGGACTCAATGGACGTGAGTCTGAGTGAACTCTGGGAGTTGGTGATGGACAGGGAGGCCTGGCGTGCTGCGATTCATGGGGTCTCAAAGAGTCAGACATGACTGAGCGACTGAACTGAACTGAATACCCAATAAAGTTGATTCATATGTAAAAACATGGTATACACAAATGGTATGGCTTGGTTTTGTCTTTTAAAATAGGATTAATATTATGGGTACCAAGCATAGTGTCCAATATAGCAAGATATGATGTAATTAAAACTAATGGTAGAATCCTTTTGTTGTTCATTTGTTCACTAGCTTAAGTCATGTCTGACTTTTAGTGACCCCTTGTACTGCAGCACACCAGTCTTCCCTGAATTCTTTTAGTCCATGATATATATTATATTTGAGTTCAGTTCTTAAAATATGAACCTCCACTGTAATAACTAAGCAGCTTTTTGGTTCACTAAGTGAACTCTTAAAAACATTAGATTGTACTAATAATTCATTCCAAATAGTCTTAGAAATTATGAAACTCTTGTTTCTTCCATTTCTTCTTGTTATTTTTTTTTAAGATTAAAATATAAAGTGTGTTATATTGGCTGACTTCAGTATGCTGAATTTGTCTGATAGCAATAAAGTATGGATGAGCATTGGACTTCCCTGGTGGCTCTGGCAGTAAAGCATCTGCCTACAATATGAGAGACCCAGGTTCGATCCCTGGGTTGGAAAGATTCCCTGGCGGAGGAAATAGCAACCCACTCCAGTATTCTTGCCTGGAAAATATCATGGATGGAGGAGCCTGGTCAGCTATAGTTCATTGGGTGGCAAAGAGTTGGATGTGACTGAGTGACTTCAGTTTCACATTCATGGATGAGAAAATTCTAGTTCTCCTATTTGCAGAATGAATGAGCTTAAACCAGTTAGTATTTACTTTTCACCAGAGAAACACTTGCTTTTGATACATTTTTTATAGACAGTGAGTGAATTGCAGATCCAAAAGACTTGTTCAAGGAAAAATGAAGGAAGTGCTGTTGGTTTTTTATTTGCACTTTTGGTTAGTCTTTACTGCTTGTGTTGTACCTGCTTATTGGAGGATGGCAATTTAGTTTCATTAGTAACCTTTTAGAAGCCACAACTTTATGGTAGAAATTTTTCAGAGGAAATTTGATTTGGCCATGGGCTCAGGTTTAGGCCAAAAAGTGTATCTTTTTAAATATGATCATGATATTATTAAGATTTTTGAAAGACAGGAAATGAATAAAATTT
The DNA here is from genome assembly GCA_006408695.1 of Aepyceros melampus. Lineage (NCBI taxonomy): Eukaryota > Metazoa > Chordata > Mammalia > Artiodactyla > Bovidae > Aepyceros > Aepyceros melampus. Next base: position 244,179 of record SJXQ01001468.1, read on the forward strand.
TTCTTTCATAAATTCAGATGAATGAATTAAATGCTTGCTGTGTAAAGTCCTGGGTTGGAATGGAAACACAGATAAGATACTCATTGCTCCTATATACCTAGAAAAATTAAATGATTTTCTTTATTTGGACATTAATCACACATGTTTTGGTGATTGGAAATATAACAACAGTGCAATAGCATATCAGTGAGAAAATGAAATTGGCTGTAAACAAAATGGAAGCTTCCCTAATGGCTCAGTGGTGAAGAATCGCCTGCAGTGCAGAAGACGTGGGTTTGATCCCTGGGTCAGGAGGATCTCCTGGAAGAGGAAATGGCAAACCACTCCATTCTTGACTGGAGAATCCCATGGACAGAGGAGTCTGGGCAACAGTCCATGGGGTCTCAAAGAGTCGGACTCAACTTAAGAGGCTTAACATATACACACAAACAAGTCTCTGTGAAGTCGTTAGTAATATGAAGCTGTCTAGTCCCTAAGTGTTAAATAATAGTGAGGTCAGGACACCCATATATGCTTTAGAATGAAGTGTGGGCACAGAACCCATGATTGCTGTGTAGAGGACACCTTTTGTACAGTTAGTATATGGGCTTCCCTTCTCCAGGATAGATGCAGGTTCTGCCTCATTTGTCCCCTCAGCAAGGCACCCTCTCACAACTGCATTGTGATGGTCTGACCTCAATATAAATGCTGAATTAACAAGGAGAATGTTGAAAGTCAAATAAAGTTTTATCTTTTGGAACAAAAGTGTTTCATTGTGCTTTGCCTTCCAGTAAAGAGGAAATTAATAGACTTTCTGAGAGCTTAGAATGAGAGGAAGCAGTAGAGATCACTGTGGAAACAGGCCCAGAAAGCCCAGAAACTTACCCAGATTCGCAGAGTACTGAAACTAAAAAGTTTGCAAAACAAGAGGCCTGATTAAAGTATTTTAAGAATCAGAACACCACCATCATTAGGAAGACCAGTCAGAGAGCAGCTTGGACCAGTATGAAATTGTTATTTCAGGGCTAGAAAGAGACAGATCACTGCCATGGATAAAGGCTTAGGCTCCTGGGGTCAACGGGGCCAGAGTGACATTTCAGGTCTTCTGTTCAATTGCTGTGTGACTTTGAGCTGTGTGACCATCTGTTTTCCAGCAGAAGATGGGATAATAGCTCCTGCCTGCTTAGAGGGAAGATCGTTTGGGGCCATCATTAATCGCAACTGTTATTTGCAGTCTGAATCATACAAGAAACCAGAGACTATGTCTAAATTTAAAACTCAGAAAACTACTTTTATAAAGACACAAAGGTTTGGGGTATAAATGTGGTTTTTGTTTTATTTTTATCTGCGTTTGTATTTTAGTGTATGTCCTTTGACTTTGTGGCCATGTCATGGCTATTCACTCCCACACCCAGACCACCTGGAGGACCAGGGTGGGGGGTGGGGCTCTGCAAACAGGATTCCTCATTCTCAGGAAGCAGCACAGTATAGACCGTTACAGCTGGACAAATCATCATACCTTAAATATACACCTTAAATATAAAGCTACATTGAGAGCAAGATGGGGAATGTGACCTGTTCTTCGGATGAGTTTTGTTTGGGCTAAAAAAGATTTATTTCTTCTTGTTTCAGCATTATTTATACCCCTTAAATGCACTGTGTTTTATAGGGGTTGCCTCTGCTGAAGGACTTTGACCCCAGCTATGAGGTGATCTATTTGAGGATAAGCTGTGGTCTGTGGGAAGCTGAGGCTGCAAAACGTCTTGCATAGCTCCTGTGTGAACTCAGCTCAAAACACAGATGGGTTTTAATTTTTTTTTTAACTCTTCACTTTGAAATTATTTTAACCAGAAAAAAATTGGGAAAAAATCCTACCAACTAAAAAACTAGCACTGATACATGTTATTAACTAATCTACAGGTCTTATCAAAACTTGGCATTGTTTCCACTAAAGTCCAAAAAAGATGTCCTTTTCATTATAA
>SJXQ01001469.1:0-37142 GCA_006408695.1 Aepyceros melampus
TGCTGCAATTCATGGGGTTGCAAAGAGCTGGACAGGACTGAGCAACTGAACTGAACTGAACCGAACTGAACCTTTTATTTGAAATCTTTATAGGCAGACTTTTCTCTGACTATGGAATCTACAACTGTTTTCGATTAGCCAAACAAAAAGTAAGTAAAAAAGTTGGCTTCAGCCAAACTACTCCCAAAAGAGGGAGAGAGTTTGAGAAAGAAGCAAAATTCACTGGACTACATTGTTAGGAAGTCATGAGACTGGAGGGGATAAAGAAATGCCCAAGCTAGTTGTCTACATGAAAAATTAGATTTTTAAAAATTACTCGTCATAAAAAAGAGCAAGATAGTTCAATTTACAGTAACATGGAGGAATCTAAAGACTATTATACTGAGTGAAGTAAATCAGACACAGGAAGACAAATATATATGATATTTCTTATATGTGGAATCTAAAAAAAAAGTGTATAGATGAACTTATTTACAGAACAGAAGTAAAATCATAGATGTACCAAATAAACTTAGGTTACCAGGGGATAAGCAGGAGAAGGGATAAATGGGGAGTTTGGAATTGATACATATACACTACTGTATATAAAATAGATAACTAATAAGAACCTACTATATAGCACAGAGAGCTCTACTCAATACTCTGTAATGGCCTATATGGGAAAAGAATCTAAAAAAGAGGATATATATATATATATATCTAGATATATCTGATTAACTCTGCTGTCTACCTGAAACTACCACAGCATGGTAAATCAGCTATAATTCAATACAAATTAAAAACTAAAATAAAACTAAAAAACTAAAAATTAAAGATAGAGCAAATGAAGGGGAAAGAATAGTTCTACAGAATAATTAAGCAAGAGGAATGTGAAAATCAAGCTCACTAATAAAAGCAGCAAAAAGGACATTGGGAAAGAATATAACACATTATTCAAACAAAGAAGATAGGTAGGGTAAGAGTCTCCTGGAAGATGCGATAGTAGCAAATATTAAGAAAAACACACCATGCCACACAATCTGATAGAAAATGCCCTCTCCTTTAATTGGCCAAAATACATAACAATTTTCCTCTACCAAAGACATTTATATGCATCATATCCTCTGGTTTATTTAAATGAAATGAAACAAGTAATACCCAAACTGATGCATCTTGAAACTTCTAAATTACCAGAGGCTGAGAGAAAAGCTGGAGATTTAGCGATGTATATTATGTTGTGGGAAAATTAGCCCCTCAAAATAGCAGAAGGGAAATTGGCAGCTTAGCCAAATAAACCAGAAGGAATGAATACTCTTACTCAGTAGCTGAGGGAAGAAAACTTGCTGGATAATATAGCCAAATATTGAGGGAATTTGTTTCAAGCATCTGCATATTTTTGAAGCTGACAATGCTCCCCCCTAAAAAGAAGTGTTGGCCCACTCATGTAGTAACAGAGAAAAAGATTCACCAAGTTAATAATAATGGGAAACACCATTAAGAAAAAAACTGATAGCAAAAATTTCATCTGGGGAAATGGATGGTTCCTTCATGTATTGCTCTCCCTGACAACTGAGCACCTATCTCAGTTACATGAGGAGTGAAATTAATCAGTAGCTGTTTCTTGAGCACCTGCTAGATTCTTGGCAAATCTGTGCCAGATGTACTGGAGAAGGAAGGGAGTAAATGGAGAAGTAATAAAAATATCAACAACATGACAGAAGTTTACTAATTATAGAGCAATTTTACAGCGATCCTTAAGCTAACGCATAAAAATCACAAACCAAACTAATGATATTTAGAGTAATGAGGTGGCTCATTTCCTTGATACTCTCCTTTATCTGCTAACCATCAGTAAAATACACCTCACTGCCAGGCTAGGTTCTCTCACCAGCCCCTCCCAAAATCCACCACATTTTTTTCATCTCTTGGCCCCTACAGAATACCTATGCTGTCACCTGACATAGTATACATTCAGTAAGTATAAAAACTCTCTTTTAAGATTCTTTCAAATTTTCCTCTCCACCTTTACAATAGAATTCTTTTGAAATATTTTATAAGTAAATATGTTAATTGAATGTACTAGTACATATCAGGCAGGTTATTTCAAACCAAAAATTCAAAGACATACCTTTTTATATTTTTTAGATGTTTTTAAAATGTCAAAATATTGGGAAAACTATGGATTGGTCTATAGTCAAAATGATGGAGCTAAATCAATTGGTGATTTTTAGCATTGAGGAAATCCACATATATTTTATGCAAAGCTAGAAATCTGGAGAGTGTGGCTAATTTTCTGAGACTTTAGCTTCTATATAAACTGAACTGCCAGGCTTGAACTGCTTGGGCTTCGTTATAAATGGGATAGAGTTTTATAGTCTGGCTTACACTTTCAACAATATAAACATTGACAACCTTCAGAAAAATGAGGAAAGGGGTGGGGAGTGAGGGTGTGTGGGTACGCACAGGAAAGAGTCACCAGTTGTGGTATTTGGTTATAAGAGAGGGGAAACAATTTATACAGGTTGTAAATCTAGACTTTGGAGCCAGACTATTGGGTTTAAAACCTGGCTCAGTTATTTAGGAGGTGTGTGCTTGAACGAATCACTTACACCTCTTTGTGTCTCAGTTAGTCATCTATAAAAGAGGATGAAACTAGAACAGGCTTGCTATGCCAATTATATAAGTGAATATATGCAAAATATTTAAAATACTCTCTGGTGCTACTAAACACAGGATCAGTTGATGTTCTTATTGCTGTTGGAACAGTATGGACTTTTGCTATGTAAGAATACACAAAATAATATGAATATTTAGTTTGACCTGACTCAGTGAACCCAAAAAGAACCATCCTTCTTTGTAGCCATGCTTATGAAAGTAAACATATGTTAAAGAGTATAAAGCAAGCTAGCATTAGTTACAGATACGGATGGGTTTGTAGTAACAAGTTTTTAAATTAGAAGGGAATTTGGATACAATCTTGGTTAACATCATCAGGTAAGAGAGAAATGTACACTCAGATATTAGGTTGTGTGATCAAAGAAAAACCAGAAAACTGAGAGTAGAGACAAAAATCCCTCACTATCTGCCGTTTTCTCTAGTTAAGAGTCAGTACAGGCATCAGAAAGCATCCAAAACACTTCACCAAGGCTCAGTGTCCTCAACCATAAAACTGTGTATGTAACAACACGACTTATCTTAGGGCGTTTGTGGAAATCAGAGATAACACACGTAAAGTAACTAGCACAATACATATATATGGCACATGTGTGTGTGTGCTAAGTCGTTTCAGTTGTATTTGACTCTGTGCGACTCCATGGATGCATCTCTTACCTCTCCTGCATTGGTAGGCGGGTTCTTTACCACTGTGGCCACCTGGGAAGCCCTATATGGCACATAGAAGTAACAATGATGGGGACTTCCCTGGTGGTCCAGTGGTTAAGAATCCATTTCCCAATACACAGGACGTGGTTTTGATCCTTGGTCAGGGAACTAAAGATCCCACATACCAAGGGGCAACTGAACCCATGTGCCACAATTAAAACCTGACACACCAAAAATAAATAAATAAAAATTTTAAAAAGAACAATTTTAAAAATAACATGATGATTATGATGGTGACAAGCTACTTACTAAATCCCCAAATTCTACATACTACATAAATACACTTCCAGCTTCTTCCTTTGTCATATTTGCAAACATAGAATACATGAAAATAAATGAACAAGTTTACTAGTAATCTATATCCATACCACATACACGCACTCCTACACTGTATTATACTAGGTTTACAAGATGCCTTAATACTTCCTTAAATACTAGCTAACATATTAATATCTAGCCTTCCTGATGTAGCATTGAAATTATGGCATTCTGGAGGAGAAAATCGGAGAAGGCAATGGCACCCCACTCCAGTACTCTTGCCTGGAAAATCCCATGGACAGAGGAGTCTGGTGGGCTGCAGTCTACGGGGTCACTAAGAGTCGGCCACGACTGAGCGACTTCACTTTCACTTTTCACTTTCATGCATTGGAGAAGGAAATGGCAACCCACTCCAGTGTTCTTGCCTGGAGAATCTCAGGGACAGAGGAGCCTAGTGGGCTGCCATCTATGGGTCGCACAGAGTCGGACACGACTGAAGCGACTTAGCAGCAAAAGGAGGAGAAAATAGCCTAAATTTTCAATTATGATGCTAATGTTGGCATTTTTCTTCCCACATGATGTTATTACAAATAATCACCGAGATATGCACAGTAATACTTCAATAAGCTATTGAAACTGATCGCTTCTCCTCCTTTTGTCATTTTGAATAATGTCTCTTGCCTTGTCACTTTTTGCATTTCAAAGGCTAATTTGAAGTCTCAGCTTAACTCTCTCTGATATAATTATCACCCTCTCAAACATCCTTCAAAGCATTTTTCACATTTATTCATTCACGTTCACATTCATTTATTCACATTCACATACATATCATTATTTAAATATTTGAGGTTAATTGTTGAATGTCACCCCCCACACTACCCTCAGAGTATTTCCAAACTACTACACTTAACAAGTGTTCCATTAATATAGCCATAAATAAATAGGTTCCCAGTAGGTAACTGAATTCATAGATCCATATTCCAGCACATAGGTCTAAGGTAGCAGTGAATATTTGAGAGTGAGCTTATACTACTACAAACATACTTGAATTATTCTTAAACCAAGATTCTATATATTACATATATATAGTCAATTATAAGAATAATATCCTCTCTCCTTCACTTTAAGACTATGCTCCCAGGTTTTCTCTTCCTTGACACCCCAGCACCTTGCATGATGACTAGTGCATAGTATTGCTCTGGAAACACTTGTTAAATTGCTAACTGAGATTTGGCTCTCTTGCTTTAGCAAAATGACAGTTTCTCATGAGTCAGCACGTGACACATAATAAAAGTAACAGATGAAAAACATGATTGGAAATTAAACATAATTCTGATACTCATGACACTTAAATCATCCAGTTTAATAATTGTGCAATTAAACAATTACTCATTGCCTAAAGAGCATTACTAACTACAGAACATTCCGTACAGAAAAAAGTATGGCTTCAGAGAGGTACAATTTATATAAGACTTAAAGAAGTCATTAAACTCTACTGTCACCAACAAATTGAAATGTCAAGTGGAATGGCAGTACCTCTTCACATACTTATTCAAACTGCCATGGAAAGAGATTTTAAACTAAGTTAAGAAGTGAAAGAAATAAGGATAAATGAGAAAACGAGGTTTTTTTTGTTTTTTTTTTTGCATGTTAGCTTAAACTATTTAAAGCACATCATTTCTAAGAGGAATTTTGAGAATGATTGAGATGAAAATCTGAAACTGGCCTAGTTTATAGAGCCTGTTAGAATGCAATGAGGCTTGTGTATTACCAACCGCTGGGAAATCATCGTACTTAACACTGGTGTTGCTCACAGACACCAGTATCTGTGTGGGCTTCCCTCATAGCTCAGCTGGTAAAGAATCCACCTGCGATGCAGGAGACCCCAGTTCAATTCCTGGGCTGGAAATGTCCTCTGGAGAAGGGATAGGCTATGCACTACGATATTCTTGGGCTTCCCCGGTGGCTCAGCAGGTAAAGAATCCACCTGCAATGCAGGAGACCTGGCTTTGATCCCTGGTTTGGGATGATCCCTTGGAGAAGGGAAAGGCTACCTACTCCAGCATTCTGGCCTGGAGAATTCCATGGATGGTATACTCAATGGAGTCGCAAAGAATCGGACAAGACTGAGTGACTTTCACTTTCAGTGAAAGAGATGACAAAAATGATCCGAAGACAACAAACTGTACTCTCCTCAGAATGCATGGCTGCACTTATAGATTTACAGAGACTTTTCATTTTGCCTGATTTTGTTTTCAAAGCGTCCTCCTCAGTTCCCTCTTTTGTCCACTAGCTAAGTCCAGCTGTTGACATGCATGTCTCAGAATGACTATCTGCTGTTCCTGATCCTCACAGTGACCTGGTTATAGCTCACCACTTAATATCCACCTAAAGTTCACATTTAACTGTGGTAAGGAGGAATTTTACATAAAAATGCAAGTGCTTTTGGAAATTGGTGTTAAATGTATTGGTTTTTAGAGGCACCACATTTCCTATTGTCTGATTACTATAGTTGCTGATTATAATAAACAACTGTGACTATTAGACACTGTGCTTTGTGCTGTATAGGAAGACAGAATGAAGCCATAATCAATTTTATTAAGGAGTTCACCATCCATGTAGGTAAACAGAGTAATCACATATGAAATAATTTATTCAAAATACTTTAGAATATTATAGATGATAACTTATGTGTGGTGCATGCATTAGATGTCAAAGGTGCTTCAAGGAAATAACAATGATAATCATCACAGCTACTGTGACCATCAAGGAAATGCGAATCAAAACCATCTGAGATAGCACCTCACACTTGTCAGATGGCTATCATCATAAAGACCACAAATAACACATGCTGGAGAGGGTGTGGAGACCCTGTACAGTGAGGGGCCCTGTACACCACTGGAGGGAATGTAAACTGGTATAGCCACTATGGAGAACAAGAAGGTTTCTAAAGAAACTAAAAATAGAGCTACCATATGATCCAGTAATTCCACTCCTGAGTATATTTCCAAAGAAAACAAAAACACTAATTTGAAAAACTACATGTACTTCATGTTCATTGCAGTTCTATTTACAGTTGCCATGATATGGAAGCAACTCAAGTTTCCATCAATATGTTAATAGATTAAAAAGATGTAGTATATATGTGTATGTTTATATATATATATATATATATATATATACACACACACAATGAAACACTACTTAACCATCAAAAGAATGTTGCCATTTGCTATAACATGGCTGGATCTGGAGGGTATTCTTAGTGAAATGAGTCATACAGAGAAAGACAAATAGTCCCTATTTTTCTATTCTTTTTTTTCTTTTATTCTGTTATTACCCACATTTTGTAGATGCAGACTCTTGCGACCATGTTCTTGAGCTCCTTAAGGTTGGTCAAAATGACCCTCATCTGGGAAACAGGGCTAGAGTTTGACTTTGAAGAATAGATAGTAAAGAAGGAGATTTTCCAGAATGCACTTGAATTACTAAATTCAAGGTGCATTTTGAATTATTTAAATACTTTTTTAATATGAGTTTTTCTTAAAGATTCTAAGTAGAGCAAATAGCTATTTAATTTACAAATATCCTTGTAAGAATCTGTGAGCACTTTAACAGTGAAAAGTCCATGAAGAATAGCTACACTGAAATGTAAACAGACAAAGCAATTAGGTAGATGGGACAGGAAAGGTGCACAGTGGAGATGTATGTCAGAAAAGTACCCACTGACATTCCAACCTATCACAAAAAATAGGGATAGGAGATAGGAAATAGGGATAGGAGAAAATGTCCCGCTATGGAAAAGTCCACCTGTCTAAACTTGAACTAATTATCTTCTTCATTAAACATGCTTCACTGCTCTCTGTTCTAAAGAATGATGGCACCACCACCATCTATCTCATCCTTCATTTCCCTGTCCCAGCATCTAATCAGTCATTAAGATATGAAATGGGAAGTTTGAGGTTTGCAAGCCCAGCCCTGCCACTTACCAGATAAATAACTTTGGGCAGATTGCTTGATCCCTAACAAGCAATATCCTCATTGGTAAAACATGTACTCTTGCCTGGAAAATCCCATGGACGGAGGAGCCTGGTAGGCAACAATCCGTGGGGTTCCTGGGAGTCGGACATGACTAAGCGACTTTACTTTTACTTTTCACTTTCATGCATCGCAGAAGGAAACGGCAACCCACTCCAGTGTTCTTGCCTGGAGAATCCCAGGGACGGGGGAGCCCGGTGGGCTACCATCTCTGGGGTCGCACAGAGTCGTACACGACTGAAGCGACTTAGCAGCAGCAGCATACTGTCTGTAAAAGTTCTTACTAAAAGCATTTAGAATATTTTGCTGTTGTTATTTAATCATAAAAATACAAACAAAAGACTCTGTGTTAGGCTCATCATTTTATACACATGTATTATATATATATATACACACACATACATTCTAATGAGTATCTGTATAGCTATATTATAAATTAAATACCATAAAACAGAATTTAAGAGAACAAACCCTACACTCAGACACAACTAAATTAAGCTAAATATTGAGTCTACCATTTCTAGTTGTGTTATCTTGAATACATCACTTAACAACTTCAAGGGTCACTTTCTTCATCTGTAAAATAGTTATTGTGAGCTTGCAATTAATTAACACATGTTAAGTATACTTGGAGAAGGCAATGGCACCCAACTCCGGTACTCTTGCCTGGAAAATCCCATGGACGGAGGAGCCTGGTGGGCCGCAGTCCATGGGGTGGCTAAGAGTCGGACACGACTGAGCGACTTCACTTTCACTTTTCACTTTCATGTGTTGGAGAAGGAAATGGCAACCCACTCCACTGTTCTTGCCTGGAGAATCCCAGGGATGGGGGAGCGTGGTGGGCTGCCGTCTCTGGGGTTGCACAGAGTCGGACACGACTGAAGTGACTTAGCAGCATAGCAGAAGTATACTACACAGTACCTGACACAATGTAAAAGTCTGAGGAATTTTAGTCATTATATCATGGTGTTTTTTCACAATATACAATGTGCTTACATTAATGTATACTTTCTGACTGAACAAGAACTGTGGAATATATTTTCAAATAATTTTAAAAATATGATTTTATTAAGAAATCTCCACATTTTATAGTTACTTATTTTCCAAACCATCCTATTAATCCAGATGACCTGTGTCAGCGAGCGGGTAGGTACTCTAAGAAGCAGTAGGGGTACAGAAAGATAGAACCACAAAAATAGAGCTCAGCTGAAACACTGGAAGGGCAAAGTCAAAGCCAGAATTATAATAATGTCGCAGAAGCAAAACATCCACTTTCCCTCCTGAGATGCCTAAAAGCATATTCAGGCTGCCCGTAGCTGCTCTTAGAGTCTGCCAATCGGCCTTTTCTCCTTGCTTCATGAATATTCCATAAACCATAAGCTTTCCAATTCCCAAGAAATAAAAATGGTAACCATAAAACTCTGCTAGGCCATTAAGAGTCCATAGGTCACATATAGTGACAATGAATCAAACGACTAGTGAGCTTACCCAAAGGACCAGTGAACTATCAAATATTGTGCAGACTGAAGGCAATTTTAAACGGGAGTTTAAACACATTTTAAACAAAGGCAGCATTATTCAAATAAGCAAATATCTACACAAGTTGGAGCACGTTAGAATAATAAAATTTCAACTATTTGATTAAAATCTATACTGAAAATCCAAACTTACTAAGATGATTAGAGTATTTCCTACCATCAACATATTTTAAATTTTTTCTCTTAACACACTCTTTCCTCTTCTTGCTTTCTTCTCCTTGTTTATCTAAGTTTTCCTCTGTCTCCTTCCCTTCCTCAATTTTAATGCATTCTCAACCTTCAAAGCTAAACTTAATACTGAAAGTATTCAATGACAACTGAAGCCCCAAAGCCAGGGGTGTTCTGGCAGCAATATGTACTCTGGAAGATGGATGGGAATTCATTAATCACTGTCCTCAGAACACAGATTCTTCAAGGAAACTGCCCTGGAGATCTAAGTTATAATACATACATGGTTAAGCACTGTAGAAGACGTGAAACATATATTTTGATGAAATTTATTATAAATTCCCTCCAAACCTGTAAAGACCATGACTCTATGCCCTTCACAAACAAATTTCATCATCTTATTCTTTATTATGCCATTTGCACACAGCATGAGGCCCACGCTGCCAAGAGGAGTTACTGAATCCAAGCGGACTTAGCCAACTGGATGCACCAAACCTAGCATTCATCAGTGATAACAGCTGTTACAGTCAAAAAGTATGTTTCAAGGAGGTATTAGTTCTCATCCCACCTTTGGAAATTCTGCAGAATAGTCTGATGCTAGTTAAGCAGTACTTTCAAGTATATACAATAACACTATGCAAGGAGTCTTATCACCTTGCAAAAATGAAAAGAGAACCATATCAACTCATTATATACAGAAAAAAACTACATATATATATATATATATATATATAGTGTCTCCAAATGCAGAATCTTTAAACTTTAGCAATCCAGGGATCAGGGGGAGTTAATAGCTACAAGGAAAAGTCAATATGTTTAATAACTTCCACAATGTTAGAAAATGATAAGTTGAAATATTTGTTTTAAAAGTTAAACACTGGTTATATAATAATAGGACAGATAGCTTTCAAAGTTGATGAAAAAATAAAGAATGTGAAAATTTAGCAATAAAAATGCATTACAAAAGTTAGTATTAAGAAAGAATATAAAAGTTAATGAAATCAGACCAAATAGAATTCAAGGGGTATTATATGGAATCTCCCCAAAGAGGTTATCTTATGATCAAATTCACAGTTAAATGAAAATAGAGCTGTTATAAATCTTTACATGTTGAGTATCATAGCATCAAAGATGCATAAGACAAAATTAGTTAAAATGCAAAACTAACACAATCTCATTTTTGGAGAATTTTTCTTAACTTTTTTGGTATTTGAAAGATCAAGAAAGCAAGAAGTGACTTACAAAGTTATTAAGAGGTGACATAATAATGTTTTAGGCAAAATTAGTAACTTATAGTCAACTCCTTAATTTCCATCAAACATTTATAAGCTTTAGTATAATCCACAATGAAAATATCAATAACATTCAAATCTATACAGGTAACATTTCTGAACATAAGGTGGTTCAACTAAAAATACAATGAAGCTAGATAAACAAACAATATCCCATTTGGAACTTGTAATATTATCTTCCAAATAATTATGAGCTTATATAGAAAAATAGCAGCATAATTGCAGAATATTTAGAAAATAATTATGATAATATATCATTAAAAAGTTATGAATTATGGCCAAAGTTGTATGCAAAGGAAATCTCATTGCAATAAAGGAAACTTTATTATTAAATAAGAAACAGTGAAAATAAATTAAGAACTAAACTCAAAATGCTAGAAAAAGAGTAACAAAATTAACCTGCAGAAAGATGAAATTAAAATAAATCTTAAGTCAACAATAAGAATAAAAAGCAAATAAATAAACACAGGATAATTTTTTAAAGGAACAGTAGATAGAATTATTCTACCAAGGCCTCAATGCAACAAAACAAAACAAACACAACAAAACAACAATAAAAGGCAGAAAGGACACAAAATGACTTATGGGAAAGGGAAAGGGAATAAAACTGTTGATAATGAGTTTTTTATCTGACAATAGTAAACAAAATTCATTCTAATAATTTTGAAAATCTTGATGAAACTGATTTATTTAGAAGAAAATGTAAGCTATCCAAACTTACTTTAATGGAAAGGCAATAATTTTTCTATCAGCTCATATGTCATTCTTAGAGAACCAGTGCCCATATCCCTGCACTGGGAAGGAAAGCTATAAACTGAAGGACCCTTAACAGTTCATACCTACCAGGGTAAACAGCTAACCTAATCTGTTCTACTGGCATCTTCTCTGGGAGGACTTCCTGATCTTGGGACTGAATCCTACTATTGTCACAAGGCTCTAACATTTCCTTCCCACTTTGGTGATTCAGCACTATCAAAGCAATGTACCATCTGATATACCTGTTTTGCTATATATATACATTTTTTGGGTAAATTTTCTGTCTCCCCTATTCTACATACTTAATTGTAAGTCCATAGAGTAAGATAATTGTCAGAGGGCTTTGTATGCCCTTGTTTCTCAGATCATCAACAGTGTCTGGTGCATAGTTGATACTAAATGTGTATTTGGTGAATGAGTGAAAAAAAGAATGAATGCGTGTTTGAGTAATTAAGGGGACAAGTTATTACCTATAGAGAATAGAATTGGTGGCTTACATACACTTTGATTTGGGCACATGCAGACAAAAAGAGCTTTAGACTCATTTGTGGCAACTACAATAAGGCTGTGTATAACTGACCATAGATACTTCTTTGATTAAGGAAAGAAAACGAGAGAGAGATAGTGGAGTATCAGAGGAGGAGGGGGAGAAAGAGGAGATGGAGGAAGAGGAAAAGGACGTGATGATTGCTTGCTTTCTCATTTTCATGATGGTTTGCTATTTTTGTACAACTGGTATCCAAAAGTCACATTTTAATTTTTTTTTAATTTGCAGAATCACTTATGTGCCCAATGTAAATTACAGTAGCTCTTATATACTTTCATATCCTTTTAGATCTGTCTCTTTAGGACAAAATTCTCAATCTTGGACGGATATCACCTGCACCTATGAGTCTTCTTGTTTATTGGTTTTCTTCTCTTTTCTCATACAAAGGCACAGCCCCATGGGGGCAGTTCTAATGCGGAGCCATGCTAAGAATCACTGCTTTATTTTTTTCAATGTACTCTACTAAGATGCTTTTCCGACCTACTTACGGGTATCCACAGGTTTCTCTTAAGTGCATACATAAGATTTTGCCCCCTAAAAAGTAAAAAATTTAAAATTTTGAACTTTCATTTGAACAGCTCTGTGTATATCTATCTCATCCAGAGCCGTTTAATTTTTAAGCCATTAATTATAGTTTCAAAGTTGAAATTTATGATTATCTTTTAACATTTTTTTGAATTTTTAAATGAGTTACAAATTGTCATTGGAATTTTCAACTTCCTAGCTTTTCCCCTGGCAATGGAAATTTGACCAAGATGCTGAAAGCTCGAGCTAAAGGATATTAAGTCAAATACCTGCAGAGGTGTCTCAAGATGCTTTTCTCTCAGCACTGGAGCAGCTGAAATTTCCTGGGGGGCTTTTGATGTCTTCCTTTTGGCTTTTTCCATTTGAACATTGGTAAAGTAGTTGACAGCAGCAAACTCAATAAGGGCCGAAAATACAAAAGCAAAGCAGACAGCTATGAACCAATCCATGGCAGTTGCATAGGACACTTTGGGCAAAGAATGCCGTGCACTGATGCTCAGTGTAGTCATGGTCAGGACTGTGGTTATTCCTTCAAAGGAAAAGAGCAGAGACAAAATATTTTATGGTTACTTCTACGCAGAAAAAACAACCAAACAAAAAGATCTGGAAATTTGGTGGGTGGCAGTAACAAAGTTTATAATAATTCAAAACAAACCATCTTTGATATGATTCCAATCCTAATGGTTCAGTGAAATTAGCACAGGCTTTGGAATGAGAGACAGATGTGGTTCAAATACTCCTCCAATCACTGGCTCAGTGTGAGTTGGATTAAGTTAGTGAAACACGCTGGATTTCACTTGATACCACTTACTGAGCTTACTATGAAGACTTAAAGTATGTAAGGCAACTAACATATATTGGGTTGATATTAGTATGCAGGCCAATATACCTGAGAAACTCAACACCTGACAGGAAGTGGGACTCACTGAAACACTGATTCTCAACCAGGAGTGGGAAGATGGTAACACTGAAAATTAAAGTATCAGAATTTCATGTCTGGGGTAGGCATGGTTCACATTATTGAAACTCTCTACCAGAAAAATCACAAGTTATATACACTCAAAATCTTTACCTGAATATTACCTATTTAATTAAAATAATAAATGTACTAGTTATAAAATAGCTCAATGTATATAAAACAGAAGGAATGCTCCCAAGAAATAGATTTCTAGAACAATTTGGTTTTAAAAATATTGGACATCTCAGTTCAGTTCAGTCACTCAGTGATGTCCAACTCTTTGCAATCCCATGGACTACAGCAAGCCAGGCTTCCTTGTCCATCACCAACTCCTGGAGCTTGTTCAAACTCATGTCCATTGAGTCGGTGATGCCATCCAGCCATCTCATTCTCTGCCATCCCCTTCTCTTCCTGCCTTCAATCTTTCCCAGCATCAAGGTCTTTTCTAATGAGTCAGTTCTTCGAATGAGGTGGCCAAAGTATTGGAGCTTCAACATCAGTACTTCCAATAAATATTCAGGACTGATTTCCTTTGATTGGACATCTACTGACCTTTAGTTTATGGTTGGCAGGAAAATACTGGTAACAAGAATAACAGTATTTCTCTCACATCAATAAGCTTCTGAAGCATATCATCTCCAGAAAAACCTTTTCTGCAGAGCCTGAAAAAATGTCAATCCCCATTCTCAATGGAAAAATCCCACTTGCCACTGAAACTATAGAGAAATACATTATTTAAGAATGCTAAATATTTGCACAATTGCCCCTTTCTGCATCGCTGTTTCTCTGTGGATCTAATCCATGTTATGTAGTTAAGTTTGGAAATTATTTGGAGATTTACCATATCCGTTTAAATCATTCTATGTAAACCTAGGAAATCTGAATTGATACACTCAGATGTTTGGGAATGATGATGATGAAGACAATAACAATGATGAAGGCATAAACTATTTATCCAATCCATGCCAATCCCTAGCCTAAAGTCATATGTTAAACTGAAGGGACAGTAAGCCCCATACAATAATAAAGGAATAAAAATATTTTGATGCAGGGAGAACATTGTCTCTTCAACTCAGCACTTCATTATATTCTACCTTGTATTGTTCCCTAATTGTTCCATTTGTGTGAGCTTTGTTGCCACAACTTCATTAAGCATTGACTTCTTAAGGGCAGAAATATTTAACACCGCTTTGGAATTTACCATATTTCACATAGTGCCGAGCACATGATAAATGTGTAGTAAATAAAAATACATTTTTCAGCTCTTCATGAATCCATTTTCCTTCTAATCCTTTCTGAATTGGCAGTTTTAAAACATGAGAAATTAGAACAACTGTGTAGCTTCTGAGCTATGGACTACACAGAGGGAACAAGTTGAGAATTTGGTTGTATTCTCTTTTAAAAGAAATGTTTGTGATATTTTTAACATTTTATAAGTTTAAAACAGATTTAATCAAATATATAAATACCTAAATGCTTATGAAAATGCAATATTGTGAATTTATTGATTTTGTTTCGGAAAGAGACCTCAGTACTTTTAGGCTTCTATTTTAAATCTCAAAAAAATGGCACCATCCTTATGGTCACTGTGAGATAGTGAATAAACCCTAAATTAATTCTGAAAACTTCTAGCTGCAAAATTTAAACATAAATCAAAGGTTTTCTTATTCATAGCAAGTTAAATGGCCTATTAAGAATTCAAAAATGTTCTACAACTTTATTAGGTATATTTCCTCTAATAGCATAGAAATTATACTGAAAGAGCTTGAAACTAAAATATAAACAGTGCCATTTAAGTAAGAATACTACTCAGAAATCAAAGTTTTACAGAGACCATAATGTAATCAAAAAGGAATCTGAAACTCAAATATAAACAACTTAAGATTATCCTGTTACTTTGAACATTTTTTTGGTAATAGGAACAATTTCTCCTGAGGATAAGCAGTAATGGTTTTTTTCTCTCCTGCAGTATGAGAAGAAATTTCATCATTAATGACAAGTAAGCAGAATATTAATGCAATTATTGAGTTGTGAATCCAAAAATGACTTTCTGATTGTTAAAGAGGGTAGATCACCAAGTTTATGAATATGTTCAACAATATATGGCTATGTGGCTGCTTTGCATTTCTTTTTTATTGTCTAGAGTACACTTGATTTAAAAGTTTGCAGAAAGGTCTTCCAGATATTATGGTTCCTATTTTATGACTGTTGGCAAAATTAAGAAAGTAACTGGCATAAACAGTTGGCTGAGTGTTTGAAATTGCCATCCCTTTAGACATTAAAAAGTTTCTCTGTCTGCAGTTCAATTTTAAGAAAGAACTAGCACGACACGAATGGGCTTTTTACACCTGTGTCTAGGTGAAGCAGTTGGTTAAATGGACACCAGCAAAACAGCCAACAGACGTTCACCTCTCAGATAAGAAGCCATGCTTCTTCTGCATCTAGGAAGACAGTGCATCTATCACCACATCTACCCTGAAAATACTTTAATAACCAGGGAACTCTTTTGACAAGTTCAGATATTGATGCCAGGCCCCGTTTTTAGAATGCTGAATATGCACCATATTGGCTGGCCCAGGAGCTAGAAGAGGACATTTAAGAGTAGGCTAAGAGACAATGGCAACCCACTCCAGTACTCTTGCCTGGAAAATCCCATGGACGGGGGAGCCTGGTAGGCTGCAGTCCATGGGGTCTCGAAGAGTCGGACACGACTGAGTGACTTCACTTTCACTTTTCACTTTCATGCATTGCAGAAGGAAATGGCAACCCACTCCAGTGTTCTTGCCTGGAGATTCCCAGGGACAGGGGGAGCCTGGTGGGCTGCCGTCTCTGAGGTCACACAGAGTCAGACACGACTGAAGCGACTTAGCAGCAGCAAGACAATACACAGGAGTAAATTTTGGGCTAGCTACCCTAGAAAATGAACTAGTAATGATGTAGATATGCCAGCTGGCATTTCCGCAGATTCCTTGTTTCACTATACTGAAATAATTAGAAAACTTAAGAGGCATACATCTTTAGTGATAGACCTTTCCAGAGAATTTGGCACACTCTACTTCTCATATTTACACTAATTTTTATTAGTTTTTCATTTTGCATGATCTCGAGTGACATCTCTTATCAGCAAATTCTTCCTTGAGTAAAGAGAAAAATGAGAATTGGGACAGATAAATGCTAGCCCAGAATTATTTCTTTCTATTTGAATCTCACATGAAATAGACTGTTCACTGCCCCCTCCCCACATACTGAAAACTTAACTTCCTTAAGAAAATACCGTCGAAAATCTCAACAAACAATTAAATAATTACCGTTCTGGCACATCTTAGGTCTTAGAAGACTTCATTATTGGGCATAATTTTCCTGGTCAATCCAAACCAGTATCTTGGTGCCTGAGCACAATCAGAAGCAAATGGAAGAGTTCCCACAAAGTATGCAGAGTGCACAGCCGTACACATCCACTCCGCAGCTCTGAAGTCATCCACAGCTCCCAGGTCTCCACACTGCCTCCCCCACCCCACCACCACCACATAAGGACAGAATGGCAGAGTGGACCTGAGGGAGTTCTCAAAGTTAGGCAGAAATTGTTTTGGGTTTATCACTTCAATATATGATTTTATACAAGTTTCTTAATCTCTTTGTGTCTATATCCTTATCCATATAAAATTGCTAATGCCTAACTTGCTGAGTTATTCTGAAGATTAAATAAGATGATCTCTATCAGTACATGGCAAATTTTATTATCATTATTATTAGTGTCACTAGGGCTGCTGTCTATGGGATCGCACAGAGTCGGACACACGACTGAGGTGACTTAGCAACAGCAGCAGCAGTATCCTTACTGTATGGTACATAATGTCCTTACGCTAGCTTATCTGGATAGGAAATATTGGATAGATACAGCCACAACTAATGCTCTCCCCCCACCCACATACCATGGAAATTTCTATTATTTGGAGACAAATGAGACAGAACAGAGGCTATGAGTTTGTAATCAATCAAGAAAGCATTCAAAGCTCATCAACCAATCACAATAACTATAAAATAAAGAGAATGTTCACATGATAGTATCAAGTAGTGAGTCTCAAAATGAGAGAGATAGCAGTACGGACTGTCATAATAGTTAATGACACTAAAAACAGTATTCACTTTGGTAGCCTTTGTATCCAAATAAACTCATTGAATCCTCACAGCAACCTTATGCAGTAGTGACAATTCGCCCTGTTGCAACACTTGAGGAAACAGGCAGAAATAACTCACTGAAGGCTCACAGCTAATGAATGGTAGACTTTAGGTTACAAACTAGGCCATCTTGCTCCAGAGTCTGCACTTTTTGACATGGATGCCTCTTAATCAAAGGCATCATGAATGGGGCAATATTTTCTGCTGCAGAAATTATTTAGGAGCATAAGATAAAGATGGTAATACATGTAGGAGTGATTTTATTTTTATTTTCAATGATGATAGTTCCTGAAACATTAATATTATTTGTACAAGAGAAAGTTAAGGGACTTTGACCTGGTTCTCAGCCCCTAACTTTCTGCCCAGTCAGGCTGTCTTTATACATGATGTATACAGCCAGAGTTAACTGAGTGTTCACTGCACTTAATGAGACAATAAACACCAAGCATTTAGCAAATTAATCTTTTGTCAGGAATACAGATAGACCTAGAGATTATCATACTGAGCAGAAGTAAACCAGACTGAGAAAGAAAACTATATATTAATAGGATATCACTTACATGTAGAATCTAAACACTGATAAAAATGAACTTATTTATAAAACAGAAACAGACACACAGACAGAAAAGAAACTTATGTTTACCAAAGGGGAAGAAGATGTGGGAGGAACAACTTAAGAATTTGGAATTAACATACACACTACATACATAAAATAGATAAAAAACAAGGATTTACTGTATACTCAGTATTTTGTAATAATCTATAAGGGAAAAGAATTAAAAAATACAGATATATTTTTATATATGTCTACATATATACATCTAAGTAACTGTGCTATATAACTGAAACTAAGACAATGCTGTAATAATGTTGTAATAATGCTGTAAAGAGCAATGTTGGATAGGAACCTGGAATGTTAGGTCCATGAATCAAGGCAAATTGGAAGTGGTCAAATAGGAGGTGGCAGAGTGAACGTCAACATTCTAGGAATCAGCAAACTAAGAGGGACTGGAATGAGTGAATTTAACTCAGATGACCATTATATCTAGTACTGTGGGCAGAAATCCCTTAGAGGAAATGGAGTAGCCATCATGGTCAACAAAAGAGTCTGAAATGCAGTACTTGGATGTAATCTCAAAAATGACAGAATGATCTCTGTTCATTTCCAAGGCAAACCATTCAATATCACAGTAATCCAAGTCTATACCCCAACCAGTAATGCTGAAGAAGCTGAAGTTCAACAGTTCTATGAAGATCTACAAGAGCTTCTAGAACTAATACCCCCAAAAGATGTCTTTTTCACTATTGGAGACTGGAATGCAAAACCAGGAAGTCAAGAAACACCTGGAATAACAGGTAAATTTGGCCCTGGAGAACAGAATGAAGCAGGGAAAAGACTCATAGAGTTCTGCCAAGAGAACGCACTGGTCATAGCAAACACCCTCTTCCAACAACACAAGAGAAGACTCTACACATGGACATCACCAGATGGTCAACACCGAAATCAGACTGATTATATTCTTTGCAGCCAAAGATGGAGAAGCTCTATACAGTCAGCAAAAACAAGACTGGGAGCTGACTGTGGCTCAGATCATGAACTCTTTATTGCCAAATTCAGACTGAAATTGAAGAAAGTTGGGAAAACCACTAGACCATTCAGGTATGACCTAAATCAAATCTCTTATGACTATACAGTGGAAGAGAGAAATAGATTTAAGGGACTATATCTGACAGAGTGCCTGATGAATTATGGATGTAGGTTCTTGACATTGTACAGGAGACAGGGATCAAGACATCCCAAGAAAAAGAAATGCAAAAAAGCAAAATGGCTGTCTGAGGAGGCCTTACAAATAGCTGTGAAAAGAAGAAAAGAGAAAAGCAAAGGAGAAAAGGAAAGATATATTCATTTGAATATAGATTTCCAAAGAATAGCAAGGAGAGATAAGAAAGCCTTCCTCAGAGATCAATGCAAGCAAATAGAGGAAAACAACAGGATGGGAAAGACTAGAGATCTCTTCAAGAAATTTATATCTATAATTTCATATATAGGGAAACATATATATATAGGAAACACTTATATATAGGATATATATATATAGGAAACATTTCATGCAAAGATGGCCTCAATAAAGGACAGAAATGGTATGGACCTAACAGAAGCAGAAGATATTAAGAAGAGGTGGCAAGATAACACAAAGAACTGTACAAAAAAGATCTTCACGACCCAGATAATCATGATGGTGTGATCACTCATCTAGAGCCAGACATCCTGGAATGTGAAGTCAAGTGGTCCTTAGGAAGCATCACTACGAACAAAGCTAGTGGAGGTGATGGAATTCCAGTTGAACTATTTCAAATCCTAAAAGATGATGCTATAAAAGTGCTGCACTCAATATGTCAGGAAAACTCAGCAATGGCCACAGGACTGGAAAATGTCAGTTTTCATTCCAATCCCAAAGAAAGGCAATGCTAAAGAATGCTCAAACTACCACACAATAGCACTCATCTCACACAATAGTAAAGTAATGCTCAAAATTCTCCAAGCCAGGCTTCAGCAGTATGTGAACCATGAACTTCCAGATGTTCAAGCTGGTTTTAGAAAAGCCAGAGGAACCAGAGATCAAATTGCCAACATCCGCTAGATCATGGAAACAGCAAGAGAGTTCCAGAAAAACATCTATTTCTGCTTTACTGACTATGCCAAAGCCTTTGACTGTGTGGATCACAATCAACTGTGGAAAATTCTGAAGGAGATGGGAATATCAGAGCACCTGACTTGCCTTTTGAGAAACCTATATGCAGATCAGCAAGCAACAGTTAGAGTGGACATGGAACAACAGACTGGTTCCAAATAGGAAAAGGAGTACGTCAAGGCTTTATATTGTCACCCTGCTTATTGAACTTATATGCAGAGCACACCATGAGAAATGCTGGACTGGAAGAAACACAAGCTGGAATCAAGATTGCTGGGAGAAATATCAGTAACCTCAGATATGCAGATGACACCACCCTTATGACAGAAAATGAAGAGGAACTCAAAAGCCTCTTGATGAAAGTGAAAGAGGAGAGTGAAAAAGTTGACTTCAATCTCAACATTCAGAAAACTAAGATCATGGCATCTGGTCCCATCACTTCATGGCAAATAGATGGGGAAACAGTGGCTAACTTTATTTTTCTGGGCTTCAAAATCACAGATGCAGATAGTGATGCAGCCATGAAATTAAAAGATGCTTACTCCTTGGAAGGAAAGTTATGACCAATCTAGATAGCATATTCAAAAGCAGAGACATTACTTTATCAATCAAAGTCTATTTAGTCAAGGCTATGGTTTTTTCAGTAATCATGTATGAATGTGAGAGTTGAACTATAAAGAAAGCTGAGAACCGAAGAATTGATGCTTTTGAACTGTGATGTTGAAGACTCTTAAGAGTCCCTTGGACTGCAAGGAGATCCAACTAGTCCATCCTAAAGGGGATCAGTCCTGAGTGCTCATTGGAAGGACTGATGTTGAAGCTGAAATTCCTATACTTTGGATACCTCATGCGAAGAGCTGACTCATTTAAAGACCCTGATGCTGCAAAAGATTGAGGGCAAGAGGAGAAGGGGACGACAGAGGATGAGATGGTTGGATGGCATCACCAACTAAATGGACATGAGTTTGGGTAGACTCTGGGAGTTGGTGATGAACAGGGAGGCCTAGCATGCTGTGGTTCATGGGGTCACAAAGAGCCAGACACAACTGAGCAACTGAACTGAACTGAACACAGTGTTGCAAATCAACTGTACTTCAATTAAACAAAAGAATTTAGCCGAGTGTATGGCATTACCTAACGGAAAGTTGCAGTTTTCTTTTAAAAACAGTTAATAATCAAGGCAACAAAGTCAAAGCAAACTTATTCTCCCCTGTATAATAGAATATCTGGGAGTAACAAGTATGTGCCTACTGTTCTATATACCCTGTAATGAGTACCACACGTTATTCTAAATCTTCACTAGTCTAGGAAGGAGAGACATGTTATCACAATTTTATGGATGGAGAAAATAAGTGGCAGAAGTGAGTTTTAAAACCTGACCCACTGGAAAATAAACTTCACTACGTTGTTTTCTCTCTTTCATTTTCCCATCTATTTTCAATAGCTGAACTTTTTCAACACTTGCAATGTGCAGTTATTCTTTAATTGAACCCTCACAACTCTGCGAAGTAGACAGTCTCACTACACCTGCTCAATGCCTTCTTGGGGTCACATTCTGCCCGGAGCACTAACCCTCCTCTAAGAGTTTCCCCAGTAGGATTCCAAAACCTTCTTGAGTGAACCTAAGCTTAAAGCGGTGGGGGTGTCCTTAGAACATGTCCCCACATTCAGGTCACCTGAGAACACTAAGATGGCCCTCCGCAGAAAGTCTCTCAATGGATCGTGGTGGGGTGAGAAGTTCTCACGCTCTTCAGTTCCTCCTTACCAGCAT
This sequence comes from Aepyceros melampus, assembly GCA_006408695.1. Taxonomy (NCBI): domain Eukaryota; kingdom Metazoa; phylum Chordata; class Mammalia; order Artiodactyla; family Bovidae; genus Aepyceros; species Aepyceros melampus. The sequence goes on from SJXQ01001469.1 coordinate 22,084, forward strand.
TCTTTCTTTCAGCTTTTCTGTGATGAGGGGTATTATATCATGGCTTCAATCTGACTTTCTACCAGAGAGAAAAAAGCAATGGGAAGTTGGCATCTCTCATGGGGACTATACCTCCATTCCAGAGCAATTCTGGTCATTTTCTTTTTTGTCCTACAACTGAATGCCTTTTCCACTCACAATCAATAGAAAAAGAATAGAGAGATATTAAATTAAATATCATTAAAACTAATTGTAATATTTTACAATCAGCCAAAAGCATGGCTGATATGCAAAGGCTTATTAACAGCTAAAAAAATTAAAACTCAAATGTTCTGGATTTGATACAATGACGAATGATATATAGGAAGCCAGTATATAAACAAAAAGAAAAATCGTGGCATATTCAGAAAATAAGGGGTAGAAGACTACAACAATGAGTTAACAAACTAAGCATATAATACTTTCAATTCAATGCATTTAAAGCTTTTGTTCCTCTTCATTAAGAGGCAAATATTTCTAAGGCTTTCATATTCATTCATCCATGACTTTTATTTTAAGCTCCCAGTGCATTTCATTTTAACACGTAGACATGATTTTAATTCAATTACACAGCATTAAGCTAGGCACCCAAGAATATCACCCACAGTGAAATTATATCCAGATTCACACTTGGTCTTCACCTGCCAGTTCACAATAAAGGAAATCTGATGGGGACCCAAACGAAGGAATGGAATGCACTTATCCTCTCAAGCTTTATTACTTTGTATTAGCTTATAAAAATGAAATCTTACCTGATTCTTTACTTAGCACAGCCAGATATATTACTGTTTAATATTTTCTCAGAGTTGATATCTAAAGGCTAGTCCCATGAATCACAATCAAATGTGGACAAAAATAACCAAGAAATGAATGATAATTACCAAATACAGTCCTAGCTGGAACTGATTCCTTATTTATCCAGAATGAAACTTGAGAAAGAATTACTGTCATAATACATGGAATGTATGTTTGAATCATAAAATAACCCATCTTCCGTCTGAGGTGAAAGTAAACTGTCATAACAATATATTCACCTGTGAATGAAGCATAAGAAAATTGTTACATTAATAGGTTCTGTGAGCAAATATTCAATGGCTTTATAATCATATTTCAGACTAACAAACCATATTCTAGGCAAAGAAAGTATCTGCTCTGCATGACAGCACAAGCATTGAGAAATATGAAGTTCCCAACAAGGGGAAAACAATACTGAGCATCAATTACATAGAAAAACATTTCTGTTGTTACATCGCGATTAAGCAATTTAGTAAGTTGGGCTATAATTTTATAAAAATTCTTGCAGTGCTTTCTATTTTAAAGATCTAACACTGCAAAAGCAATTAGACTTCATTTTCAGCATTTTTAAGAGCAGAATTTAGAGTTAACTTTTATGGAAAATCACTAGAAAATAACATGAAAATACACACACCTGTATGAAAATATAAAGCCTCATTTTAAAAAGAATTGTAATACACAGCTATACATTGTATATACATATACACTTAGAGAAAGGTTGCCTTACTGTTTTAGTTTCAGGAAAAAACTTTCTTTCTAAATGTGATATATGTGAAAAAAATATATAAAGAAACACATATAGACCCATCCATAACATCCCTGAGTTCAGGTATGTTTTATTAGCATTTAGACAAAAACATAAAAAAGATAGCAAGTAAATATATCATAAGATTTCTCATAGCTCTTGATAAAATTGTTAATATTACATGTGAAAGTAACATGTTAAGAAAGTAACTCAGGAAGCAGTAGCCTTATCCTCAGACTGAAGACTCAGATCTTCCCAAAACGTATTTTTAATACCACTTACAGGCTGGAAAACAAATGTTTTCAAAAAATATTTTTCCTGGTGATACACATACATAAGGAATAGTTTCAGAACAAACAATAATCAGCTATTTTTGTCCCATTGAATATGACAAGAACTAAGTCCTATGATTCTTTCCATTCACCTCCCCAAAACAAATACAGACCGAGAATCCTCAATAATAATCATCCATCTACTCACATGACAGCTTTAATATATGCCCTTATAATATTTTATAACTAAATTTTATATTTTGCCTTTACTTTTGAAAAGAGGATAAAGTAAGTAGCACCACAAAAATTGTTTTTTTCTAGATGAAAAAAACAGATTTGGGGAAAGTACTAAAAAACAGAAAATTCAGTGTTCAAAAAATCAATGATCAGATTTCCTACCTGAGAATTCTGTTGAAAATAGTTTTGATATATTTGATCACTGACTTTTTTTCTGAAAAAGAAAACCAGCTCATTTCTTGCATCTCACCAACTCAGAATTTATTTTAAACTAAAACAAAATTTAAATATAAATAAAGAGAATTCTCAACTGTGAGCGATGCATCAACTCTATTTCTGGAAACTTTTAGCTGGACCCTGAAAACACAAGGTATTTCATGGAGAAGCTAGTGCCAAGTTGCATATTGGTTTAAATTACTGAATGTCTCACCCGTGATGGATTTGATAGTTTCACTTGATACGGTTTGCCCAATTAAGTCATACTGAACTAAGCTGGAAGACTCCTTTGGAACTTCTACTGATTTCTCAGGACCTTTTGTCCAGGTATAAATCATCTCACTCTTTGGATAGGCATCTGGAGGACAGCAGGGAAGGTTAGAGTCAGGGCTCCTTTTCCATCCACACTGACAGTCAATGATTAAGAATATTACACATGTTCAAGAAAGATGGAATAAATAAAAACAAGAATCATTATGATTTACTCAAACATATTTAAGATTGAGAAAACTGTAGAGATTAAATAAGCAGTCTTGCAGCTGGGCATATTTCTCATTTTTATGCCAAAGGTTTACAGGAGGAGAGACTAAAACTAAGGCAACTAAAATGAGATCTATGCATCAGTGCCCTTGGATATGTTTCCATACTAATAGGATAAACAGGTGAAAAGCAGAATATCCCCCACCCAAAGTATTGTCCAACTGCTATTCCTTTCCCTTCTAGCTCACTTTTAATACTTGACCAATATTGACATCTTCCTTCCTCACGCAGCTCTCTCAATCAGAAACATACCAGATGCTGCCTATAATAATACAACAACAAAAACTAAAAGCAAATCCTACTTTGGAAGCGCTCTCCATGGGTCACCTATTCCAGACTCTGCCTCTGGGCAATACCCATGCTGTTCGGGAACCATTCTGCGGGTGACAACTGGCTATGCAGTTTGTAAAGCTCTCCAGGGAACGTACTTACACAACCAATTCCTCTACCTTTAAACTCTCACAATCAGAACATTTTCCCTTCCATCTTCAGCAAATCCCTCCCAGCGGCAATTCAAGCCCATTTTCTATTATTTGGTGTTCAGTGCACATGGAGACCAGCTGCTTGCTTACCAGCCTACCCAGAACAGATAGCTTGGCTCACACAAAAATGAGTTCAAAAGAACCAAGATGAATTGTGTGCTGCCTCTGCAAAGATTCCTAAAATGGCTAGAGCACAGTAGGCCCTCAGTGAAAATGTTTAATTCTACAAAAGGGGTTAGTACCTAGGGAGACTATCTCTACAAACGACTTTGCAAAACAAGCTATAAGCACTGTGTTGTCATTTAGTGGTGTACAATCAGGTCTCAAGGTTTATCTTCTGAAGTATATTCATGAATAAATCATACATTTAAAGTCTCAGAATGTTAAGACCTTGTCCATGATATTTTAAGTCAGGTATCCTTTCTGTCCGTGTATTTTTCTGTTTTTATCTTTTCTCATCAAATCACTGGTTGGAAAGCAAAGGACTCACTCTAGTTTCAAGTTAACACAACTTGAATATTGTGATTACTGAGGGTTATAAAAAGAATGGTGACTGCCAAGTCTCATTAAGTTAAGCAATAAGCAATAATAACAGCAGGCAACAGTTTCACAATCATTGTGACTGAGAATATGAAGCAATAGTAAAAGTCAGCATCTATTTTCGGTAGATTCTGATTGAGTCAAATATTTGAGCAGACGTGAGAAGAGGCAAGCACATTTTGCTGCCATCTCTGAGAGGGGAGCTTGGGTAAAAGAGATTCCTTATTCTGTCCTACCCATTCATTTCATCCTTTTGCCTTCACCACCACAAAATATCCCAAATCCATGTGTCTTACACCTCCTCTGATACTATAATCTAATCTACGTCACCACCATCCATCTATTAAGACACAGCCTCCAGCTCTTTTCTGTTTCTACAATCCATCCTCCCTAGAATGAGCAGAAAGCATGATCTTACTGGGGCCAGAATTGAAAATTATTTGTACCATAATAATTTAAATTTCACTAAAGTTAGCTCTAATCTAGGTAAAATCCTTTCTCAACCACCCTTAGTAAAACCTTCCAAAGGCATCCAATAGCACGTAGAATAATATCCAAACTAATTAGTGTAGTCCATAAGGGACTATACTATCTTGTTCTGCCTACATATCAGACCATCTCTCCTAATCTGTGTTGGTCATGCTCAGCCATTTTTATACTAACAACAGTGCTGCTTATGTTATTCTAACCCATGTCATGTCAGGAAGCCCTGAACCTTCTTTTGCTTTTATCAAGTCTGCCATGAAGGTTTCTGCTCGTAACAGAGACTGTTAAATTTAAAAAATGAAAAAAATCATTTACTCTTTCTCTGATACACTACCAACACAAGGAGTTCAGTGGTCCCTAAATTTCACCACTGATCACCAACCTATTAACTATGACTCAATCTACCTAGGCTATCTAGGTAGCAAATAGAAATAATTTTTGCTTCTGGTGAGGGAAAAGGGGTTGTTTTTACCTCTTAATTTAAATATATTAGGTAATAAACTGTCTCCTAAAAGTCAAACCTTGGACAAGTCATTGTCATGGACAATGATTTAAATGTTAGACTATGGAAAATCATGAACATACAAAAACATCAGCTTGCATGAGGTAACCATAAATCCTAACCACAATCTGATTATAACTTACAACTCCCAAATTTCAAAGGGCAGGCATGGCCATCCATGGGGAAGTCCACCAATCTCATGGGACACTCTGCACTTATGGTGAGTCTATGATCGAAAAAAGGCAATTAAATAAAATCAAAACTTAAAAAAAATTTTATAGATTCCTCAATGAGGAAGAAGGAAGAAAGGAAGGAAAAAAGACAGACAGGAAGGAAGGGAAGAAAGAGAAAACAGTTTAAAAAATTTTAAAAATGACTACCTCATTGTGTATAAAATTGTGCCATTTCTCATAATTCTAAAAAGTTTATTTGGAGCTGTCATATTATGTGAGACAGATTTCTTTCCATTTCTGAAGAAAGTATCAGGAGTCCATACTTTTGTTACCATCATATTGTTCAATCTCAAAATTTCAATGGGGCCATCATATTTTAGTCTTTTGTCAATCCATGTCTGTCTGAAGAACACATCCATTGTGTATTCCTAGGGAAGTTAGTTTGTGACATATTCAATCACAGATGATTACACATAAATATGCAGAAAAATGCATTAAATTCTAGTTTGCCCTCAGAAAAGACTACCCCAGATAAAAACAAATAGGAGCAAATGTTTTTTAAAAAAATCAATGGCGCAAAAGGAGTGTCAGCAATTAAAGCATGTTATGTCCATCTGATACGTTAATCTTCTACACTTGTTAGATAAAGAAATTATCATACATATTAATCATTCAAGAATAATTACTCTAATTTAATAAAACTGCCAGCCACCAGGTAATTAAAGTTGTACTTTGTTTTAAATCAAGTGGCAAAATTAGTTAACGTGTAACAAATAACGTTGCATAATTAATCATAAAATTGTAGGCATCTCTTTAAGACAAAGTAAAGTATGTAAAAGAGAAATCTTATATCCACAGAATTTATTAACGTTCACCTAGGGTCATTTCTTTGACCTGGAAACTGAAAATATTTAATATTAGAAAGCAAAACTGAATTTATCCTGACCAGGTCTTAATGTTCTATGGAAGTGGGAGGAGGGGTGGTGAGCAAGTGGGCCAACAAGGAATTCTAAATGCAATTAGGACTACAATATAGTTTCATACCAAAACTAATTACACTCTCTAATTTTTTCCTCTGCAATAATTTTCTAAGGGAAAAAATATTACATACAACATTGTATTGTGGGGACAGAACGTTCTTTTCTTTGTTAAGAATGACTCCAAACCAGGAAAAAAACCTCAAATATTACAGCTGAAATGCAAATTAAATCTCACTTTTTAAAACTTTTTAGGCTGTTCTTTCACTTTCTAGTTCTGTGTAATCTAAGATAAATGCTAATTGCCCTCTTTTCTGCATATTTTCTCCAAACTTCAAAAAGTACATTTAATTTCCCAAATACCTACCATTTCAACATCAGAAACAGGTCCAAAGCTAGTGACATATATGTCAGTTTTCACTTCTGTAACAGGACCTAGTAGGCATGAATTAAACAAGTGTGAAAAGATAATTACCAATCCTACAGGCAAGGAGGGTTTGATAATTAAAAAGTAAAGACAGATAAATCATGTTTTTACAAGCATCTTATGTTTCAGTAAGATTATGTCTCTCTCCAAAAAAATGTAGACAAAAGAACAACAAAACCAGAAAGCAATATTTACTTACAGGCAAAAAGAAACCGCAATTACTTACTGCGATTCTTCGTTCTTCAAAGATACATCACCCCCGGGCACTGTTACAACAGGCAGTGCAGGGAACAAAAGCTTTTAGCCTTTGTGATTTTTTTTATAGCCCATCATCTGATTGGCTTTTAGTAAAGAAGTGAGCTGTTAAAAACAGGGAACTTAACCACAAGAATGAGGTAGAGAAAAACCATAATGGCTGTAAGGAACACATTTTCAGTGAGTTGAGGATATCGGTAAATAAACACAAAAATGATTCAGGTGACTTTTAACAATAGGAAGATCATCCACTGGTAATTAGGATCAAAAACAAGCTCTCCTAAAAGTCAAACGCATGTATGTTCTGCCGTCTGCTTGTGTGATCTTGGGCAAGTTACTTAACTCCTCAATGACAGCAACCTTATCTATCAGACAAGACTATTGATGAGGATCAGATGAAATTTCTCCCATGAGACCCTGAACACAGCTACACGTTCATGAAAGTATTTATCAGGTATTCACTTTTCTTTGCTATTGAGATTCTTTTCCTACATCTAAATAAGACTGTTTTAGGAACAAGTGTATGGGTGTGTTTGGCAGAAGCAAAATATGGGAGCATCATGACAATAGGGTTGACAGAGATTTTAGAGGAAAACTGCTGCAATCCAGGTTTAGCATGTTGCTTAAAATGAGAAATTCCAGAGCTCAAATTCAGCTCTAATAGTTTCTAATTGCATGATCTTGGTCAAGTCATATATCATCAGATACAGAGGAGGTTTTAATGGGTATTAGCTGAAATAATACATGTAAATCACTTGTCCCAGTCTCCAGAGCATAACATGCTCAATAATGATAATAATTATTATTGTACATAATAGCAATTTTAATTACTAATAAAAATTTTAAATTGCTGCACTCTTGAACATCATTTCTTATAAGATGGTTTATAAACTGATGGTCAGGGGCTACCTATTCCATACTGGAAAGAACAACATCTGTTATCAAGATGGACTGTTTCTCTTGAATACTGGGTAGGTAATTGGATTTATGCCAAAAAGGACACAAAGCAATTGGAATAGCTTTATGCCCTAGGTCTAAAGTTATCTTCATAAAACAAGTGAGAGTATTTCTCCCTCTACATTGTGAAGACTGAATCACAGAAAGAAAAGTAGTCTGAAGGAGAAAGAAAATTCTTTCTTGAATAAGTATCCTAAGAAAAATATATCCTTTGGAAGTACAGTGAGAGAAAAAGTATAAATCACACTGATCTGCCATGAGTTTTCATTTTGTAAAAATAACGTTTTCTAAAGTGTTTACAATTTTTTTCATTTTTTTTAAAAAGTAACAAAAAAAACAGAGAGAATAAGTATGAGAAGTTGACTGAGAAACTGAAAACAGCAACAATAAAAATATGATAGTAATAAGCTTATGAAGACAACGTGCTTCAGGAATAGACAGGTAATCCAGGAAGCAAATAATGTGTGTCAAACCCTAGTAGACGGAGATTTCATTCAAAAAAAATTCAAAAGTGAGAGAAATCACTCTGTTAGCTTCTTAAGGACAATTGCTAAAGTGTTAAAAACGTTACTTCAGTGCAAGTCAGGACAAGGAGTGATAAGCTACCCAGAACAATTAAGGCTGAGTAGATCTTGACAATGAGACTGTTTGATGAGAATCTTGAGAAATTCAGTTACTTTGAAGATCAATTTAGGAAACTGGTTCTCAAACTTGAACTGGATCAGAACCACCTTCTAAGGTTTATTAAAGCACACATGGCTGGAGCCTACCTCAGACTTGCTGTAAAGTAGGTCTAAAGTAAGGCTTGAAAATTTACATTTCTAACAAGTTCCTAGGTGATGCTGTTCACTTTAGTTCACAGAAAATGTTTATCTGTTTCCTAGAACAGTGTTTATTTAGCTAACTGTGTCCTGTAAAACATTAATACTACAGGTGTTCTATTGACATGCAGGAAGGTACGAAAGGGAGGGATTAAGCCAATCATATTTTTCCTTATACATTTATTTTAGGGTGTGTGGGTTTATGCTAATTCTTAAAGTTATAATGATGCCATGATAATGAATCTTTTCAAATTCTGACATAACATTGTTACTTTTTCAATGATTCTCGAAAAATGCTTTATGTTCAGAATTACAACCTTGATTATTTGTGACATTATTCAGTATTTACACAATCAAAAAGACCTTTGAGTGAGAGCCTAAAAATATATAATTGGTAGAAAAATTGCATTTGGACACCCATTCATTCAACATTTATTGAGTGACCACCTGTTGTACATCATTCCATGCTAGGCTCTGGTGTAATAGTGGTAAATCGGAAGTTTCCTGCCTCAGGCAGTTAACAGGCTATTGGGGGAGTCAAAGAATAAATAATAAGGAAATGAATTAAATGAAAGAATGCTATCATTCATAAGAGAAACAAAACAGGCCGGTAATAGTCTGGGAAAGCCACTGCAGATTTTTTAGCCACTCTTCAATGCAGTGACTTATTTTTAATTTCTAAATTCTATTTTTCTATTAAGGTATAGTTGATTTCCTGTATAGTGGGCTTCCCTGGTGGCTCAGATGATACAGAACCCACTGCAATGCAGGAGACCTGGGTTCGATCCATGTCGGGAGGATCCCCTGGAGGAGGACATGGCAACCCGCTCCAGTATTCTTGCCTCGAGAATCTCCATGGACAGAGGAGCCTGGTAGGCTACAGTCAATGGGGTCACAAAGAGTCAGACATGACTGAGCGACTAAGCACACAGCACATAGCTGATTTACAATGTCGTCCCAATCTCCAAAGCAGTGACTTTCAAACAAAGCTGAAGAATGATGACAAGACATTGGAAAAACTGAGAAAATGCATTTTAGGTAAGAGAACTTCAAGGGGAAAAACTCAGAACACCTCCTTCGCTGTCCATATTCTGAAAGTGGTATCTTTTAAGTAACTTATTTATATGTTAAGTTCACTGTTTTAAACTTGTAGAAACCCAGTGAAAGAGATTGTTATGAGCTGAATTGCATTCTCCTAAAATCATATTTGAGCATCTAGTACTTCAGAATGTGATTATATTCTGAGATAGGGTCTTTACAAGGGGAATAAACTTAAAATGAGGTCATTAGGCTGGGCCTGAACTTAATATGACTGGTGTCCTTATAAGAAGAGGAAATAGAACACAGAAACACACAGAAGAGAAACTATGTGAAGATACAAAGAGAAGACAGCCATCTGCAAGCCAAGGGGAAAGAGCTTAGAAGAAATCAACCTGCTGACACATTGATCTTGGGCTTCTAGCTTCTGGAATTGTGAAAAAAATGAATTTGCTGTTATCAAAGCCACTCTGTCCATGGCACTCTGTTATGGCAGCCGAAGCAAATGAATATAGAGGTTAATCATTTGTCCTGTTTTTTTTTCCCCCAAGTTTTCTCCCTCTGATAGGCAGTCCAGCTCTGCCTCTGTTTATAGGCTATGGTAAGAAGTTTGATTTGTATTCCTTAATCACTGGGAGACCATTGAAAAGTCTGATGTAAGGAAAATATATGATCTGAATCACTCTGACATTTGCATGGTCACTAAATTATAGGGAAGCAAGAGTAGAAGAAGGTTTCCCTGTGGCTCAGGCGGTAAAGAATCTACCTTCGATGCAGGAGACTCATGTTCAATCCTGGGATCAGGAAGATCCCCCTAGAGAAGGGAATGGCAACCCACTCTAGTAACCTTGGAGAAATTCATGGACAAAGGAGCCTGGAGGGCTACAGTCCATGGGATTTCAGAGTTGGACATACCTGAGCGACTAACATACACACACACAACCAACTGAAGAAATCTCTTCCAAGAGGCTGCTGTGCTAAGTCAGGTGACAGATGAGTGTCCTGGACAAGGGATATGGCAGTAGGGATAGAGAGTGGCAGTGGGGATGGAGAGTGGACGAGTCAAGGGGCATGTATGTGTGGAATTGCCCCCAAGCAATGGGGCTATTCCCAAAGAACAATAAGCAAACATACTAGTATTATTTAAGGCCTACTATGTGCCCGTGGACTCATTGAAAAAGACCCTGATGCTGGGAGGGATTGGGGGCAGGAGGAGAAGGGGACGACCGAGGATGAGATGGCTGGATGGCATCACGGACTCGATGGACGTGAGTCTGAGTGAACTCCGGGAGTGGGTGATGGACAGGGAGGCCTGGCGTGCTGTGATTCACGGGGTCGCAAAGAGTCGGACACGACTGCGCGACTGAACGGAACTGAACTGATGGGCCAGTGCGCTACCCTGGTGGCTCAATGGTCAAGAATCCACCTGCAATGCAAGAGAGGCAGGAGATACAGGTTTGATCCCTGGGTCAGGAATATCCCTGGAAGAAGGCATGGCAACCCCCTCCAGATTTGTTACCTGGAGAATCCCATGGACAGAGGAACCTAGTGGGCTATAGTTCATGGGGTCACAAAGAGTCGGACACAAACGAGAGACTGAGCAGGTATGCCTGCATGTGCCAAGCAGGGTGCTAAATTCTTCCCATATGCTCTTTCATTCAATCTTCATAATATTCTCCAGGAATGATATTTTAAGAGAATTTTATGGATATGGAAACTGAGCTCACAGAGGTTAAATGTTATATTCCAGAGCCAGAATTATAACCTCCCTGTGTTGATCTACAAGACTATTCTAGATTTACTATGTTAATGATGTCATTAAATAGTAAATCCACCATTAATAACATACATATAATTTTCTATCTAGTACATAACATGCCATACCTATCTATCCCTCATGTTTTGTTTCATGAGTAGTTTCTGAACTATATTCCTGCAGCTCTTTGTATGCATTTGCTCCTCTTATTACAGCCTGCTTGAGTCTTTTCTCTCCTTAACAGCAAAGGTGAATCTTAATTCTCTTGGAAATCCCAAACAAGCACACTGTTTTTCACATACTAGGTGGTGAATAGCTGTGTTTGATTGTGTTCCCAGTTATCACCCTAGTAGTGGCTTTAAAATCTCCCCAAAGGAAAAAAATTCTGGAATTCATTTATTACATTGCTAAGCTACAAATATTTCCTGATTAAAGTAGAATCCATGTCTTATTTATATTTGTATCCTCTTCCTGAACAGATTTTAGGCCTTAAATGTAATAGATTTTCAATAAATCAGTTCTCAATGAACAATGGTCGCTATGCAATTAAGAATAATTCTTAGAGATGCTTCCTCTAACACTACAGTTTAGGATGTTCAAATCAACTTTCCTAAGAGTATAATTACATAGAAATCAGATAATTTTGATCTTGGAAGGACTTCTCATAATTTTATATGCATTTGTATAAAATAAAGGAATCTTTTATTTTAAAATCACGCTTCCTTGATAATAAGGAAATAGTTTTTAATCCCCCCAACATAGTGGACAATTCCTAGGGCAAAGGGATCTTCAACAGTTTTGAAAGGAACCAAGACCACTAGGATCAAGTTCATAGGAATACTCCCATCTTACTAATGAATCTAACTTGCTTGGAAAGTGGGAAAGCAATTAACAAGGTGTTAGACAATTTCCCACTCTTTACTATAGCTTTAGAGACCTGGACAAAAAATATCACTTTTTAATTTTTTCTCTAGTAAAAAGGTCCAACTTGCTGTCACACCCAGGAAAAACACTTAAGCTGTTTTGTAGATACTGAAAAGAGTCAACTCCTGTTTTTCAAATTGCCTTCTGAGCTATGCACTTGAGAGTTTTCTGGGTTTTCAGTCACCTAAATCCATGCACCCTGCTACATCTCATAAAACACTATTAATGTCTCCCCAAAATAAGAGACTTAAAATATTTAAGATGTATGATAACAACAATGAATCTTGGTGTAATATGTAAAGAAATCTCAAATTGCCTTCTGAGCTATGCACTTGAGAGTTTTCTGGGTTTTCAGTCACCTAAATCCATGCACCCTGCTACATCTCATAAAACACTATTAATGTCTCCCCAAAATAAGAGACTTAAAATATTTAAGATGTATGATAACAACAATGAATCTTGGTGTAATATGTAAAGAAATCTCTAATTCTCTGTCACCTACAAAATATAGAAAAACTAGCCTTCCTGCATATTAAAGAAGGAACAGATGTCTCTTGATACTGTTGAGAAAGCAAACAAGTATAGAGCTTTACTTAGATGACATTAAAGATTAGTGCCTCCTTTATGCTATGATCCTTCTAGACCAGCTCTACTTTTTAAATATTAAAGCCATCAAATAAACAAATAAGAACAGTACCTAAACAACAAAAAATATGAGCAAAAGATGAAAATGCTATTCATAGAAGGAAAATTCTTGTGAGCAATAAAATTTTGAAAAGATGTTCAATCAGAGTAGAAATCAGAAAATACAAGTCATTTCACATTAAAATACCATTTCTTTTCTAAAGTGTTGAAAGGTTTGTGGATCCTGAATCTCATATTCACTGTAAATGGGTTTGAATTTGTAAAACTACCACAGAAAACAGTTTGGCATTATCTCATCAAATTGAACTCCCACTTACACTAAGATCCAGAAAAATCCACTCTTGGATATATATGCAAAAGCAACTCTTGCACATTTACAGCAGGGAATTTGGGCCAGAATATTCACAGAAACACAATCTTGGAAACAAGCAAAATGCCTACTGCCAACAGAGCAGCAGATGAATCAGCTAGTTCCTATGCAATGGGAATATCACACAGCAGTTAAAATGAATGATCTATAGCAAGACATGATAGTGAGAATAGATTTTAGAAATACACAAGTGAAAAAGCATCAAAAGATAATAGCATGTTCAAAACAAATGAACATTTTAAAATTTCAATGTCTTTATTAAAAGAGTAAATTTGAGCTAAAGCAATGTTCAAATAAAGCTATGCAATAACTTAAAAGGTCTCGGACTCATGGTTATTTTGGGTGGGTAAAACAGGCAAATAGGATGAGGGAGACCATATAGCAGAGTAAGTTATCAAGGCTGTGCCATTTAATTATTTAAGTGGGTGTTTATTTTATTAGAGCAAATGAATGAATAGATGGATAGATATAAAGAAGGCTATCTGTGGTCCCATAACGGAAATGTGTCATGAACCAAGGATTATTAATCCAGAATTTAATTATATGTAGCAGAAGCTTTTTAAAACAAATTCATAAAAAGGCCTAGACAATACAGCAGCTATTTGCTTAATGCTATACAAAATGCAAGTTGATGCAATTTTTTCATCTAGAGAAAACGAACATCTCAGTGAAATATCATCTAGATGTCCACCAAGTTATTAATAACCAGATTTTTAGTGCCTATCTTAGGAAACAAAAAAATGCATTTTGCATTTTGCATAGTCTTGTCCTAAGGAACCTACGTGTATATTAGCACCAGCACATCTTTTTTTGTTAAATCAAGAGCATAAGAAAGTAAATTTGTGATTTGGATTCTACAGTCTCTTGCTGTCTCAAGGGCATCTTTCTTTCAGTCATCCCTTCCTTCCACTCTAATATTAAATTATTCTCTCCTTATCTGTTTCCAGTGGTACACAAACAGCTTATGGTATTTCTAATTCTTTGGAAAAGATAACCTTCCCTCTTCCTCTTCTCTTTTATATGTAAACTTTGAGAGGGAAAGAAGGCTATGCTGATTGCCTGGAATTTTCTTTTCATTCACTCCATCATCTATTACAATCTAGTTTTCATGTTTAGGATCCACTAAAATTCCTTTTGTCAGTATCATCAGTTTTTTTCCCTATCTATAATATCGTTCCCTCAAAGTTTTAAAATAATCTTATTTCTCTCATTTTTAAAAAAAGATCTCTTGATGCTACTTCTCCCATTTACCAGCTCATTTCTCTGCTCCCCTGTACAGATGCCCAGAAACTCCTCTCATTCTTTCCAGAACACACGCAATCAGACTTTCACCTTCATCACATCACTGAAGCTGCCTTTGTCAAAATCACTGGAGATGTAGATATTGCTAAATCTAGCGGTCCACGTGATGTTCCTATCTTTCTTTATCTGTCAGAGGCACTAGACATAACTGATCAATCTTGCCTCCACTTTGAAATAACTTTTTTTTCCCCTTTACATCCAATCTAAACATTCTTCTAGATATTTTCTTTCGACCTCAAAGGCCATTCTTTTTCAGTCTTCCTGAGACAGAAATTCCTCCTCCTCTTCCCCTACCTCTTAACACTGGGGATTTTTGGAGCTCAATATTTGTACTTCTTCTCTATCGCCATTAATTCTTTAGTTTTCTCTGTAGTCTTATGGCCTCATATACCATACACATTGACATATCTAACATCCCTGCATTCCAAGACCATCTTCATTTTGCATCCAATAAGCAGCTCAAATGTAACATATCCACATGCAAATTGTAACTACATTCCCAAGCTGCTTCAGCCAGTTTTGGCAACTCCATTTTTCTAGCTGTTCAAGTCTAAAACTCTTGAGTCAGACCTGATGTCTCC
>SJXQ01001469.1:38383-68844 GCA_006408695.1 Aepyceros melampus
ACACACACACACACACACACACACACACACACACACACACACACAAGTGAATTTATTTACCAAACAGCAACAGACCCACAGCCATAGAAAACAAACTAACCAAAAGGGAAAGTACAGGGAAGATAAATTAGGAGTTTGGGATTAACATATACACACCACTATACATAAAATAGATAACCAACAAGGTTACAATCCCTTGTATAGCACAGGGAACTCTATTCAATAGTCTGTAATAACCTGTAAGAGAAAAGAATCTGAAAAAGAATGTATATATATGTATAATTGAATCACTGTGGTGTACACCTGAAACTAATGCAACTTTGTGAATCAACTATACTCCAATTAAACATATAGATAGGGGACTTCCCTCATAGTCCAACTGTTAAGTCTTCGCTTTCCAATGCAGGGGGTGCAGTTCGATCCCTGGTTGGGGAGCAAAGACCCCACATGCCTCACAGCCAAAACACAGAGCATAAAACAGAAGCAATATTGTAACGAATTCAATAAAGACTTTAGAAATGGTCCAGATTTCAATCATGTGTATAGGACTTCCCTGGCTGTCCAATGATTAAGAGTCCACCTGCTAATGCAGGGGATCCAGTTGGATCCCTGGTTCAGGAGGATCCTACACACCATGAAGCAACTAAGCCCGTGGGCTCCAACTACTGAGCATTCTCATCTAAAGCCTGTACTCCACAACAAGAGAAGCCAGTGCACTGAGAAGCCTGCTTAAGAGAGAGAGAGAAAAGAAATTAAGACCACAACTCCAGGGGTTATCCTGATAGCCCTCATAATATCAACTTCCCACATTTGTTGGCATTGATATCTGTTTATTCAGTCATTCAACAAATGAGCTCTGACTGTAAAGCAGAAAGCAAGAAAGAGAAAACAAAGCCCTTCCCTATGGCTGCAGAGGTTTAGTACAAGGAGTTTTGTGGGAGGGGAGGGGAGTGGTGATGGAACTCCTGCATCTTAATATCAGAGCAGTGACTCTGAAGGTGCTAAGAAATTTAAGTGGTACTCTACTTCCCAAATTCCACACATCTATACATAGGATAACATACGAAGGATGGCACAACAGAAAAAAAGTTAATTTCACTGATATTAATTTTAAAAAGAAATTAAACAATAGAAAGCAAAGCAACCATTCCCGATTCAGCAGGGAAAACAACAATAAAGAGATGATCTCTGTGCCAGATAATTACCAATGGTGAGAAGGACTTCAAAGGCACTAGGAAGGGTATGAAACAGAGACAAATGGGGATGGTTTTTAAATTTGGGGATTTTTGAGAGCAACCGGTCTCTATTATAAGGTGACTTCTGAACTGAGTCCTGTTGAATTGGGCAAGAGGGAAGTATTCTTGTGAAGGAGATGGGAACAGTGTGCCAAAAGAAGGGAACTGTATGTGCAAAGTCAGATATAAGCCAGTATTTAATAAGTTCTAAGGAGCTGTCCATACTTTTTTAATGTAACTATTTACTTATTTATCTTTGTGCTTCATTGCTGGGCAGGCTTTTCTCTAGTTGTGAGGAGGGGCTATGTTCTAGCTGTAGTACACTGGCTTCTCATTGCAGTGGCTTCTCTTGTTGAGGAGCATGGGCTCTAGGGCACTGGGACTTCAGTAGTTGCAGCACGTGAGCTCAATTGTTGCGGTTTCCAGGCTCTAGAATGCAGGCTCAATAGCTGTGGCTTAGTTTTCCAGAATCTTCCTGGACCAAGGACTGAACCCATGTCTCCTGCATTGGCAGGCAGATTCTTTACCACTGGTTTTTTACCCAGATTCTTTACCAGGGAAGACCCCATGCTTTTTAATATATATTTAGATCTGTTCACTTCTTAATCCTGGAACAAAATCCTGCAAGTATTATCAACCCAACATAGAACTCAGCTTAAAACAACCAACAGTCATTATCTTATGGTCTTGTTAGGTCAGAAAACTGGGCATGGCTTAGCTGGGTGACTGGTTTTGAGTCTTTCATAAGGTTGCAGTCAAGATGCTAGAAGGGGGAATTCCCTGGAGGTCCAGTGGTTAGGACTCCCACTTTTACTGTGAAAGATGTGGGTTCAATCCCTGGTCAGGGAACTAACCACACAGTGTGGCCAAAACAACAACAACAAAAAATGATGGTAGCAAAGACTGTGGTCATCTCATACCTTGACTGAGGATAGAGGATCTGTTTTCCAGTCTTACACTGAGCAGATCTCAGTTCTCTGCTGATTGGTAACAGTGCCTGGACATATAGACCTTTTCACAGTGCAGAGAGAGAAAGAGGGAGAGAGAGACACACACACAGAGACAGAAAGAGAGTGAGAGAGGGAGGGAAAAAGGAAGGAGGGGTGGGGGAAGGGATGAGTGAAGATGAGGAGGAGGAGGGTACAACCAGACAATCTTTATAATCCAATATCAGAATGAGTTTTTATCATCTTTGCTGTATTCCATTTGTCTGAAGCAAGTCATNTGTCAGACTTTATTTTGAGGGGCTCCAAACTCACTGCAGGTGGTGACTGTAGCCATGAAATTAATAGATGCTTACTCCTTGGAAGAAAAGTTATGACCAACCTAGATAGCATATTCAAAAGTAAGACGTTACTTTGCCAACAAGATCCATCTAGTCAAGGCTATGGTTTTTCCAATGATCATGTATGGATGTGAGAGTTGGACTGTGAAGAAAGCTGAGCACCAAAGAATTGATGCTTTTGAACTGTAGTGTTGGAGAAGACTATTGAGAGTCCCTTGGACTGCAAGGAGATCCAACCAGTCCATTCTAAAGGAGATCAGCCCTGGGATTTCTTTGGAAGGGATGATGCTGAAGCTAAAACTCCAGTACTTTGGCCACCTCATGCAAAGAGTTGACTCATTGGAAAAGACTCTGATGCTGGGAGGGATTGGGGGCAGGAGGAGAAGGGGATGACAGAGGATGAGATGGCTGGATGGCATCACTGACTCGATGAACGTGAGTCTGAGTGAACTCTGGGAGTTGGTAATGGACAGGGAGGCCTGGCGTGCTGCAGGTCATGGGATCGCAAAGAGTCAGACATGACTGAGTGACTGAAGTGAACTGAACTGAACTGATAATCTGTCTTTTGTCACTTTAATTCACAGGCCTCAGATACTGAACCTAAGAGGGTAGAGGAAAATTTTTTTTTCTTCCCTTCGATAGTGTTAGATGAGCTCTAGTTGTATGAACAAGCAGAGTTATGGCTCTTGCTTCTTTGATAAAGAGATGAGGGCTTGCCAGCTCTGGCCTCTTGCTTGAAACCATTAATTTGAGATGTCAGTTTGCATTGCATTAAATTTCTGTGCTATGCTACATGGACTCTTTTGCCAGAACTTTCCAGCCTTTCACTGTTTGCTTCTCTTCTTTGCCTAACAGGAACATATGGTTATTTAAATCTAAATTGAAATTGGCTAGTGGCTATCCTATTGGACAGTCCAGATATTGAATACATCCATCACTGCAGGAAGTTCTATTGGCTAGCACTGCCTTAGTTTATTGCTAAAGGACTTGAACTGTGAGTAGACATAACAGCATCACCTCTCAGCCTTGTGTTCCATTGGCTATATTGCTTTCTTGACATCTAAATGAAATTTACAGTCAAATAGGCTCAGCTAATGGAACAATAGTCCATATTTAATTGTCACATGCTTTTGAAAGATAATCAAAATGGTGGAGTATTAACTACCTGTATAAAGCACTAAGGAACAGGAGCTACTTGGCTTAGCTATGAAGAAGGAGGAGATGATGTTAGTATAGTGTTCAGAGGAAAGGGAAATCAGCTGTAGTAATGTCATGCTAGGGTTGAGTTGGCTGACCCTGGCTGGCCAGGTGAGTGTGCTTTTCCTCCCATGACATTCCTGACCTCCCTAGTGAAAGAGATTTCTGAGATGAAATAATAATAGTTGCTCAGTATATGAGATTGATCTGTGAGTTGTGTGGTTGATATAGTTGAAATTACTAATAGATAAGGCTAAATGTAGCAAAAATTATATATCTTTTGTTCTGTAGAGCTTTCTTAGAGAAAAGTCATAGTTGAGGTTAGAGAGGTTAAGTCTGTGGTATTATATTTCTGCTAGCAAATTCTCAAGGAAAGATAAAGTCAGTTGAGTTTAGTCGCTCAGTCGTGTCTGACTCTTTGCGACCCCATGGCCTGCAGCACGCCAGGCCTCCCTGTCCGTCACCAACTCCTGGAGTTCACTCAGACTCACGCCCATTGAGTCAGTGATGCCATCCAGCCATCTCATCCTCGGTCATCCCCTTCTCCTCCTGCCCCCAATCCCTCCCAGCATCAGGGTCTTTTCCAATGAGTCACCTCTTTGCATGAGGTGGCCAAAGTATTGGAGTTTCAGCTTCAGCATCTGGTAATTAAATAATCCTAAGGGTTAGATTACATGAGCAGTCCAACCTGCTTTAAGTAAGCATTTAAGCAATTCTTATTAAATGAATAATCTATTTTACATTTATAACTCTATTCAGATTTGCCCCCATAATGAATGTTCAGCCAATGACTTTTCATCCACCATGATGACTCTTGAAAAGTGATACCATTTTGATCAAATGATTCTTCTTTTTTCCTGCTAAAATGACTTGTTTACCAAAAGATACATTAAATAAATCTACTATGAAGTGACATTTCAACATTATAGTATCTTTGTGACACCATGGACTATACAGTCCATGGAATTCTCCAGGCCAGAAGACTGGAGTGGGTAGTTGTTCCCTTCTCCAGGGGATCTTCCCAACCCAGGGATCGAACCCAGGCCTCCACATTGCAGGTGGATTCTTTACCAGCTGAGCCCCGAGGCAAGTCCATTAAAACTATAAAGAGTGACGTTTCAACATTATGGTATCAGGCAAAGACACATTCAGCAATTTACTTGACGTAATTTCTCGGTAGAGATTATCATACAAAACATATTTCAATTGCCCGCCAATAATGGATGAGTCCAAAACATTTTGCCTTGTGTGTGTAGGGGAGGGGAAAATATCATTCCCCTCTAACCTCTTAGGTTCTCTCTGGCTGGGGCCCTGACTGGTGAAAGACAGATTAACAAAAGAAAAGCATACAAGTTTGTTTAATTTCCTATGAAACTTCCCATGTCATGTAAAACTCATGTTTTGTGTGGTACAGGAAGCTTCATAAGGATATGAAGACCTAAGTGAAGTGAAGTCGCTCAGTTGTGTCCGACTCTTTGCAACCCCATGGACTATAGCCTAACAAACAGGCTCCTTCGTCCATGGGATTTTCCAGGCAAGAATGCTGGAGTGGGTTGCCTTTTCGTTCTCCAGGAGATCTTCCCGACCCAGGGATTGAACCTGGATCTCCCTCATTGTAGGCAGACTCTTTACCATCTGAGCCAAAGGATATACATGATATCAAAGGATATATATGAAGACCTAAAGATAAGGTTAAATCTGAATATTTTTATACTAGATTTGAAGAAGGAAATGGCAACCCATTCCCGTATTCCTGCCAGGAGAATCTCATGGACAGAGGAATCTGGTGGGCTATAGTCCATGGGGTTACAAGGAGTTGGACATGACTTAGCAACTACACACCCATACTAGGTTAGATGAAGAGTAGAAAGTTATGAAAAATGTGTTAGGACAAAGGGTAGGAGCTAAGGCTATAAACAGGGAAATTAGCAAGGCCTGTCCATTCACATTCCTCTCCAGGTCCTTCCAGCTTTAGGGATAGTGGTGATTCTTTCCTCAGGGTTTGGGGGGACACCTCTCACATGAGAGTTACAAGACCTAGCTCCGGAGAGAAAAGAAGATCCGAGAGTCCTTTCTGCACTTGCCATTTCTCAGATTCCTTTAGTTTAAAGCAACCTGCCAAGGCACTGGTTTGGGGTAGTGTGTTCTGAATTCCATCGTGTGCATCTGTAAGGAGGGAGGTGAAGCTGTAGTATCTTCTATGCATCTTCAGTCTGTTTTGCCCTCCCAGTCATAGCCTGTATTTTGCCTCAAAGGTGCTTTTTTTTTTTTTTTTGCATATGATTTTTACAGTTTAAGTGCAAAAAATAATCGTCAGCCTCCAGATCTGAAAAATTGTTGGAGAAAATATTTCAGAAATAAGAGCAAAGGACAAGTACAGTAGCACTGCCTTTATATACAAGTTGTGTTTGTTTACCTTCAAGTTGCTGTTCATTCCTAATACAAACTTGTTTTCATTCAACTTATATATTTTTCTAGCTGTGAAAATCGAGTATCTTGTGTTGAGATGAAACACATCACAACTTTCCCATTAAATTTAATGGGAACACATTTAAGAAAAGTTTAAAAGCTCATAACGGCAGGGTTTTCAAGCACTAATGAACATCACTAAGCAGGGGATAGGTGTACTTGAAAAGCAACACTTTGATTGGGGCACATAATGACTGCTAAGCCCTGTAGAAGATCCTGCAGTTTGAGGCGCCACACTGTAAATGAGAAGTCTGGACAGTTTTGTTATCATTTCTACCTAATATTTATCTAGGTTGGATTCTTTTGCCATAAAGCTGTCAAACTTTCCACTCTGCTTTTCTATCTGCCTCTTTGAATGGGCTCCACAATAGCTAGCAGTATCACTAGCCTTTGCTAAATTAACATTATTCTCGTTGCAATTCACTAGCATTTATGAAGTAATTCAGATGGTTGAGATTCTGTTTCCCCCCACATTTAAAATTGTTTACCACAAATCTTTGCTTTATGTTATTTATTCACAAAAAGTTTTGCTTTAAGCTATTTTCTTTCTCAATAAATCTTTAATAAAGCACCAAAATACTTTTGAAAAACCCTTAGCTATTCCTCATCTCATTGTTTTTTAACATCTTATTTCTTGGAATTATATAGGGCATTAGATAATATAAAACTATATATAACTTTTCCCCAAGTCGTGCAGTGGTAAAAAGAATCCTGCCAACGCAGGAACCATAAGAGATGTGGGTTTGATCCTGGATTGGGAAGATCCCCTGGAGTAGGAAATGGCAGCCCCATCCAGTATTCTTACCTGGAAATTGCATGGACAGAGGGAGCCTGGCGGGCTATAGTACATAGAGTTGCAAAGAGTGGGACAAGACTTAGCGACTGAACAAGAAGAGCAACATAGCTGGAGAAGGCAATGGCCCCCCACTCCAGTACTCTCGCTGGAAAATCCCATGGGCGGAGGAGTCTGGTGGGCTGCAACACATGGGATTGCTAGGAATCGGACACGACTGAGCAACTTCACTTTCACGTTTCACTTTCATGCACTGGAGAAGGAAATGGCAACCCACTCCAGTGTTCTTGCCTGGAGAATCTCAGGAATCGGGAGCCTGGTGGGCTGCCATCTATGGGGTCGCACAGAGTCGAACACGACTGAAGTGACTTAGCAGTAACTATATATGTATACATTTTTTCTTTCTAAAACGTTTGGGCCATATTTTTAATACTACATTAAAAAATCCTGTTTAGTGCTTCTGATGTATGTGAACATGTCTCAGTAAATCTGATTTCCTGAGCTAAGTTTTGAGGGCTAAATAACTTGATAAGCTTTTATTGTAGGTGGGTATGAAATGTGCTGTGCTTCTTCATAAGTAACTCTTCTTGTGTGCAATGGAAAAATCTTTTATTAGTCAGGACTAGTGGTCATTTTATTGTGGTCATATATTTGTACCTCTAAATACTCTCAGGGAGAGGAAGACAAAGAGAATATCAAATTATCTCATTCCGTTACTTATTTGATGGAGGAAGAAAGTTAAATTTAATGACTAATAAGATGGCTTCCTGGTCATAGATTGTTGAATAGCAATTTTTAGGTTTAAAATGTGAGACATTATTAATCTCATCATAAATGATTTTAATCAATGATTGTATCATTGGACAAAATAAACCTTTAATAAATATTAACATTGATTTGTACAAAAATATATTATTTGGGCTTCCCTGATAGCTCAGCTGGTAAAGAATCCACCTGCAATGCAGGAGACCCCAGTTTGACTCCTGGGTTGGGAAGATTCCCTGGAGAAGGGATAGACTACCTGCTTTAGTATTCTTGGGCTTCTCTGGTGGCTCAAACAGTAAAAGAATCTACCTGCAATGTGGGAGACCTGAGTTTGATCCCTGGATTGGGAAGATTCCCTGGAGAAAGGCACAGCAACCTACTCCAGTATTCTTGCATAGACAGAGGACCTGGTTGGCTACAGTCCATGGGGTCACAAAGAGTCAGACACGACTGAGTGGTAAGCATAGCACAGCACAGCACATGTATTATCTACTTTAATAAGCATTTTATTTATTGAATTTATGTACATAATGATGTGAAAGACATTGATATTAAAACTAAGTTGTGAATATCCTGTACCATATCACCATAAATATAATTGTTTAGGTACCAAATATGTGTCTTAGTTTCAATGGATTTACTTTTGATATTAATTTTTATTTATTAGCCTTTTAAAGTATAACAGCTTGGATTTTTAAGTATTTAGGCCATGCCTACATGAGCTAAATACTCACGCAAGAATGAAAAATACTTTGGTTTATATCTGGATAACTTTGGACCAAACACATTCATTAGCAGGGAAAAGTTTTTTCAACTTAAACTTTCTTCTTGCCCCTGTTTTTAGGGCTTACATTGGCTGAATTGTCTGTAGTTTCTACATTCATTCATTTATTATCATTATGTTGTGTGTTCAGAAAACTATTAACTGTCTGATTAATCCTGTGTAAAATCTCTAATATTTCTTAAATTTGTGAATTATAATTTTTCTGAATTAGCTCCTTTAAAAATTCAAGTTCACTTATTAACAACTCTTAATAAATCTTTATAATTAACTCCAGTGCAATTCTATGCTAAGGAAAATATTTGGATAAAATATTTACTCAAATTTATATGTCATAAATTAAATATTTACAATGAAGTCTGTGTGTTCTTAGTCACTCAGTTATCTCTGACTGTTTGCGACTCTATGAACTATAGTCCGCCAGGCTCCTCTGTCCATGAGAATTCTCCAGGCAAGAATACTGGAGTGGTTGTCATGCTCTCCTCCAGGGGATCTTCCCAACCCAGGGATCAAACCCAGGTCTCCTGCATTGCAGGTGGATTCTTTACCATCTTAGCCACTAGGGAACCCCAAGAATATTGGAGTGGGTAGCCTATCCTTTCTCCAGGGGATCTTCCTGACCCAGGAATCGAACCAGGGTCTCCTGCTTGCAGGCAGATTCTTTACCAACTGGCTACCAGGGAAGCCCATAATGAAGTATAAAATATATTATCCAAACAAATAGAAAATTCACAGCTTATTGAATACTCGATGTAATCTGATATTTTAAAAATAGAATTATTTCATTTCCATTGCTGTTTCCTTAAAAACATTTGAATTACCATCATGCATCATAAAGATTTTAAAGGATATGACTATCTTCTTTAAGGGTTAAAAAAAAATCAGGAGTCACTCCAGGGGATCTTCCTGACCCAGGAATCGAACCAGGGTCTCCTGCATTGCAGGCAGATTCTTTACCAACTGGCTACCAGGGAAGCCCATAATGAAGTATAAAATATATTATCCAAACAAATAGAAAATTCACAGCTTATTGAATACTCGATATAATCTGATATTTTAAAAATAGAATTATTTCATTTCCATTACTGTTTCCTTAAAAACATTTGAATTACCATCATGCATCATAAAGATTTTACAGGATATGACTATCTTCTTTAAGGGTTAAAAAAATCAGGAGTCTATTGCCTGTCATTATAGAATAAAGTGAAAATGGGAGTGGGGATTTGACTGAGTTAAGACGGATTATGTGTTAGTCATTGTGCTTTAGAGAGTGAACCTCAACAGCCCTTTGAGGTAATTATGGTCTCCATTTCACACAGGCGAAAACTGAAGTTCAGTGTAGTTAACTAATTCGCTTAAAGTCACACAGTTAGTAAATGGTAGAATCAGCATTTGAACATGGTATATCTTATACCAACTTTTTATACTGTAGGGGAGCGAAATCTGCCACCCTGAAGTGTCTCTTTGGCACTGAGGACTAATTTAGGTTGATTATTTCTAAGACCACAAAGACTCAGGAAAAAACATTTAACCTTCCCCCCAACTGCCTAAAAGAATGTAGATAAAGGACCTGTTTCAGGAAGGGCCTCTCACCTTAGATAAGTGTAGTATCAGCTAGGTGTGGTAGGGCCTTTCCTGGTTGCTCAGCTGGTAAAGAATCCACCTGCCAATGCAGGAGATGCAAGAGGGAGACTCTGGTTCAATTCTTGCCTGGAAAGTCCCGTGGACAGAGGAGCCTGGACAGGGCAGACGCACATGTGAGGTAGGATAGACTAGGGGAACCAGCAGTCTATTTTTAAAAATTTCTCTCTGTGAGAAATTTCTCTTCATAGTGTCTGCACGTCCAGAAAACATTTGTTTACCAAACAGTTGCTTTTCTATCTCTGTGTGAATTACCTTCTTCCCTTTTGAAGTATCAGACTAACTACCCTCAGTATCATCTTTTGTCTTTTGCTGAAGATGGTATTTAAGGTAAGAGTTTTGGTTATTTTGATGAGTTACTCAAGGTGACCGCAGCCATGAAATTAAAAGACGCTTACTCCTTGGAAGAAAAGTTATGACCAACCTAGATAGCATTTTGAAAAGCAGAGACATTACTTTGCCAACAAAGGTCCGTCTAGTCAAGGCTATGGTTTTTCCAGTGGTCATGTATGGATATGAGAGTTGGACTGTGAAGAAAGCTGAGCACCGAAGAATTGATGCTTTTGAACTGTGGTGTTGGACAAGACTCTTGAGAGTCCCTTGGACTGCAAGGAGATCCAACCAGTCCATTCTGAAGGAGATCAGCCCTGGGATTTCTTTGGAAGGGATGATGCTGAAGCTAAAACTCCAGTACTTTGGCCACCTCATGTGAAGAGTTGACTCATTGGAAAAGACTCTGATGCTGGGAGGGATTGGGGGCAGGAGGAGAAGGGGATGACCGAGGATGAGATGGCTGGATGGCATCACTGACTCATTGGACGTGTGTTTGAGTGAACTCTGGGAGTTGGTAATGGACAGGGAAGCCTGGCGTGCTGCGATTCATGGGGTTGCAAAGAGTCGGACACGACTGAGCGACTAAATTGAACTGAGTGAGTGAGTGAAGTCGCTCCGTCGTGTCCGACTCTTTGCGACCCCATGGACT
Source organism: Aepyceros melampus (assembly GCA_006408695.1). Lineage (NCBI taxonomy): Eukaryota > Metazoa > Chordata > Mammalia > Artiodactyla > Bovidae > Aepyceros > Aepyceros melampus. The sequence goes on from SJXQ01001469.1 coordinate 49,532, forward strand.
GTAGCCTACCAGGCTCCTCTGTCCATGGGATTCTCCAGGCAAGAGTACGGGAGTGGACTGCCATTTCCTTTTCCAGGGGATCTTCCTGACCCAGGGATCGAACCCAGGACTCCTGCATTGTAGACAGACGCTTTACTGTCTGAGCCACCAGGGAAAACCGAACTGAACTGAACTGAACTCAATTTTCCTGAGTCTCTTGTATGTATACATGATTTTAAACTTTTGTTTGATTTCTTCTTGTTCATCTATTTCTTGTCAATTAATTCTAGGCCAGCCAGAAGAACCTAGAAGATAGAAGAAAAAACTTTCCTTCTTGACACCTTGTTACCTTCATTCCTTGATTATTGAAAAGAGAGCTTTATGTTAGCTTTTCACAATAGAAAATGTCACTTCAGTTTCACATAATGAAGAATTCACTTTTAAAGCACTGATCTAAGACTGCCTGGAGAGGCTAGCCTCAGGTTTCCAAAGTTACTTGTTTGATCCATCCAATTTCACCCTCTGTGTTCTCTTACAGTCTTCAGCACAGCCCTGTGATTAGGCACTATTTCCCTTTTAGACCCTGGAGAAGAAAATGGCAATCCACTCCAGTATTCTTGTCTGGAGAATCCCATGGACTGAAAGCCTGGTAGGCTACAGTCCACTGGGTCACAAAGAGTTGGACACGATTGCGCTACTTCACTTTTCACTCTCCCTTTTAGACACTGGGAAATGGAGAGTGAAAAAAGAGGCTTGCCTAAGGTAGTGTTCAGACTGTCTTTACTACTGAAAGTGATTGGTGTCATTTCAGGGGGCCTCCGAAGAGCCCTGGCACCACAGTCCTTTATGTCTCAGCATGGAGAAGAATTCAGCGAGAGCAAAGTGGTAAACAAGAAGTGATTTATTAGAATAGGATGCGTGTGAGGCTTAGAAGTGGGTGAGAAATGCCAGCATCCAGAGAACTTAATGGGCTACAGTTTTATAATCAGAGGAAGAGGGGAGGCGGGGGAAGATCTTTATTTTTCTCAAGTAGCAGTCACGTTTCTAACATCTGCTCCTCCTCCAGGTAGGGCACGGAAGTTTACTTGGCCCTGTGTGGTCAGGCCAGGATTGTCATATAGCACTTTGGAAAAATATTTTCAGGTTTCAGTATACTTGAGGGTCTTTTATTTTGCAAAGTCACCTTTCCATAAATGATTGTTTTTTGTGTGCGTAGAGTCTGTTTGGGGGGTTGTTAACTTATTGAACTCATTGAGCAGGATGTGGGTCTTATGCCTCCTTTGTTTTATTGTTTTGGGGCATGTCCAGTGTCCCTGTTGCATGGCTTTGTTGCTAAGCAAGCTTGCTTGGTTTTGCGTTAAGCAAAGCTGCTTTCTCGAGTAATCTTTAACTTGCAGGAGTTTCCCACATTTTTTCTTCTTACAATCCCCTAGTGGGATTAGCTATTTAATCACCTATTTGGACTCTTTTATTCTGTCTCTATCACTAGCAAAGGCTTTTTTCACCACACTTCAGTGAAGACATGTGGAGAATTAAACAGATCCTATGCAATGTAAAATCTGAAACAAGGTCTGGATGATTTAATGGAACTCATTTTGTTTATCTGTTGATTAATACAATACTACTACTACTACAAATTAGGATTTACTGAGCTCATCAGAATACTGAATATCTTCTGTCATTATTTCTCATTTAATCTTTACAACAATCTATGAATTTCCCTATGTTGGAAATGAAGACATTTAGTTATTTAGACAGTAAGAAACTTTATACAACTGGAAGAGCTAAGTTTTGAATAAAAAACTATGGCTCTAAAGTTTTTGCAAGTAATCATGAAACATCAGTCAGTTCAGTTCAGTTGCTTAGTCATGTCTGACTCTTTGTGACCCCATAGACTGAAGCACTCTGGCCTTCCCTGTCCATCACCAACTCCCAGAGCTTGCTCAGACTCCTGTCCATCGAGTTGGTGATGCCATCCAACCATCTCATCCTCTGCCGTCCCCTTCTCTTCCTTCTTTCAATCTTTCCCAGCATCAGGGTCTTTTCCAGTGAGTCAATTCTTCACATCAGGTGGCCAAAGTTTTGGAGCTTCAGCTTCAGCATCAGTCCTTCCAATGAATATTCAGGATTGATTTCCTTTAGGATGGACTTGTTGGATCTCTTTGCAGTCCAAGGGACTCGCAAGAGTCTCCTCCCACAACAGAGTTCAAAAGCATCAATTCTTTGGCACTCAGCTTTCTTTATAGTCCAACTCTCACATCTATACATGACTACTGGAAAAACCATAGCTCTGACTAGACGGACCTTTGTAGGTAGGCAAAGTAATGTCTCTCTTTTTAATATGCTGTCTAGGTTGGTCTTAGCTTTTCTTCTGAGGAGCAAGCGTCTTTTAATTTCATGGCTGCATTCACCAACTGCAGTGATTTTGGAGCCCAAGAAAATAAAATCTCTCACTGTTTCCATTGTTTCCCCATCTATTTGCCATGACCTGATGAGACCAGATGCCATGATCTCAGTTTTTTGAATGTTGAGTTTTAAGCCAGCTTTTTCATTCTCCTCTTTCACTTTCATCAAGAGGCTCTTTGGTTCCTCTTCACTTTCTTCCATAAGGGTGATATCATCTGCGTTTCTGAGGTTATTGATATTTCTCTCAATCTTGATTCCAGCTTCTGTTTCATCTAGCATTTGCAATGAAGTACTCTGCATAGAAGTTAAATAAGCAGGGTGACAATATACAGCCTTGACGTACTCCTTTTCCTATTTGGAACCAGTCTGTTGTTCCATGTCCAGTTCTAACTGTTGCTTCTTGATCTGCATACAGATTTCTCAGGAGGCGGGTAAGGTGGTCTGATATTCCCATCTCTTAAAGAATTTTTCACAGTTTGTTTTGATCTACACAGTCAAAGGCATTGGCGTAATCCATAAAGCAGAAATAGATGTTTTTCTGAAACAATACTCTGTTTTAAACCATGAAACATACTCTATCTTTAATCTCTCATATTCATCCTTCTCAAATATTCCTTCTTTAGCAAGCTATTTCTAATGGCACCAACTGGACATGGTCCCCTCAAATCTATATAATGCCAGGTTTGTGTCTTTATTTTGAAATATCTCTTCTTATTTTTTGAAGGTATTTACATATTTATTCTACCTCCCATTCTAGACCCTAACCTTTTCAAGAACTTCTCAGAGGTCTGAGTTAGCTAAGAGCCTTTATATACACCCTCCTAAATTTGATGAGAGAATCCACTTATGTGCAATTTTAAGATCCTTAGAATTTAGCCATCGAGACCTGAGACTCTTTTTAGCAAGTGAGGATTTTAATAGTGTGATTGGATTGAAGAGTTGTAAAAGACTAAGAAGATTAATTTAAAATATTGCTGCACTTGCTCTTACAGCCTCTTTAATCAAGCAATCTAAAATAATGATAAGAGAACTGAATCCTCAAATGTTTTTCATTCAAGCCAAGTCAGTGAGGGTACCTTTTCCAAAAACCTCTTGAGAAAATGAAAAGGAGATGGAAGACTAACAAAGGACAACCTAAAACCAGATTTCATTTTTGACAATGCTCTGAGTTATGCTTAATAGCTTTCTGTTGGTTGTATGTCTATTAACAAAATCTTTACCAGGACCTCCAAATCTATGTATTTTCTAGCTTCTGATTTTTTCACCATCTTCTAGTTCTTAAACCCCTCATGGGCTCTCTATCAAAAAATTTTGCACATACTGTTCCCTCTGTCTGAATTCAACATGCTACACTCAGAAACTCATGTTTCAGTCAATAATGTTCTGTATACCTGTCAGTTCTATGCAAGGCAATGAGAGAGATTTGGGGTACAACAACATAGTTTTTGTCTCAGATTAACTAAAATCTTGTCAAAAGTATGTGTAAATATCCTAAAAATGAATTAAAGACAAAATAATAATTCTGGGAACTAATATTAATAGAAGGAATATCACAAGGTACTTTGTGGTTTGATGTCTAATAAATAGTATTAATAGTACTAATAAATAGTACCAGTCAATCCTAAAGGAAATCAACCCTGAATATTTATTGGAAGGACTGATGCTGAAGCCGAAACTCCAATACTTTGGCCACCTGATATGAAGAGCTGACTCACTGGAAAAGACCCTGATGCTGGGAAAGATTGAGGGTAGGAGGAAAAGGGGATGACAGAGGACGAGATGGTTGGATGGCATCAGCAACTCAATGGACATGAGTTTGAGCAAACTCTGAGAGATGGTGAAGGACAGGGAAACCTGGCATGCTGCAGTCCATGGGGTTGCAAAAAGTTGGACATGACTGAGCAACTGAAAAACAACAACAACAAATAGTACTATGCTTCCCTGGTAGCTCAGATGGTAAAGAATCTGCCGCAATGCAGAAGACCCTGGTACACTATTAGGAATACCAGTTTGGTAGTCTCAAGTTTCTTGAACTCTCAACAAAGTAAAAGTTCACAGTAGGCTACTTCACAGTCATACAAGTTTGAATAAGATCCAGTTGGTGACTGGCCCTAGTTGTTCTTCTGTAGGTGGAAGGAGTGTGAAGCTAAGTAGGAAATGTGACTGGGAAATTGTGGTGGATGTTTCCAAGTCTCCAGTTTTCTCCCCATAATAGACTGATAGAATGGGCATGAACTTACTAGAAGATTCTTTGAATCCCTGCCACTGTCTTAGAAATTCCAGATAGTCAGAGCTATTCCTGTTCATAATTTAACATGAGTTTACCCCTACCTGCAAGGTGGTGCCAAAGGATACTGAGATTAGAAGATTTCCATGTGAGCAATTAGGCTAATATGACTCTTGGATGGCTAGCTCTACAGGTTTACACATTTCATTAACCATTACCATAATGTAACCCATATTTTATGTTATTGATTTTTTGATACCAGTTATTGCATTATGTCAGTATGATTTCCATTTTTAGTTAAATTAAACTGATGTGTTTGTTGCAAAGATCAAACGAGATAATCAGTGTAAAGCACTGTGATACAGCCTAACACACAGAAAAAACAACTCAGAAATTGTTGGTTATTGTATTATTAGTAATGTTTGAATACCTGGTTCAAAGAACATTTATAAGTGATGCTAGTTGAAGTATTTAACAACTGCTATGCCTCATGCAAAGAGTTGACTCATTGGAAAAGACTCTGATGCTGGGAGGGATTGGGGACAGGAGGAGAAGGGGATGACAGAGGATGAGATGGCTGGATAGCATCACTGACTCGATGGATGTGAGTCTGAGTGAACTCCAGGAGTTGGTGATGGACAGGGAGGCCTGGCGTGCTCCGATTCATGGGGTCTCAAATAGTTGGACACAACTGAGTGACTGAACTGAACTGAACTGAACTGATGGCATGGACACTGGGCAGTCAGGACAAATGTGGCCCAAAGCTTAACCCATTATTCTCCCATAAGAGAGGTGGAATGGTTGGAGGATTTAAGGGGGACAACCTGGAAATTCATGCCAATGATTCAAATGGTATAAAATGATTTCAGTATTTTAAATAGCTACATTTTACATTTGATATATATTTAAAAAATATGAAAATATGTCTTTTCTTTCTCACCTTAGTTTTGGTATGGCACATTTTTATTTCTGCCTTGGCCAGCTGTACCTGGCTAGTCATGTTTCTCAAGTTTGAAGAATATTCACATTCTTTCTCTCTTTAATAAAAAAAAAATCATTTTGAAATACTTTCATACTTTTAAAAAGTTTCAAAAATAGAACACAAAATTCCCATATATCTTTTCAGGCACTCCAAATGTTAGCATTTTATATACTGCTGTATAATTATAAAACCTGACAATTAACATTGATATAATACTAATATCTAATCTAAGGGCCTTCGAAAAGTTTCATCAACTAGTTAATAGTATTATCATGGTCTTGACAGTTTTTAAGCATTGGCGAGTTATTTTATAGATCGTCACTCAAGTTAGGTTGTCCTGATCTTCCTCATGATTATATTCAGTGATACATTTTTGGCAAGAGTATCACAGAAACATTTTTGTGTTCTTAGTGCATCACATCAGGAGGCAAATGATGACAATTTGTCCCATTATGTCTGAACTCAAATTTTATCACCTAATTAAGGCAGTGTCTGCCAACTTTCTCCTCCACAAAGTAACTATTTTGTTTCCATTTTTGAAAAGATATTTTGAAACTAGGTAAAATATCTTTTTCACACATTTTTGCCCACAATTTTAGTATCAGTTGATAATTCTTGATTGAAAAAAATTTTACTGTGGTATTTTACAAAGGATGATTTTCTGTTTTCTTTGCACTTGTAGTAACTGGAATTCTACTTTAAAGAAGAGCTTTCTCTTACATTCTATTTATTCATTACTTATTTATATACATCTGTATTTGTGGATTCTTATTTTATTCTGTTGGTTATAATCCATTTATTATCATATTTAGGTTGTTAAAACTCACCCATTACCCATAGGGAATTGGTTCCTAGATCTTGACATGTCGTCCTTTCTGCTTTTCCGTGGGTGCGTGCATGCATATAGTTCCTTACTTTCTAGAACGTCAAGATATTCTAGGCCAGTACTTTCACTAACCTAGCCCTAGAATCAGTTATTTCTCCAGAGTCCAGGTTCTTTTTTCTGAAGAATAACATTTATTTGGGTTGGCCAAATAGTCCACTCACGTTTTTCATTTCCATCTTAGAGAAAAACCCAAATGAAAATTTTGGTCAGCCCAATAAAAACCAAGATCTGGGCACTAGGTGTGTGTATTGGTACTGGAATATCATTGCTTTTAGACCTTCTAAATGGACAGAGTTAGAGGAGTATACATACACACCTAAGTTTGTTTATCTGCCTATCTATCTCTGTTTATCTATCTGCCTATCTATGGTTGTTGTTCTCTTGCTAAGTCATATACAACTCTTGGCAACCTCATGGACTGCAGCATGCCAGGCTTCCTGCAGGAGTTTTTGCAAACTCATGTCCGTTGAGTGGATGGTGCCATCCAACCATCTCATCTTCTGTTTTCTCCTTCTACCTTAAAAATCATAAATTTATACTGATACCTCCAGATCCAGTATAATACCATTTGATCATTCTAGCCTTCCCTCTTTCCTTATTTATAGCTCCATTCTCTATTCAGGAAGGAACATGGCCTTCATTATTCATAATATATTTATGGATATGCTTAATACTGAAATACTTAAAAGTAGTTTCTGAATTGCTAATCCAGACCCCTGTGTAAACAAGGAAACTTATTTGAGAGTGATATTGGAATATTGTTTTCAGAGTATATGGTCAAAATACTATTTTTCCAAAGTTACATGTTAGTTTTCTCTGTTCTGGTTTCATATGGTTATGCTATTCATTGGTAATACAGTTAAGATTATCTGTTTCTGTCTGCATTCAATTTTAATTATTAGTACTTGTTGATTTTAATTATTAATTGGGAAATGTAAACATTGAAGTGATTCTAAAAGTCAAACTATAAAATAGATAAACTCAGGAAAGTATCATTTTTCTTACACATTCTGTTTTTATTTTTAAATACATTTTACCCCAATTTCTCTTATTCCTTGTGTGTAGCCAACCTCGTTAGATTCTGGTTTAACTTCCTGTGTTTAATTTTGCACAGTTGGGTAGATATATGTGTATTTCTATTTCCTCATCTTTCTTACAAGAAAGTAGCATATGATATAGTCTTTTGTACTGTGCCATTTTCATTTAATGACATATCTTGGAATCATTTGTATCAACACATCGAGACTCTTCCCAATTTTCATAGCTGCATAATACTCCTTTTTGTTAATGTTCCATAGTTTATTATAGTTATGTTCTATGTATGGACATATGGGATGTTTTCAATATTTTGCAACTGAAAATGGAGCTGAGTAGAATAACTTTCTGTACTTGCATTTCTATTTCTTAGTCTTTTAAAAGAGAAAAAAGTATCTGGCCTCTAGTATTTACTTACATTTCTATAATATTACAAAAATATGTACTCCATCTATAATAGTAGGCAGACTCTTTCAATTCTTGTAGCACTAACCCAGCTGCAAAATCATAACAAATTTATACTTTAAATATCAATCCATAAAAGCAAATAAAATTCAAATTAGCAATACTATTTAATATGTTAGAGGGTGATGTTCATCTGAAATTGAATCATATTTTATAAGAAGGATTTTGGTATTGATGGCAATAGTGTCATATATAGTTGATGACTCACTTCTACTATTTCTTTTCTGTGTACTGAGAAACTTCATTCATATAATAACTTTGTGATTCCATTGTCTTCACTTGGCATTAATTTGATATCATGTTCACTTGTGTTCCTGTAGTTTTGGTGTGTAACAACTAAAGCTATACATTTTCTGCCTTAGAATATGTATTTTTACATCAAAATCCTGTCATTTTATCAAATACTTTGTCTTCTAACTGTGTAAAATTCTTTCACTTGTGAATTATCATTACAAAAATAAAATTTGACTTTGTAACTAGTAAAATAATTTAGTTCAATGCAGAGTTAAAAGTGAAATGATTTCATTCTCACATGAAGACTTGCCAACTTTATGGCAGCCAGGCATCAACTCATTAAATGTGAAGTCTTGCTATTTCTGCTTCTAGAATGTTGGTGAAATATTTCCCACTACAAATGCCTAGAAATGCTTGAGAAAATAGAGCAAAATATTTGAAAAATATGCTTGGATGGACTTAAAAGAGTGTAAGGAGGAAATCCTCAGGTGCCAGAGGAAATAGGAGTATAAGCATTAGAGAGAAAAGTAGAGACATGGACAGTGAGCGCCTGGAGGAGGTCTAGGGCCAGGTAGCGACTAGAGGCTTGGATGTGAAAACCTACACACGGATGTGAGGGTAGGCATTGGGCTCTGGAGCTAGAGAGTTGGTGGTAGGACCCATGCATAATGCCCTGACTATTGACAAGTTATACTGCAAGAGAAAGGACTAAAACATCCATCCACTGGGATGGAGGCTGAAGGAGATAAAAATGAAGATTTCCTCCTCTTTATTTGGTTGGGAAAGAAAGTTCCTATGAGAAATTTAAACCTGGGCCTAGCCTTCAAATGGATTTGGAATTTAAATTATAGTACCTTGATTATTTAGAAAATTCTAAGCTGAGATTAACATAAAAATCTATCCCCAGCACAAAAGCAGATATTTATATCAATGGAAAGGACAGAAAGCCCAGAAATAAACCCATACTCTGATGGTCAGTTAATCTATGAAAAAAGAGGCAAGAATGTAAAATAGAGAAAAGAGAGTCTCTTCAATAAGTGGTGCTGGGGAAACTGAACAGCTACATTGTAAAAGAATGAAGTTAGAACATTCTCTAACACACAAAAATAAACTCAAAATATATTAAAGACCTAAATATAAGGCTGGACACTATAAAACTCTTAGAGGGAAACAGGGAGAACACTCTCTGACATAAATCACAGAAATATCTTTTGGGATCCCTCTCCTAGAGTAATGGAAATAAAAATAAACAATGGGATCTAATTAAACTCATAAGCTTTTGCACAGCAAAGGAAACCACAAACAAAATGAAAAGATAACCTAAAGAATGGGGAAAAATATTTGCAAGTGATGCAACTGACAAGGGATTAATTTCCAAAAATATACAAATAGTTCCTACAACTCAATGTCAAAAAAACAACCCAAACAAAGAATGGGCAGAAGATATAAACAGACATTTCTCTAAAGAAGACACAGATGGCCAAAAGGTACATGAAAAAAAATGCTCAACATTGCTAATTATTAGAGAAACACAAACCAAAAGTACCATGAGGTATCACCTCAAACCAGTCACAATGGCCATCATTAAAAAATCTACAAATTATAAATGCTGGAGAGTGTGAATAAAAGGGAACCCTCTTAACCCTATTGGTGGGAATATAAACTGGTGCAGCTGCTATGGAAAACAGTATGGAGTTTCCTCAAAAGGCTAGAAATAGAGTTAGTATATGATATTGCAGTACCATTCCTGGGCAAGTATCTGAAGAACATCATAGTTCTAAAAGATACTTGCATTGCAGTGTTCATTGTAAATAGCCAAGACATGGAAGCAACCTGAATGTCTGTTGACAGTGGAATTGATAAAGAAGATGCAGTATGTATATGAGTTGGAAAATTACCTCAGCTATTAAAAAGAATGAAATAATGCCATTTGCAGCAATATGGATGGAAATTGTCATACTGAGTGAAATAAGTCAGACAAAGACAAGTATCATATGATATCACTTTTAGATGGAATTAAAAAAAAGGATACAAATGAACTTATTTACAAAATAGAAATTGACTCACAAAGAAAACAAACTATGGTTACCAAAGGGGAAAGTGGGGGAGGGATATATTAAGAGTTTGGGATTAACACAAATACTTCTATAAAATAGGTACCCAACAAGAACCTACTGTATAGCACAGGGAACTCTACTCAATGTTTTGTAATAGTCTACAAGAGAAAAGAATCTGAAAAAGGATATGCACACACACACACACACACACACACAACACACAACTGAATCATTAAGCTGCACAAGCTGTAGCACAACAAAACTGAGAAAACAGAGAGAAGGCTTAAGTAATACTAGGACCAAAAGCAGAACATAACTATAGATTTATCAGAGATTGAAAAAGCCCTCAGGGAAGGGAACCAGAATCGAAAAGAGACACATGTACCCCAGTGTCCACTGCAGCACTGTTTGCGATAGCTGGGACGTGGAAGCAGCCTAGATGTCCATCGGCAGATGAATGGGTGAGGACGTTGTGGTACATATACACAAGGCACTATTACTCAGCTATAAAAAAGAATGCATTTGAGTGAGTTTAAATGAGGTGGATGAAACTGGAGCCTATTATAGAGTGAAGTAAGCCAGAAAGAGAAACACCAATACACTATATTAATGCTTATATATGGAATTTATAAAGACAGTAACGACGATCTTTACATGCAAGATAGCAAAAGAGACAGATGTAAAGAACAGACTTTTGGACTCTGTGGGAGAAGGTGAGGGTGGGATGATTTGAGAGAAGAGCACAGAAACGTGTATATTACCCTATGTGAAACAGATGACCAGTGCAAGTTTGGTGCATGAAGCAGGGCACTCAGCATGGCTGATTCATGTCAATGTGTAGCAAAACGAATACAGTATTGTAAAGCAAAACAAACTAAAAAATAAAAATTAAAGAAAAAATGCACATCCATTTAAGTCCATATTATTTAACAGGTAAATTTTAACCATCTTTCATAGAACAAATATCTCTAATTTTAGGAACTTTTCAAAACTTTTCTAAATTTAAGGTTCTTTAAGTCACTTTATGATGCTCATATACCTTGACTAAAAATGCTAAAAAAAATTAAATATTATAGGACCATTTCCTTTATGAACACAAAGCTAATTTCTAAATGCAATATTGGAAAAAATAATTTAACAATGAATAAATAAGTCATAGACATCTTTCCCTTAGAAATGTAAGAGTGGATGAACAGAAAAGTCTTTGTAATTGTAATTTATCATGTTAACTGTATTGTTAAATTTAATTGTCAGATTTTTGTTTGACTGAAATCTCAAACACAGACACTGCCTAGGTCAGTCAAATATATGCCCTACTTATCTATACATATAGAAGGAAATCATCCTAAATTTGAGAAGTATGTGATTCAGTTTTATCTTCTTAGTTTGAATTTTAAATTTACATAAGTGATACCTAGTATTCATTTGCTTCAAATATATGATTTTCTTGTGTGTTTTTTACTCCTTCTAATAATATAAAAATGTTATTATGTTTACATAGAAATGTAATATTAGTTATTATGATAATCATAATAACTAATATTTATTGGATACTTTTGGTGAATGTTTTTTATAATGCTCTGAAGGAAACTAAGTTTCAGAAGAGTTACATAACACATCCAAAGTTATAACTAGTATTCAGGCAAAATCACTGTAAACTCAATGACTCTACACTTTCCATTTGATATTATAGATTTATACTATTGTATACACTTATATAATCTCTATCTTTGTAGTATTTCAAAGAGTTGGCTCACTTAAATATTTCTAATGGTTGGATAATAGGTTATTGCCCAGCTTTTCTATCGTAAGAATGTTGGGAGTGCGCTCCCTCTCTCTCTGCCACGTGAGGGCACTATACGAAAAGACAGTCTTTTGTAAACCAGGAAGAGTGCCTTCACTGGACACCAGTTTTATTGGGACCTTGATCTTGGACTTTAGAGCTCAAGGCCTCCAGAGAAGTAAATACTTGTTTAAATCAACTAATTTATGGTAGTTTGTTTAGCAGCCCAAAGGAGTGAGGCAGCCATTAACTGTCTGATTACTCTCAAAAGAGACTGCAGTGACTTACAGTGATCCATTTTAAATAAGCAAAATTTAAGAGCTGTACAAAAATGTACAGATATTAAAATCTGCAGATGTCCAAATATAATTGGCTCAACAGTTAGAACTAGACATGGAACAACAGACTGGCTCCAAATAGGAAAAGGAATACGTCAAGGCTGTATATTGTCACCCCATTTATTTAACTTCTATGCAGAGTACATCATGAGAAACGCTGGGCTGGAGGAAGCACAAGCTGGAATCAAGATTGCCGGGAGAAATATCAATAACCTCAGATATGCAGATAACACCACCTTTATGGCAGAAAGTGAAGAGGAACTAAAAAGCCTCTTGATGAAAGTGAAAGAGGAGAGTGAAAAAGTTGGCTTAAAGCTCAACATTCAGAAAACGAAGATAATGGCTCTGATCCCATCACTTCATGGGAAATAGATGGGGAAACAGTGGAAATAGTGTCAGACTTTATTTTTTGGGCTCCAAAATCACTGCAGATGGTGACTGCAGCCATGAAATTAAAAGATGCTTACTAATTGGAAGGAAAGCTATGACCAACCTAGATAGCATATTCAAAAGCAGAGACATTACTTTGCCAACAAAGGTCTGTCTAGTCAAGGCTATGGTTTTTCCTGTGGTCGTGTATGGATGTGAGAGTTGGACTGTGAAGAAAGCTGAGTGCTGAAGAATTGATGTGTTTGAACTGTGGTGTTGAGAAGACTCTTGAGAGTCCCTTGGACTGCAAGGAGATCCAACCAGTCCATTCTGAAGGAGATCAGCCCTGAGATTTCTTTGGAAGGAATAACGCTAAAGCTGAAACTCCAGTACTTTGGCCACCTCATGTGAAGGGTTGACTCACTGGAAAAGACCCTGATGGTAGGATGGAGTCAGGGCAGGAGGAGAAGGGGACAACAGAAGATGAGATGGCTGGATGGCCTCACTGACTCGATGGACATGAGTCTGAGTGAACTCCAGGAGTTGGGATGGACAGGGTGGCCTGGCGTGCTGCGATTCATGGGGTCACAAAGAGTCGGACACGACTGAGCGACTGAACTGAACTGATCTGGCTCTGAGAAATCCTAGATTGATAAACGTATTTGTATATATAGGCTCTGATGTGACTTTTTCTTAAAGAGTGGCAAGAACAGAATCAGTTTTGTAACCCCTTTCCATAATTTTCTTATATTAGCAGAGATTTTAGAAATAATGAAAATAGGATATTATAAACATAAATTATTTTTATGTGGCACACCATGGATATATGAGAGCTTGTATCTGTTATTGTACTTTCAGTAATCACATATTTTCTTTTTAATTGCCTTTGCTATTATTATTTGTCCTAGAAGAGACATTTTCAAATGAATTGCTTAATCTAATTAATAAATACTAAAACTCCAGCACTCTTGCCTGGAAAATCCCATGGACAGAGGAGCCTGGTAGGCTGCAGTCCATGGGGTCGCTAAGAGTTGGACACGACTGAGCGACTTGACTTTCACTTTTCACTTTGATGCGTTGGAGAAGGAAATGGCAACCCACTCCAGTGTTCTTGCCTGGAGAATCCCAGGGACGGGGGAGCCTGGTGGGCTGCCGTCTATGGGGTCGCACAGAGTCGGACACGACTGAAGTGACTTAGCAGTAGCAGCAAAAATTAATAAAACTTTCAAATATGAAAAAGTAGGAAAAATAGTTCAATAAAATCCTATACCCATTACTTAGATTACCAGAATTTTGCCATATTTACTTTATTTTCCTCTCTTTTCTGTATTTGTTTATTGATTTAGTTTAAGGCAGATTCCAAATATAATATCAACTGAGACATATACACTTTCATATTCACTTGTTAAAGAGATATTTTCTTATGTTTCATTTTCAAAATTAACATTAATTAAAAACAATTTCACCCAATGTGCAGTTCATAATTATATTTCTCTAACTTTTAAAGGTTGCTTTACACATTTTAAAATTTGATGGTTGTTTACCTTCAGTCTTTTTTCGTATAAAGCATCCCCTCATTAGCTTTCTCTCCCATGCCATTGACTCTTTTTGTTTAATTTAAATTTATTTATTTTAATTGGAGGCTAGTTACTTTACAATATTGTATTGGTTTTGCTATTGACTCTTAAGAGCCCGACTGATCACCTAGATTCTGGATTTGTCTCTTCACTTAGTTTTTGATGTTACAATTGTTCCTCCTTTCTTACCTGTATTCACTGTGAGTGAAAGTTAGTTCTAGTGTTTAAGCAAATTCACATTCAACTGTTTTGGGGCAGACTAGTTCTAAATGATCTATGTGATTTTATCATACCACACCTGGAGGCATGATGTCAGGTTGCCCTATACATGCTGTAAGACTGAATTTTTTAAAAAGTGTCTGGTAGTGACAGCCTGATGCCTCCCACTGAAAAGCTCACCATCGACTTGTTACTTAAAGGTGTCATTCATTGATGAAAATTGTCTAAATCAGAGATTTCATTTGGGTTACAAAATGGTGATATTCTAATGTTATCATTTCTTTGAGATATATTAGCTGAAATTCTTCTATAAAGACAAAATTTCTCTTCTGACTGAGTACAACCATTCATGAATATTTCAATCAAGTATAGAAGAAAACAAAATTTAATATTTTTTATTTATATGGATGTTTATTTCAATGTCTATATTTATCTTCTGACTCAATATTTAGACTCATGATGGAGTCCTGGAGACTTACTTTATCATGTATTCAATTACACATTAACATTAGAATTGGAAATATGTATTAAAATGCTACCCAGTCTTGCCACATGGTGTTTTCCTCTAATGCTGTTTTTAGAATTGCTCTAACTTTTTACAGATCCATTGCTTTTCCCCTCTAAGATGCAAAGTAAAAAGCAATTATCTTTAGCTTATTGCCATAATGCTTATACAAAGGGATAGGAAAATCAGATATATGGGTTAGCTGAGCATCCATCATTCTGTTTTGCTTACCAGCTGTCTCCTTGGGAGGCAACTGTCCAGCATTTTTAAAGCACTGCTGCTCCTAAAGCCCTCTGTTAACAGATGGTGACTTGAAAGGATCTCATAGTTCATCATTAAATGTGATGTCAAAAATTTCTGAACATGTTGGGAGGAAATTGTTTAATTTTTTCTATTCTTAGGTGCTATCTCAGTTTTTTTTAAAAAAGTGTTGTAGGATAGTATTAAGGACATCTGAGGGAAAGAAGTGTGAAAAATATGTCAGACCTCTGTTCAGAGACCTGATTTTATGATCCCAGCAAGTGCTATTATTCATCCCTTCCATGTCTACTGTCAAATTTTGAAGAACCTTCTCCATTCCTTGGTGTCACGAATATCCTTAAAAACAGATGAATGGCAGAAAATGCATAACCTGAAATTATACTTGGGGAAATAGCCTAATCCAAATTGAGGAAATTCTACCAAGTAATTGGCCTATAATTTTTAAAATTGTTAAATTCATGAAGATCTAGGAAAGTCAAGAGAACTGTTCCAAAATAAGGGATGCTGAAGAGAAATGACAGCTAAGTGCAATGATTTAGGATCGAATCCTTTTACAAAACTGTACAGCTGATAAAATTCCAGTGAGGTCTCTTGATTAGGGATATAAGAAAATTCTTTGTACTATTCTTGTACCTTATCACTAAGTTTGAAAATATTACAAATAACAAGTAAAAACTTGAATAAAATAATAAAAATAGATTTAAAGAAAAAAAAAAACAGGTGAATGTATGTGTTTGAAATCATTCCAAGACTGCCTTAGATAAATGATATTTAAGATAGGATAATGTTTTACATAGGGGTCCTTGGGGACGCAAATGATAAAAAATCTGCCTAAAAAATGCAGGAGACTTGGGTTTGATCCCTGGGTTAGGAAGATCCCCTGGAAAAGAGAATGGCCACCCACTCTAGTATTCTTGCCTGGAGAATTCCTGCCAGGTGCCTGGCAGGCTACAGTGCATGAGATTGCAGAGTTAGTCATGACTGAGCGACTTGCACACACACACATGATGTCTTACAAAAACTATTAAATGCTGGGCAGCTAATTGCCAAAGTCAAGTGAATGACTTTTTAAGAAGTTAAATGCTACCAGATAAATAAAAGGCTTTAAGTTGAAAGTTCATCGTGATTAACAGAATTTCTTACTTTTGAAGCAATGTTCTGTTCTTCCTAATTCAGGCTCAGCAATACCAAACATTTGTGGATTTTTGAGTATGTCAGGCATTTTCTTGTCTCATGGCCTTTATTTCCTGAACTTGCAATGATTCTTTTTCCAAAACATAATTTTGTTCCAAATTTTACCTAGGTTAAGTGTTATCTCTTTAGAGAAACTTTCCCTGCATCTTGTCATGGTCTGTACCATTACCCTGCTTTACTATTCTTCCCAGCACTTGAAATTCTTGTTTATCAAATGCCTTTTCCATGAGAATGTGAGTTCCACAAAAATGTGCTGTATTCTAAGACTTGGAACTTAGCCAGGCTGAATTGTGTTTTGGTTCTGAGTTATAGAAAATGCAGTCAAGAGAGCCTCACCTATACTGATATGTTAGAAGAAGCCTCAGTGTGACTGTTATGGGAGAGTGGCCTCTCAGAACTTTTTCTCCATATTAATGCTGCCATCTTTGGTGTGTTATTCTTTTGCCCTTATATTTTTTGACTCTTGGTCCAAGACGGAAGACCACGCATTATGTTTTGAGTCTAGGCTGAATGAAGAGGGAAAAGGTGACACTAGCAACATTTGTCACTTTCTTGAGGCAGCAGAGTTGTTCATAAATTCCTCAGGTGACTTTTGCTTATATTTCATTGAATAGAACCATGTCAGATGGCCACTCTTAGCTGAAAGGGAGTCTGAAAAGTGAATACTCAGAATATCCAAATGCTATAGCAAAGGTAAGCAACATGGAAGGGTCTTGGGAATGGCCATGGGGATAGCTAGCTAATAGTCTCCACCACAACAGCCAAAAAAGTTCACTGAGTCCATGTCACGTCATGTGTGCGTGCTGAGTCATGTCCAACCCTTTGCAACCTGATGGACTATAGCCCGCCAGTCTCCTCTGTCCATGGAATCCTCCAGGCAGAATGCTAGAGTGGTAAAGCAAAACAAACTAAAAAAATAAAAATTAATTAAAGAAAAAAAAAAAAAAAGAATGCTAGAGTGGGTGGCCGTTTCCTACTCCGGGGGATCTTCCCAAACCACGGATCAAACCCTCTTACTTCTCCTGCACTGGCAGGTGGTTTCTTTACCACTAGTGCCACCTGGGAAACCCCATTTATGAGTATAAAGCTTCAACTAGAAAATACATGTAAAATGTAAAATAATGTAGTGTAGGACCTAGCACTTGAAAAAAATTCCAAAATGTACAAATAAAAATAAGTTAAAAAACTAAACCAACAGTTATTCAGATTTACTTTTCATGGTTTTAACTATTCTTCAGAAAATAATACTCCATTTGGTGTGATATGTAGGCCTTTTTAACCTCTCAACGAAAAGCTGGTCATATTTTCGTGTCCCTTGTATACTTATTTTCAAAATGGGAAAAAAAATACTTGGGTAGATTATTGGTAAGTCTCAAGATAATTCTGCTTAAAAGAACAAATGGGTTGAATGGTTTAAATTATGAAATTTTATGAGACTAATATAAAATTGTAGCCTGTCATTAGTTTTTTGTGGTTCATTAGTTTCAATGCTTGGAAGCTGAATGCCACCTGGGTAAGGACATATTAGATTATTTTCTGCAGTCATGTCTATCTTGATATAGTGCTGACTCTGTTATTCTTGCATCTAATGTATTCAAGTTGGCGTGGAAGTGAAAGACATAATTCTCATTACATGTGCTAAGCCAGGCAGCGAGGGAAACAAGCCTGACTAAATGCTTGGATTTCACCCAATGGTGCAGCAAACTAATGTTGTTTCTGAAAATGAAAACTGTGTCTGTATTTGTCAGCTGGAAATGTCCAGGGCTTTAGAGAAAGTACGCAATAAATGGAAGACACTGTTCACTAAGTTAACCCCTGTGAATTCAAAGGCACTGAGATGAAGTTCTCTATGAATAATAAGGTGCTTGTTGTTAATAACATAGAACACTTTGGTGATTTTAGTTGAAGGACACATCGTTTGACATTTTTATTTTAACTTGATGTATTCCTTGGCAGCAGCAGCTAATAAAATTAGATTTTTTTTAAAGTTTCTCAAAGTGTTCAAATAGCTCTTGTAGGTCAATTGTATTGTCTATAGTTTTAAAAAATTTGTGTCTCCAAGAGTTTCAGTTATCTTTTTTTATAAACTTGAAACTTTGTCTGTGATTTAAAAAATTTCCCACTGTGTTTGTGATTAGGATTATTCTTATTGTTAGTGCTGATTTGATTTTGAATTAATCACTTCAGAATTAAATATTTCTGTTTTCTTATGTGCTTAAAAGGTTTTCCATCTATTTTTTTTAAAGTTTCTCAAAGTGTTCAAATAGCTCTTGTAGGTCAATTGTATTGTCTATAGTTTTAAAAAATTTGTGTCTCCAAGAGTTTCAGTTATCTTTTTTTATAAACTTGAAACTTTGTCTGTGATTTAAAAAATTTCCCACTGTGTTTGTGATTAGGATTATTCTTATTGTTAGTGCTGATTTGATTTTGAATTAATCACTTCAGAATTAAATATTTCTGTTTTCTTATGTGCTTAAAAGGTTTTCCATCTTGTCTTTCACTATCTTGTTCCCATTCATTGAACTTATAAACTACCTGATTGTTTATTAGAATATGTGATTTTTTTTTTTTCACTCAGTTGTGTCTGATTCTTTGTGAACCCATGGACTGTAGCCTGCCAGGCTCCTCTGTCCATGGAATTCTCCAGGCAAGTGTACCGGAGTGAGTAACCATTCCATTCTTCAGGGGACCTTCCTGACCCAAGGATTGAACATGGGTCTGTGGTAGTTTAGATGCCTCTTATTCAGTTCAGTTCAGCTGTGTCTGACTCTTTGAGACCGCATGGACTGCAGCACG